>OX463857.1:34058083-34333688 GCA_949825065.1 Odontocerum albicorne
AAACATACAGGGTCAATGACCGATGAAGTATTTACAGATTGTCACACGCCAGGAACAACAACAATGTTTACTATTTTATAGTATTTGCGACCTGTCTAGCCGTCTCCGAATACAAATAAATATCTACCCGCCAATGCACGCGCTAGAGTAAGACAGAATATGTATCGCGAACTGGTTCACTCATTTGTATAAATTACCCACGCGCCGAGAAATAAATATTAATTATTATTGTTTATTCAACTGTCAAGACTTGTTATTATTTACCCGCTGTCCACTTTCGCTTTCATCCGCATTCTTGAGTATTTATATTTAAATAAATACAAATCAAAATCATCACGACTTATAAAAATAAGCACTTCGCTACATTGATGACCCTGAACGAGATGGAACGCAGAATCGACTAAAACGAATATAGCGATGTCGATATCAAAATCATCAGCACGTCCTAATAGGACACATGCTACATTGGTAACGACCATCGCTACAATAGCAACATTGTATGTACATAATACATTTAGATATATTTCAAGAACACATTAAAAAGAGAATACATTAAAAAACAGAAGCTATCAAAAGGTCTGGGATCATCTAATAACATCCCCCGGCCAAGATACACCCCACCAATATAAGGCGAGCCCAGCCACAGGGACACCAGATGTTTTTCAGCCCACACTATTATGTCATCCCCCTGTTAAGCCTTCCTGCCCTGTGATGTGTAACTAGTACACATTGCTTCTAAAAACTTTAATATCTCTATAAATATAATCAATACTGGGTTCAGATTTTAGGTATTCCTCCGTAATACATTTACGCATTGAATGAAAAAATAATATTAATAATATGTTAATTAGGACTTATCGGCCACATCAAAGATATTTTGTGAAAATCGAGAATAAATTCACCAATACAATCAAATGTGTGCCAGTGTGTGATGTAGGTATATTCATTCTAAAAAAACGCTATGTGTGATAAGCGACACTATTCACATCTCACTCTCACTCTACTTCGGTATATGGGAACGCAAGAAATGGAATCAGTTCGCTCGCGGGCTTTCGTTTGAGAAACCGCTTTGGGAACATCGGCCGATGTTTTTTTCATGTTTTCAGCAATTAAATTTCAATTATTATCACATTTGACTTCAAATTTAATTAATTTAAGCGATTGGCTATGAATATTTCCTATTTTATATAGCTCATTTTTACATGTGTATTGATGTATATTGAATACACATCACCGGAACGGGCGGATTTTTTTAGCACAGAAAGGGAAAGGTTAAGGTAGGGAGAGAGAACAAAGTGCTAGACTATCTCAACATAGACGACTATCTTTCGTATCGCCTCTTTCACATCCATACACCTTCTCATACAAATTTTATGATTTTTCTGACTTTCTACTCAATTACATTATATAACAAAAAAGAAAATACCAATAACGTATTGTAGATACCCTTCATTTTTCCTGCTGAGAGAGGTAGAGAGGACAGAGTTCCAAACTTTCCTTCTTGATACACATACACCTCTTCATACAGCTCTTACGATTTATTTTATTTCTTCTTTTATTTATCGTTATTTAAAAATAACATTCACTTTATCCAACCTTACTTTCCTCGGTCTTCCTTTACCACACCTTCCACTCAAATTTCACTGTACATTTGTTTGATAGTCTTTCTTCATTCATTCATTCCTTATACCCAAACCATCTCAGAGTGCTCTTCTTCATCTTACTCAACACATCACCCTTAAGTTCACATTCATCCCTTATCCCTTCATTCCGTATTCTGTCATACATTTTCTCCCCAAATATTTTTTTCAGTACATGCATTTCTGCAGTATTTATTCAGCTCATTTCAGTTTTTTTTCGCGCTTCAACAAAATACTGTTGTGGGCTACCATCTAACAGATTTTGATACTGTACGGTTCGAATATAAATGTTTTAGTGTCCTATTAACTTTGTTTCCTATCGCTACATGCCGTTCGACAACCCTCTGAACTCTTCCATCATCTGAGAAAATACTACACAAAAAGCAGAATTCCTCAACTTGCGCCAATCTTTCCTTTATTGTTTATTGACATTTGTAGTTTTTTCACACATGACATAACACATTCTATTGGCATCTGCAGTTCCTTCACACATGACATAACACATCCGATTGGCATCTGTAGTTCCTTCGCACATGACATAACAAATTCTATTTACATATGTAGTTTCTTCACACATGACATAACACATCCTATTGACATATGTAGTTCCTTCACACATGACATAACACATTATATTGACATATGTAGTTTTTTCACACGTGACATAACACATCCTATTGACATTTGTAGTTTTTTTACACATGACATAACACATCCTATTGACATATGTAGTTCCTTCACACATGACATAACACATTCTATTGACATATGTAGTTCCTTCACACATGACATAACACATCCTATTGACATATGTAGTTCCTTCACACATGACATAACACATCCTATTGACATTTGTAGTTCTTTCACACATGACATAACACATCCATTTGACATTTGTAGTTCTTTCAAACATGACATAACACATCTTATTGACATTTGTAGTTCTTTCACACATGACATAACACATCCTATTGACATTTGTAGTTCCTTCACACATGACATAACACATTCTATTGACATATGTAGTTCCTTCATACATGACATAACAAATCCTATTGACATATGTAGTTCCTTCATACATGACATAACACATCCTATTGACATATGTAGTTCTTTTACACGTGACATAACACATCCTTGATTTGAATAAAAATGACGTAACACATCCCTTTTGAAATATTAAACCACAGGTACAGTTAAAATAATCTCAACATACATATCAAAATCATATTAAGGCCCTTTGAGGTTACTATCCTAACGGATCACTCCTTTCTAGGTTCCTCTAACTCTCATAAGTACACTTCATTGGACCCAAGGTAAGTCGCTCATCATGGCATATTATTATTGAACCCTCAAGTGTCCAAGATGTCTCCTTGATTGTGATGGTTTGTTGTGTATTGTTTTGCTCTTCTTTCAATTCATTTCTGATGTCTAAGCCACTTGTATCTGCTTGTTTTGATTTTTGACCATTTTTGGAGAAAAAACTGACGACATTCTTCTCAGGATTGAACTCTGAGGAGTCTAATCCTTGAAGATGACGTTAAGACTCAGGGACATAGGCAGTGGTATCACTAAGATGTAATTATAGACTAGTCTAGATACCTTGTAGATCCTTCTGCCCTGGATTCCCAGAGGGTCTTGGTCTACTGCAATGATCTTCCTGTTGAGCAGAATGGCCTTGTACTCAGGCCGGATGGTACGCAGATCCACGGACATGAGCAGGGGTGCTGCCAAGATTGCCCATATAGCCATTTGAGTCTTGCTCTGCTCATACGACAGACCGAAGTTGCCGATGATCAACTGAAACATAAAGAGACTTTAATATTTCTTACATCTAGAAACCTTGATTTAAGATTAAATTAACATATAGTACCGGAAACAACTATACTCAAGAAAATGTAGCATTGGCCCTGTGACGTTTGAAATGTCATGTCTCAAAAGGATGGGGATAAAATCGTTTTTTTTACAAATCAAATCGTTTTTTTATAAATAGAAAAATTGTTTTTCTCTTAAACTGACGTTTTAATTTCTAATTTTCATTATACAGACCTAATGTATTGTATGATTTGTATATATATTTAAATAGGCCAAGATCCACTATGAATTAATACTATAGTTCGGAAATTCTAGGACGAGTCCTATGACAGCTGACAAATTTGCCCCAATACAACCTTATGTAATGTATTTACCTAAATAACTTGTTATTTATTAGAATTGAGGCTTATATTAAAGTTGATAAAATAATTAAAGTTACTGAACATCGTTACAAGGTTGTATTGGGGCAAATTTGTGAGCTGTCACAGGACTCATCCTAGAATTTCCGAACTATAATTACGAACATTTAATTTTATGTATAAAAAAATCGAAAATCCAATTATCGTATACCCCATCCCTAGCCAATGCAGACTTACGTAGTGACTTTAGACGAAAGTCGCCAAATATTATTTTATTTCAACAAACTGACACATTTTTGCTAATTTGTAACAAGATGTATTAATTGTCATTATTGTTAGTTTTATGTAATGTATTTACCTAAATAACTTGCTATTTATTAGAATCGAGGCTTATATTAAAGTTGATAAAATTAAAATTACATCCTTCAGCTTTTCATGGACCACCCTGTATTTGAATGTTTACAACAGTATTTTAGTATCAACTTTGACGTATGTGAGTGAAGCATGGACGTAGAACAAAACTGAAAAGAGTCGAATAAATGTTGTATAAATGAGCAAGTTTTAATAAAATCGCGTTAGTAAACCGGTTGATACATTTTTGGAATAAAATCGCGTTAGTAAACCGGTTGATACATTTTTGGAATAAAATCGCGTTAGTGAACCGGTTGATACATTTTTGGAATAAAATATTTGAAGTAAAAAGGCGAACCGAGCGAGACTGCAGCAATCGGCAGTGTCCGCGATCAGTCGCGAGGGAACCCAAGCTTGACCAAGACGAACGCTAATTACGTACTTTGTAATCAAAAATTGTGATTTAATATTAATTTTTATCATTATTGCATTGGATTGTATTGTATAACAGTGGAAACGGGCTACCGTAACTGCCGAGCTAGCATTTTTGTCGTGATATCATTTCGGTTATGTAAAAGAAGAAAAATTGCAATTTAACTAAACATTCCTGAGATAGAGAGCAATTATTATAATACGTAAAGCGAGCGTGAATTTATTACTCTTTTGATTATATAAAAAATAACTTATTAAAAATAATATAATTATGCTGCATAACCCAATTTAAATTCCTTGTATGTTGATAAACCAAGTTTCAGTTCACCGCTTCTCTTTCTTTACGTCGTCCTTTACTGTCCATGCAGTGAGACTCTGGAATCAGTTACAAACCAATATAAGACTCGCTCCGTCCTTGGCATGCTTTAAGAAGCGACTGAAAAAACTCTTCATTTCTAGTCAGTAAAATAACGTGTTTCATTCCTGATTTTTCTTTTCCTTTCCTCTCCACCATCCCTTCCTTCCCTTTTGTTTGATGATATCTCACTTTATATGAAAAATAATGTTCGGGTGATTCTATCCGTCTTTGTGGGGTTCGTGGGCATATGCTCACGTATGTGTTTATGGATTTCGTGTGGATGGATAGTCATTTGAATGATTTATGCGACCGCGTAACTTGCTTGATTTACTTTTGTCTGGTTGGTTGGAAGAGATTGCCACCTGCCAATAAGCCCGCCAGATTGTATTTGCAATAAAAGTGTTAAATAAATAAATATTAAACAAATCCCAACTGACGGCTATAGCAGCGCCCGAGCGAATAATGTATTATAACAATTTAATTGTACACAGTACAACCTTGTGGGATTATTACCACGGGGCAATCTCTTCTTACTAACTATAAAGATTTTTATGAAGCCCTAAGTGAAAACCAAACTTAAAACCTTTTTAAAAAATCTAATTTCCAACGGGAATCGAACCCGCAATCTCCGTGTTAGAAGTCAAGCGTCTATCAACTAGGCCATGAAGGTCGTCTAAAACTTCTTAGAAAATAACACGCGCCGTATCTCACCATGTCAGGGTCGTTCCAGTGGCCGGGTCCAGCATTGGGCACGATGACATCCTGGTGGTTGCCGTAGTAGTCGATGATGGACTCCACGGAGGCCCAGGAGTCTTGGATGTCGTCGAAGTTACGCCATAGGTTGCAGTGCTGGATGATTGAGGAGAAGTTGGGCTGCAACAAAGAAATATTTTTGAGAACGAGAATTTCCGGAAACGTGTGTACCGGACCAGGTACAAAGAACTGTAAATAGGTGCGATGGTTGCTGCGCAATGCTCGGAGAATTCAGGTCAATTCCAAAGGCGTAGATCGATGAGAAGGTAGCAATGGTGAAGAGATTCTTCTTATGGCAGGTTGTAGCAGGTCTCAAAGTAAAACACAGTAGACTAGAGTGTAGGTAGTAATATATTTAAAAAATGAAAAGGTCTCTTCTTATGAACGGTCCATCGGTCATCGCAAGCGCTCACACCTCGCGAAATGCAACAATTTTCGGGAGTTTTGCGCAATACTTAAACCGACTGGTCAGCGATCCAGTCTCGACGCCCGTCCATAAGTCTACATTTCCACTGCGGTCGCGATGCCACCCGGACACAAACAAACATGAATATTTCATACAAAGTCAAGAATTTCAAGTATCAAATTTACATCAAAGTATAATCAAACAAATATATTAAATACAGCTAAGTATCAAAAATTAAGAATACACTTACAATATTGTTATCATCTTAACAGGAATTTATACATCCGTAAAGGTAATCCAAGAAAACAAATATCTACACAAATCGATCGTCCAGTTCATTACTCAGACAACTCCAAATAACCTGTTTTGAGATAATGAGAAAAGTAATATTATAATCGTCACCATAAATCAAATACTATTCATTTTTGCCCGAGTTTTATATATTTTATCAATAGATTTTATCAACATCTATTGATAAAATATATAAAACTCGGGCAAAAATGAATAGTATTTGATTTATGGTGACGATTATAATATTGCTTTTCTCATCATCTCAAAACAGGTTATTTGGAGTTGTCTGAGTAATGAACTGGACGATCGATATTAAAGGGTGACGCATACGTCCGATATAATGTGAGAAAAGAATATATTTATTAAGCTGGTCGTTGATGTAGCGTCTAACATCGTTGTGGTCATCATTGCTGAACCTCGTAGTCGAAGATCTTGTAGGAACTACTGTCGTCGCTGAAATATTGTCAACACACACGGTCAACGACCGACGAAACGACCTTTGGATATGTCCAAAGGTCGCATACCAAAACATTGAAATTGTTTACCCACAAATACTATTTACGATACATTCCACAGTAGAAAGAGAACGCATCACGCTGTCTCGCCGTTTTCGCCAACAAATTGTCTACCCACAATATTATTTGCGATGTCTGCAATATTTCAATCGACCATTTCTGCACGCACAGAAGCGAGATAAAAATATATTGCGGGCACACTCCCGCGCCCATTCTGAAATGTATAAATACCCACTTACCGATAAATAAAGAATCATTAATCATTAATTATTAATTATTATTCATTGATTCATTCACTCTCTCTTTCCGCATTGCTAATTGACGTATTTTATTTAAATACCAAACAATCAAAATCATCAAATCAGTTGGAAAGCGAAGCTGCGCCGTGGAGTTTTGTTAATTTTTAAGTGATTGAACACAACCAAATACTCGCTGGCCACACCACTGTATTGGATCTGATGGTACATCTAAGTGAGATGATCGGAGTATACCAACATTTTTTTAAAATAATATATATGATCCAAGTTATTAGTGTTCTTATACCTCCAAATACTAGGCGGAAAAATGCCTTAGTTATTCTAGGGGAGTTGCATAGCGCGAGGTTCGAACTGGCGATCTCCCTACCAAAGTACAGTACCCGGTGGTAAGTAATATACAATACATTGGGCTTAAGAGACTGTCGGCCATAATCGGCTAACTTTGGCTTTGTAGAGCGAATACTCCATATTTACGAGGGTCATCCAGAAACTAAAGTTACAAGGGCTCCTGAGGCCGGGGGAAATTTTTTGTTTCAAAGTTGGTACACCTGGCGTTTAGTAGGGATCCTAACGGTCAGTTTGTTTGGTCCCGCGTGTTTGTCGGCCATTTTTTCAGTCACAGTAAATTCTTCCGATGGAGAGGTCGTCGCGCGCTCCCGCCACCTCTCGTCCGTGCGAGACCCGCGCGGTTATCAGTTTTTTGACTTTGCAGAACAATACCGCCACGAATATCCATCGGAAGCTTGTGGAAGTTTATAGTAGTGATGTGATGAGTCGACAACATGTCACGAAGTGGGTTAGGTTGTTCAGAGAAGGCCGTACTGATACTCACGACGAAGCAAGGCAGTGATTTCTGACGAATTTGTGCAAAAAATTGAAGAACAAGTGCGAAATGACCGCCGTGTGACGCTTGACGACCTTCACGAAGAATTTTCTGACATTTCTCGAAGTCTCCTTGGTAATTTTGTGTCGGAAAAACTTGGTTACAAAAAGTTGTGTGCGTGATGGGCGCCCAAAATGCTCACACCGTCAAAATCGCGTGACCACCGCGCGTGAATTTTTGGATCGTTTTGCACAGGAGGGAGAAGCTTTTCTGGACTCTATCGTGACGGGGGATGAGACGTAGGTGTGTCACAACACCCCAACAATTTTCTAACGATCAGAAGGTCGAGAAAACTGTGAAGAAGTGGCTGAAAGAGCTGGCGGCGGAGGTCTATGACACTGGCATACAAAAACTTGGACCCCGACTACAGAAATGTCTCGATCTCGACGGCGATTATGCTGATAAATAGTTTAATATATTTGTGAAGTATCCTGTGAATTTCAATTAAATACAAGCATTTTTCGATCCTACATAAATGTTGTAACCTTACTTACTGGATGACCCTCGTATATTCTCCGAGGATTCGATCATTTTAAATATATTAAAAACGAATATTTTTCGTTAGAGATATTCATAGTAACTCTTAAATAAAATGTATACTCATTTAGTTGACCAGCATTCATATATTTATTTTTTCGTTCACTCTTCCGAAACCGGTCTCCAGATACTTAAAAATAATTGCTATTACCAGAGAAAATTTTCCTGACTCTGAGAGGCTTCTTATATCATCTAGTTTGGACCGATGAAATGCTTGGTTCGAATATTATTCACTTGTCATGTATGGAATATTATTCACTTGTCATGTATGGAATATTATTCACTTGTCATGTATGGAAAATAATTATGGAAACCGTCTTTCAGAAAAACCTTAAAATATAAGGATGACACCTTGCCAACATCTCAAGAGAGGTCCCTTGGCACAGATATGAATAAGATGATTTTAAGAAAGAGTAAATAGTTCTTATATTATTTATAGTTAAGGCATTAACATTGTGGAGGTTTAAATACATTTTAATTTGTTTTATCAAACACTGTTTATTCCACTTTTTGTAAATAGTTCGTTATACAAAGTAAATAGTTCGTTATGTCACCTGCATGCCAGCATAGATCTGGTAAACGGGCCAGCTGCAGGAGTAGATCATGGGTCTGCCGGTGCTGTTAAGGTGACGGCCGAACTCAGGGTAGCCAGAGTCCATGTCTTGCGGGAGCGCGTAGCAGCCGTCCAGCTTCACGTAGTCCACGTCCCAGGAAGCGAAGGTTGCGGCGTCTGCAGACATCAGTTTGAATTATTTATTTGCTTTCTTTCACAATACAGGCTTAACACAATTATATTGGAAAATTTCACACATACCGTCAGATCGTCTTCCTTTCAGGGTAGGCAGAGAGAACAGATTGTCAGACTTTCATATTTCGACACAAATCTTTAGCTTTTTCCATACCCATACACCTTCTCATACAGCTAATACAATTTGTCTGATTCTTTTCATTTCCTTCTTTCAAAATGTCATTCACTAGATTCAACCATATAACATAATCCTTGGTCTTATTCTCACACGCCTTCTTCTTACATTTACACTATATATATATATTTTTTTGTGTTAGTATATCTTCATTCATTCGTTCCACATGCCCAAATCACCTCAAAGTGATCTTTTTCATCTTACACTCAAGTTATCAGCTTAAGTTCACATTCAACCTTACTTCACTTCACTTCATTCTGTATTCTGTCACACATTGTTACCCCATGTATTCTACTCAATGCATGCATTTCTACATCACTTGGAATTAAGAATTACAAAAATAGTTCACATATAAAAATAAGTCGCTTAATTAAGTTATTGAGTGCTTCGTAACGTCCCCAGTTTTCGAAAAAAATATATTTACTTTTGACAATTTGGTATGAAATATGTCAATATCCGAATCAGTCCCGTTCAAAAGAGTTAAGGCCCTTCCAACAGGCACAGCGGCTGGGAGACAGACCCGTTCTTGCGTATGTTATTGAGAACAGTTCCTGCCGACGCAGTCTCGTGGAATTGTTAAGAATATTTAACGCTAATCTTTCTAGTAATGCTGGACAGCTCACAACTCCTCGAACGAGCCTGACAACGTAACATATACTAGGAGCCGAAGATTTTTTCTTACGCTGAAGGAATGACGACCTCCGTGGCCTGGTGGTAAGACACTTGTCTGCCGATCCGGAGGTTGCGGGTTCGATCCCCGCTGGAAACCAGATTTTTTTAAATAGGATTCCAGTCTGGTTAACACTTAGGGCCTATAAAACATCTTTCTGGTTGGTTGGAAGAGATTGCCACATGGCAATAAACTCACCAGGTTAAAAAAATATAATTATATTCAAGAATAACCAGCAGAAACCGAGTAAGATAAAGACATGCATAGATTGAGATATCATATTTTTTCTATACCCTTTCCACCATGAGTGAGTTTTGTGACCCCAGCAGTATTTATTTATTGTTTGCTACGAGCGTTTTTAATAGGGCTTGGCTTTGAAATGACTTCAAGATCAATCATTTTGGTCTATGAAGTGAGAATCAAAAAAATTACGAGACACATTTAACCCTTCAGGCTCGTATGCCTAAAACATATTTTCAGTCCCAGGTACGTTAAATTTTTTTTATGGAGAATGAGGTAAAATTAACATTGATATTTTATATAAGGTGTAATGTATCCCTACCAATGTTAATCTTATCATATACTCTGTTATCCACATCCAATAAATATTATAAGTAATCATGCAAACCAATGTTAAGCTTATCAATGTTAACCATATCATGTTCAATGTTATCTACATCCAATAAATATTATAACTTATCAATGTTAACCATATCATGTACTATGTTATCTACATCCAATAAATATTAGTGTTATCACGTGTATGTCAAACTTAACTCAATGTATTATGTTTAAATTTATTATCTGTCGGAATTATCAGGAGCTGCTTACTATCTAAATTCAATAAAGATTTCATATCACTAAATGGAAGTAAACAGCAAACGATACATTCCAAATAATCGCCTGATATCGATTTGACCGATAACATACCCGACAAATTCCTTCTTAATTATCTAAGGGTCGTGCGTACGTTATCTTCGCTTTAAATAGGACGTCATATCAGAGGCAGCAATCATTATTCTTAAAGCCACTACGATGTTAACATCATCGTTATTATTACTTCCACAATACTGTTAATATTATACTTCAATGTAATTCAACGACACATAAAATTACAAAGTTAAAATTCTAAAAGTGTTTTCGTTGCAAAAGGCCATAACAAAGGTTTTGACTAATATTGATATTTTCGAAGAAGATGCCATATTGATTTGGCCTCATAAATAAAAAAATATATATATCGTAATGCAAATAATGTAAAAGAAGATCGCAAATTGGAACGCCAAAGAAGTTCCTACTCGAGCAGTTGTTAGTAACGCACTGACAAACATAAATATAAAACTCCGAAAAAAGTAATACTTGTAAAAATACCATAATACCATAACATCATTCTTTATGGGACTTGAATGTATCAAAAATTGAAATCATTTGTGTATGCCGATAGTTAGGTGTCACTGTAGGCATACACAAAGGCATATGCCGACAAGTAGTTTTGAAAAAAAAAACGATAAATTGAACATTTGAACATTATTTTCTTCGAATAAAAAATAAGTATTTACAACTAAAGCTTGAATCTATTTTTTATAGTAATTGAGTTATTTTAACGAAATCGTTAAACGATTGCTCATATAAATAGATCATAAAACAGGGCACTGTTTTCGTCCATCCTTGTGTGGGATTTTTGGTGCGCGTGCGGTGCACGTCATACATCCCTGTGGGGAGTTTTGATACGCGAGCGGTGCACGCCATACATCCCTGTGGGGAGTTTTGATACGCGAGCGGTGCACGTCATACATCTCTGTGGGGAGTTTTGATACGCGAGCGGTGCACGTCATACATCCCTGTGGGGAGTTTTGATACGCGAGCGGTGCACGCCATACATCCCTGTGGGGAGTTTTGATACGCGAGCGGTGCACGTCATACATCCCTGTGGGGAGTTTTGATACGCGAGCGGTGCACGTCATACATCTCTGTGGGGAGTTTTGATGCGCGAGCGGTGCACGTCATACGTGCCTGATGGGTTAAAAACGTGAATCTTAAATTGTGTAACGATTTTTTCTGTCGTTAATTTATTATAGTTCGGAAATTCTAGGATGAGTTATGTGACAGCTCACAAATTTGTCCCAATAAAACCTTGTAACGATGTTTAGTTATTTTAATTATTTTATCAACTTTAATATAAGCCTCAATTCTAATAAATAGCAAGTTATTTAGGTAAATGCATTACATGAGGTTGTATTGGGGCAAATTTGTGGGCTGTTACAGGACTCGTCCTAGAATTTCCGAACTATAGTAGGGTGTTCCTCAACACATCTGATTTGGTGTCGGACATATTGAAGACCGTGGCCGGAAGACAGCATTGTTTTTGGCCTCATTCGTTAAGTATTCGGACTTTAGAACTATAGGGGTAGGAACGAAACTCGAAACACTCACAGAAAACCAAAATTAAAAATGTTATAGAAAACGTTGAAAATATAATAAATTTATCCCTCACCTGTAGCCAGATGTCCAATGACTCCAGGGTACCCAGCGCAGGTGAAGTTTCCGTAGTCCTCATAGATACCGAACTTGAGACCCTTCGAGTGGACCTGAACATGAAAAAAATAAATTCTAAAATAACACAACTAAAAATGCAATTCTAAAATAACACAACTAAAAATGCCATTCTAAAATAACACAACTCAATAAAATTGAGCAATACCATCAACCAAATGATGGAAGTTTTTAATCACAGAAAACGGTCGAGAGGAAATGAAGATATTGGTGTCATAGATACAATACTAAACACAATATCCGACAAATGTCCACCTCTTGCAGCTCCACAGATGTCCACTCTTTTGTCAAAATTCTCGATGACATTTTGGCATAATTGCGGTTCTAACTCACCAATAACGCGAATAATTTCGTCCTTCAGCTCAGCAATTGATCGGGGGCCATTCTTATAGACCTAGCGTTTCACGTAACCCCAGAGAAAATAGTCCATCGGTATCAGATCACATGCTCTTGGTGGCCAATTAACATCACCGTTTCCGGAGATTACAATATATATTGTAAAATAATTCAACAATTTGAACGCGTTGTTGTATTGTATACATTACACTTCCCATACATTACACTTCTCAAATGTCACAAGACCCAGGCAAGTTCGTGACGCCATCTGTGTTTTATCCAAGAATTTAAAAACGCGCTCAATTTAAAAGACCCTTTATTATGCATATGTTCATACATTTCGTAAAGATGAAAATCATTTGAATATTTTTAGCGACCATGTAACTTCCTTAATGTTATTTTGTCTGTTTGGTTGGAAGAGTTTGCCGCCTGGCAGATTGGTTTTACAATGAAGAGTTAAATAAATAAATAAATAAAATTAAGAGTATTTTTTCATAGAATTGAAATTGAAAATCTTAAAAATTGGAAACGAGTATTCATCCACTGCGACAGCATTCTTTGTATTATATATTTTGTACATGAGATTAGATTTATTTATCTATCTTAAAACGCAATAAGAAAATCTCGTACTATACATTCCGTGTCACTTTCACATCTTATCAATATTGAAAAAGAAACTAAATTGACATTGATATTGTATTTATTTAAGATAATAAAGAATAAAACACGAGAGGTCCAATTTACTCGTGCATAACCGTCTTCAGAAAATATGAGACTCGGCTCCTAAGAGAAACGTTACGGTTGCGAAATACCTTCTCCAATTGTGTGACAAAGCAATAGTTCACCACAACCTGAAGAGAAAAAATACTCGCGTTTCGTACGCATGATGAAGTGAACAGTCACGCCATGCGTTTTATCTAATGTAGATGGTGGGAGACTTGGCAGAAGATGGATAAAAGTAAGATTAATATTGTGCAGATACGTGCACTAAGATAAATTTGTGGAATGTCAATGTATGACAGAAGGTGGAACGAAAACATCAGAAATAAATGTATCGATAAATTAGATGTTTCAAGGGAGTATTGTACTCAAGAAAATTAGAAAAAAAATCGTTTTTTTGCATATTCTTAAAGTTTATATTTTAAAAAATATGTTCTAAAAAGGAAATTTTAAAATTCTTATTATTTACAAAATTATAGCTATAAATGAGGCAGCAATTACGCCGCACCGGAATGACTCACGACAATAATCTCCTACTTTTTTAAACTACTTTTTTCGACCTGGTCGACATAAAATCTCAAGTTTTATTAATCAAAATGCCTTCAAAATTGTTATGAAACTTTGATAAAGATTTTTCTATCGTCCCTACCTTGAAAAATATTTTTTTTTTATAATTAAAAAAAAATTTAATTTGAAAAAAAAAGGTAAAAAAATTGAATTTTTTTTTCAAACAGCCGACATTTTACGATTTTTTTACGGTACCTACTATAACGACATTATTATTTTATCAAGAAACTGTGTGATTTTTGTTTCAGATTTACGAAAGGGTTCCAATCATGTCGACCAGCTCACCCCCTTTTCACGTCAAGATATAACAGCTGATAACATTTTGAATTTTCATTTATTTTTTCAATTTTTTTTGTACATTCTCAAATCGTCAATATACAAACTGTAAAAAAATGTACATTAAAAATATATCTTTTTTTTATTAAGTCTGAAAAAACGCTCGAAATTCACGCCTCTAGAGTAGAACACCCCCTTAAGTAATTGTACTCGTAATTAGTTCAGTACAACAGTGTTTTTTTCCCCTTAACATAACATAGTATAACCCTACCGGTTTCAAGGTTTTCCTTTCATCATCAGAAGAGCACTATAGTTTGAAAATTATCTTTGTAAATAATTCATTCGTTCTAAGTGGCCGAACCATATCAATGCTCTTTTCTTCATCTTAAATACTGCATATGTTTATAATCACCATTCTTTCCTATTTCCCTCATCCCTAATTAACAGTTTATATGTTGTTAGAATTCTTTTCTTCATCGTGCACTCAATGTTGAGTGTTGTGTCTCGAACTCGGCGCTCGGGTCCTGGACCAAGTTGAATATAGCGGTCAAAGAAGATCCTGTTAACTTTTTTATTTGATCTGTCCATCTCATAGGACACATTTCTCTTGCTCGCCTTCTCTCAACATACCACGTGGTCACCAGCTTCTTTAGATTTCATTTTTTTTCTAGTAACATGTCCAACGTATGTTATGATTCTTTTTCAACATGTTATCGAAAATCTTTCGGTAACCTCCAATTATTGGTTGATAGAGACGTTAATGCGCATTGCGGTTAATGGGTTATGGAGTACCCGCCTCTAGCACCACATCTCTATGGTATCGATCAATTTTGTGATATTTAATGACGAAATACTGTACAGATGTCTGTTTAAACACAAGTGCGTGTTCGTAGTATGGTGAAACTTGGATTACTAAATTTATATTATTTTTAATATTTGAAATTTCAAAAAACGTCAAAAATCTCGTCACATCATTTATAAAATTTAGGTTCAACGTTTTTGCAACTTAAATTACATTCGAATATACCATAATTGACAGTAAAAATGACAAAATATCAATTATGAAGGAAAATTTCTCCTGGAATGGGAAATTGGATGTTACGAGTATATAATGGTGATTAGATGACAGATCATGGAGGAGAACACCATTTTCCCATGTTATGATACGCATTACCAATTATAAACAGTAACAAGTAGATCCCATTGTGTTATACGCATTGGAACCATGATACATGGTTAGGTGATATGTAGCATTCTATTAACACATAGATTACAGAGCATTACACCATAAACACGTTAAATAATAACCCATGAAGATTTGGAGTAAGTCTGGTGACAGATAAGATCGAAAATTATTATAGTTTCATTTCGTTTGTTCACATATTTTTGTACAATACGGTAGTTAATTAAAAAAACTAAACAATTGTTAAATTTCAACACAATAACTTGAACAAAAAAAAATATTGAATAAAAGGCGACTTCCGTGGTTTAGTTGATAAAACCACCTGGGAGTTCGATTCCTGGTGGGATCCAAAAAAAAAAAAGAGTCCCCTCCTGTCTTTAAAATTCGTCTGGTTTTATTCATTGTTTCATTCGAATTGAGAATTTAAACATATTGAAGTGCGTCGCCGGGAGATAACATCTTCTTCGGCCCCATGAATTAAGCCTTAGGGTTTAGAACCACTGTAGTACATAAAGAACTTGCAATACACGTGAAGAGACAACCCTTACAGGCATCTCAGCAGAGACACATGACACGCATGGCAACTAATGAAATGTTCACCATCCCTAGAGTTAAAACCTCTTTTGCCCAAAGGCAATATGCTTATTTGGCTCCCATGATGTACAATGGCGTGCCGAATTCAATAAAGATAAAGGAAGGAAAACCATTTAGACAGACGATCGGAGCGTGGTTGTTATTGCGACAGGATTTTGAGTACTTGGGCTTTCAGGATGAATGACGTGTGGAAAAGATTTGTGTGGGCTCGTGAGTGTGGGTTTTTTCTTGTTGTTTTGATTTTTGTTGTTTTGTATTTGTGTTTCTGTATATTTTTGTGTTAATTTTTATTCTTATGATTGTGTGCGGTATATTATGAGATGAACAAGTTTAGACTTTCTGGAGTGATGATGTGTGAAGAGTTTGATTCCGCATGATGTTTCCAGTTGTAATTGAGTGTCGCTGTTTGTCAGGTTGATGAGAACGTGCAACGGGGTTTTGTCTTTGTGTAATCAAAAACCGGAAAGAAGTATCGATTTATTTTTTCATGCTAAATATCCTCAGTGAGATACAGACAAAAGCCTAGTTTACTGGGGATCCGACAAATGAAAGACGATAAACCCAGATCCATTAAAATAATGTACTATGCGTATCCAGAAAGTAAGTGTACTGAGGCTCTCACGACCGGATGGATTTTATTTTCGACATGTTGTCTACACTTCCGTGTAGCCTGACCCTTCCTCTCCGCAACGAGACCGGTTCGAGGTCAGTACGTTGAGAAGTGTCGACGCGACAACACGTTTCGTGAAAAATGTCAATCCAATCTCCCGCCAAGTGCGAAATACGCGGCGTCATCCGTTATCTCGTTTGGAAGGGAAAACCTCCGGTTGAGGATTATAATGAGGTGAAAACTGCATATGGTGATAAAGCTATGAATCGTACGAGTGTGTACAAGTGGTGTCGCGATTTTAAAAATGGTCACGCCACACATCTTCACCCTCCGCCAAAAAGTTCAAAACCACAATTTCAGCCAAGAAAATCATGGCATCCGTGTTTTGGGACTGTCAAGGCATAATTTAAATTGAATATATGCCTCAAGGGGAGACCATCAACTCTGCAAGATACTGTGAGACCCTAAAAAAATTGCGGAGGGTGATTCAGAACAAGAGGAGAGGCAAAGGGAGTCTGCCTGCTGCACGACAATGCCAGACCACACACGGCCAACGCCACGAAGGAACTGCTCGCCTCGTTTAAATGGGATGTCCTGAACCATCCCGCGCATTCCCCTGACCTAGCACCTTCAGATTACTATCTCTTTACCTCCCTGAAGCTGCACATGGGTGGAAAAAGGTTTTCAACCGACGAGGAGGTAAAGGAGGAGGTGGAGAAGTGGACGGAGGGGTTGGCGGGAAACTACTTCGAGGAAGGCATCAAAAAGTTGATACCCCGCTTCACCACCTGCATTGAGAGGAATGGCGACTATGCCGAAAAATAGGTTACATATGTACTACGGTAACCACGTAATTTTTTTGTTTAAATAAAAAAAAATTGTAACCTACAAAAATTCAGTACACTTACTTTCTGGATATGCCTCGTATGTCTAAATTATTGTAAATTACCTGTTGTTTTTTCGCAAATTATGTATATTTCTTGTCATGTGTAATAATAAATAAATCTAGTGCGTGTAGTTATTATATACTGATACCCATTTTTTTTTCAAGTACTATTGGAAAATGAACTCGAAATCTCAGAGTAGGAGTCAAACGTTTCACTCACTAGATCACGGAGGTCGTCAAAATAAACGTCTAATAACAATACTCCTGCGCGTTAAAAGTGTGCGAGTGTTGTTACTTTTACATCATGTATTTCAAACACGTACATTTATGAACGATGAGCTACATACCTGCTGCGATGATTCTGAACCATCTGATGAAGAGCGTGTCTGTTATCGAAAAAAAAGAGCACATTTTTGTTAAGCGAACCTGGTTTCTACTAAAGGTGATATATAACAAAGTGAAAAAGATTGTATTTTTATTTATTTATTTAACACGTCAGGCGGCAATCTCTTCCAACCATTCAGACGCAAATTAAATAAAACAAGTTACATGGTCGCAAAAAATATTCATATTTATGAAATTTATGACATAAACATATTAAAGTACGAGTAAAAGGGAGATGTAATCAATCAAAGGATAAGGAAAGGATACTGGGGAGAAAAAAATCAGGAATGAAACGTTATATTACTGACTACAAATTAAAAGTTCATGGATAGTAAAGGGTGACGCAAAGAAAAAAGAGCGGTGAACTAGGAAGGTCAATAAACATGTCTGTCTGAGCGTAGATCAATTCCATGATCGGAAAGACTCTCAAAATTTTCGGCGAGATAAAAGGGAACGTCGGGACAGTGAAGAATATTATACAATAGAGTTGGTATGTGAGTTTTGCGTCTATTTTTCACGTTCAACCAGTTAAGCGCTTTCTGGCATGATTCTACAAGGAAATGGACACTGAGAAGAATACGTCAAGGAGGAAGTATTTATGACAGAATACGGAATGAATGTGAACTTAAGTTTGATGATTGAATAAGACGAAAATAAGCGCGTTATTATGGTTAGGGCATGTAAAACGAATGGATGAAGAAATACTAAATAGAGGCAAGGCAAAATAGAGGGCCCAAGAGGTGTTAGCAGGAGGTCAATCCCCTGGCTCCGCAATATACGTGATTAGACTGGTATAAGGAGCGTTGAGGATCTTTTTCGGTCTGCCGAGGACAAAGATGCCTACTCTCAAGTGATATTCAACGTTGGGGGGACCTGACATGACACCGGGAAGAAGAAGAATAAAGACTAACAAAACAAATATTATAAATATTTCAAATATGACACGTGGTAAAAGAAGATCAAGGAAAGTGTGGTTGGATCAAGTGATTTATATTTTGAAAGAAGGAAACGTAAAAGTCAGAGAAAACGTAAGAGTTGTATAAAAATGTGTATGTGGAAGAGGTGAATGATGTGTGTCGAGATAGGAAAGCCTGGCACTCAGTCCTCTCTGCTTACACCGACAGAAATGGAGTAACGATGTGTATGCTTGTTTTTATACACCTACATGATTTACAAGAGTTGTGTAACACAACTTACGTGATAGATTAGGATTGGCTGACGCACGTGATGGGTTTAAGACAACCATCGATTTGATGTCGTAAGGTCTCCAACCCTGTATTTGATGATCTCATCTCATCTCGTCTATTACCAATACATTTTATCTATTACCAAATCAATGCATAAAAAAAGTAATGATGTAAAAAGTACATTAATCTTCTGTTTTTTTTAACGTGTCCTTTTTTAACTACCGCCTGTCGAACATGCATCAGATGTTTTATAATTCCTAACCCAATTTATATAACAATCACTAGTGATGAAATATCAGAAATCGTGACTCAGGATTTATCGTCTAAATCCTCGGGATCTAAGGCAGGGACTCTCAATGGCTTCAGGAATCAGGGAACCTATAGGACTAGTTAGTACATAGTTTCTTGAACAGTGATTGGTACATTTCGCTGAATAGTTTAAAATATCGAAAGGGGTAAAGCAAGGATACGTTATGTCACCCCGGTTGTTCAATATTTATTATAGATTCATTTGTGAAGGAACTACAAAAGTAAATTGTTGGCATACAAATGCCGAATAGAAACGTATGCGGATTACAGTATGCAGGTGACATGGTTGCATTGGAGGACAGTGAAAATGAATTGCAGAGTTTGATAAGTACATTATATGAGAGATGCGAAGAAAAAGATCTGAGAATGAATGTTATAATATCCAAAGATATGGGGATAGAAAAGTGAGAAAGGAAAAGTAAATAAGACAAAGGATCGTGCAATGAACGATTGGAGCAAGTTGACGAATTCTGCTATATGGGTAGTATTTTCTCCGATGATGGTAGAGTTAAAAGGGATATCGAACGGTGTGTAGCGATAGGAAACAAAGTCAAAATATCATCGATAATTTTGACAAAAGAGTGGACATCTGTGGAGCTGCAAGAGGTCGACATTTGGCGGATATCGTTGTTTGTGTTTAAATGTCATACATTATACTTCAATGACCAATAAAAAGTTTTTTGAAATCAAAGCAAATTGTGTGTTTTATTCAAGAATTAAAAAAAAATGACTTAATAAAACCGCTTAATTTGAAAGACCCTCTAGAATTCCTCAACTTTCTCCATACTTTCATTGTTCACCTGTATATCGCATTTACTTTTACTTCCAAACGTTTCTATCACCATGACTTAAAAAGGGTTGGGGTTAAAAATTATTTATCCGTAGCCTGCAAACATCCTATTTAGAACCCCTGAACCAAGTCTTTCAAATATATAACTAATATTTAAGAAATCATTGGTATCATTCTGCAGAAGCATATATCATCATACCAATTGAATTTGGCTAGCAAATAAATAAAAAACCGACAATAATATTGTTCGTCTGCCTAGATTCGAACCAATCATGTTGTTGAAACGAATTATGATGCATTCACCCCTCGTGGCAATGATTTTGCCAATCTGTCGATTCTTTTTCGATGAATACTTAATCAAGATTTGATTAGGTGATTTCATGCAAAAAAAATGTACTGTGGATGACTGCGTGTATTTGGATTCGATTGGACTTTAGATAGACCAATTATGGTATACGAATCATTCAACCCTTCCTACTCAGAGAAATAGACATTCATCTTACCGATTAATGGATTTAGAGTCATTATGTAAATTGCAGGTTAGCGACCTCCATCTCGGATTGCAAAATATTCATATCCTTCTTCTTAAACTTTCTATAGACTCAAGAATCTGTTACTGCAGGATTGTCCTCCTGTGATGCTGAGCTCCAGCTATTTCTCCATCGTTTCGGGAGTCTTTCTGGTGGACGCCGTCTATCCGGCACCCCATGCATTATTATTAAACCTCACTTGAAGAAGCAACAATATCCGCACATGCACTCGTAGCGTACAAATATTTTTCGAGAGGATTTTTTTCATCAGACTGGATCATTATTTTTTTAGGATACTACCGGGTATCGAACTCGAAACGCTCGGTTCAAATCAAGCGTCTTACCAACGAGGTTACAGATGTCGACATAACCAGTCATAAAAATGATTTATAATTTTTAATTTAACATTTCTTCCATAAATCCATTTATAACAGCAGTCTCAAAAATAGTTATTATCTCTTATTTTACGATTTCTTTCTTTACCATACACTTGAACACCAGATAACCATATAACCACTAAATAAATACTTAAGATACAGATAACCACTAAATAAATACTTGTAACATAATAGATTCAGCAATATATTATAAGTATGTATTTACTTCCCATTAGAAAGGATCTGAAAGTAAATTCGATCCAGAATTTATTAGAAATTGAGCCCAAAATAAATTGTTTTCTATTGTTCTCGTAATACAATAAAAAGTGTATAATAAAATAAAAAAGACATGGCGATGTTTAGAGGGCAGACTCTCCTCATGGGGGATTCAATTTGGAATTCGAGCTCACTATTATTGACAGATTGAAAATATTACATAATACATAAACAAATGTAAATTGAGTGAGAGAATAAGAAGGTGGTGGTTGAGCCCATTAAATTGGGCACTTTCCCGCATCTGCATTTATTCAGAAAAATATATTTAGTAAGAAAACTCACCAAACAGAGGAGAACTATAAAGAAATCTTTGTAGGTCTTCCGATATGTAATAACATATTCGGCGTTAGGTGTAGTGTTTATATATAATCATAATTTGTCATAATACCATCTAAAAAGGTTTTTTTATTTACATATTTTCTCAAACCAGACTTAGCCCAATTACATTAAAAAATACAAGAAATGTTAACATTAAAAATAAAAATGAATTATTTAAAATAAAAAATAATGTATCATATATGCATACATACGAGTATATACACACAAACATACATATGGTACACATATATTCAAAGTCACTTATATACGTTGATGAGTGCTTTCTAACGTGCTCAATTTTAGAAAAAAATTTACGTTTGCTTATGGTAATGTGATATGAAATATGTCAATATCTTGTTTATAGTTAAGGCATTAACGTTGTGGAGGTTTAAAGACATTGTAATTTATTTTTAACAAACACTGTTTATTCCACTTTTTTATGACGGTATAACCCTACCGGTTTCAAGGCTTTCACCTCATCTTCAGGGGAGCTTGTTTGTGCTCCCCTGAAGATGAGGTGAAAGCCTTGAAACCGGTAGGGTTATACCGTCATAAAAAAGTGGAATAAACAGTGTTTGTTAAAAATAAATTACAATGTCAATATCTGAAACAGTCCCGTTCAAAAGAGTTAAAACCCTTCCAACAGGCAAAGCGGCGGGAAGATCCGTTCTTGCGTATGTTATTGAGAACAGTTCTTACCGGCGCAGTCCAGTGTAATTGTTAGGAACATTTAACGCAAATCTTTGTAGTAATGCTTGACAGCTCACAACTCCTCGAACGAGTTTGACAACGTACTATATACCAGGAGACGCAGATCTCTTCTTACGCTCAAGGAGTTATACCCGAGCATGCCCAGCAGAAACTGAGTAAGATAAAGCCATGGATAGACACCAAACTCACTCATATAGAGATATCGTATATTTTTTTTTGTACGTTCTCCACCATGAGTGAGTTCTGAGTTGTCTTCGAGTGCTTCCTAAAGCTGCTCACGCCACCGAGAAGAATAAAAATAGACCCGTTAACGTTAGTTAGTTGCTTCATCACTGAGGATCACGATATTCGTGAGTTGTAACAACGAGTCTTCTCCAATTATCCATAGACTGGGAAGAGCAGAGTAATTATACCTACCCGTTCCTGTCTTGCTGTAGTCTTAATTTCATCGATGTCAAGATTGGGAAATATTTGTTCGTTTATTGAAACAGTTTCCTCTGGTAGAAAGAAAAGCGTTCCGTCACCATGCCAAGGTATGTCACGTTGTCAATATACGAGTATTACGCAGTTGTACTCTCAAAGCGACAATACTCGTACATATACTTGAAATATATATTCTACTCACGTTTGACAGGTGCTTCAAGGTTTCCACGTAAAGTTTAAAAAAACACAAACGTTTTTCAAGTAACTACTTATATATAGCCTAAAAACTTTAATGATCTAAATCAGGGGTCGGCAAACTACGGCCCGCGGGCCAAATCCGGTCCGATGCCTATTTTAATCCGGCACGCGAGCTAATAATAACCAATCTCATTTTTAATATTTTTTGTGTTTGTTTTATTAAATTGTATATGTATAATATTGTTTTGTTTAGTAAATACTTTAAGTATATTGTAATACTTTAATTAAATTGAATAATTTTCTCATGAACTAAATTTTTTTTTTTAAATTATTTTTTTCATTAAAAATATTTAAATGTTCAAAAATTAAGTACGAATACGTAAAATCGCAATACAGGTCTGCATTAACCGATTATCATTTGCAATCAATTTTGATGATAGGAAATACTAACTTCGAACTCCAGTTTAATGAAATGTTATCTCAGAAAAAGCAATTACATTAATCTCATTAGTAGAGCTTTATATTATTATATTACATTTGTTGTTTATTAAAACGAAAAATTGCCTTTTTTTTCTATAATACCTTAATTAATAAATGTTAATATTTCATTCGTTTTTTACGTAAGTGTGTCAGCAAAATGTGTATAAATATTATCACTGCCTAATAAAAAAGGTAAAACCTGTTTTTTGCTATATACGTAAAATAACATATAAATATCCTCGAGTTTGCTTCCTGGCCCGTCGAGCCTATTTTTTTTTATGATCTGGCCCTTGTCGAAAAAAGTTTGCCGACCCCTGGACTAAATCAACGGTTCTCAAACTATGGTACGCGTACCACTAGTAATACGCGAGCCCCAGCCAAGTGTTACGCGAGCAAGTGAGCCTCAAAATATTGAAGTTCCATAAAATTTCAACAAGATTTACAGCACATTAAGGCCAGCATCCACCAACGATATTTATCTAGGTAACCTTGGGTTACTCTGTTAAAAGAATAAAATGCATAGCGCAACAAAAATTTGCCCGAGTATCCTTATATTTTTAACTCGTCAACGTGGTTAGGTTAGCGTGGCAGTTAGCCGGTTAACTTGTCAACTTGGTCAGGTTAGCGTGGCAGTTAGCCGGTTAATTTGTCAACTTGGCCAGGTTAGCGTGGCAGTTAGCCGGTTAACTTGTCAACTTGGTCAGGTTAGCGTGGCAGTTAGCCGGTTAACTTGCCAACTTGGTCAGGTTAGTGTGGCAGTTAGCCGGTTAACTTGTCAACTTGGTCAGGTTAGCGTGGCAGTTAGCCGGTTAACTTGTCAACTTGGTCAGGTTAGCGTGGCAGTTAGCCGGTTAACTTGTCAACTTGGTTAGGCTAGCGTGGCTGTTAGCCGGTTAACTTGTCAACTTGGTCAGGTTAGCGTGGCAGTTAGCCGGTTAACTTGTCAACTTGGTCAGGTTAGTGTGGCAGTTAGCCGGTTAACTTGTCAACTTGGTCAGGCTAGCGTGGCAGTTAGCCGGTTAACTTGTCAACTTGGTCCGGTTAGCGTGGCAGTTAGCCGGTTAACTTGTCAACTTGGTCAGGTTAGTGTGGCAGTTAGCCGGTTAACTTGTCAACTTGGTCAGGCTAGCGTGGCAGTTAGCCGGTTAACTTGTCAACTTGGTCCGGTTAGCGTGGCAGTTAGCCGGTTAACTTGTCAACTTGGTCAGGTTAGCGTGGCAGTTAGCCGGTTAACTTGTCAACTTGGTCAGGTTAGCGTGCCAGTTAGCCGGTTATATAACAGCCATCACTATTCTTACGGTCGTTATAGCGCGTGCTTAATGAAAACACTTTATTAAATATTTAATATTAGAAATCTCCAATTTCGTTAAACTTTTATAATACTAATCATAAAATGCACCTACTTGATGAAAAGAGATTACAGCTAAGTGTTTGAAGTAAAAAAAATGGTTCAAATTCAACAACGCTAAGATCAAAAAGAAGAGATAATAATTTGGTAAGTGCCCATATAAAGTTTCTTTAGATTTGATCCTTACATTATGTGTATTGAACCTACAACAGGCATATTTTCCAATATCTTGTCATTAATTTTTGTTGTATACATAAACTGTTTAAATTCAAATTCTAACGTATATAATAATAATTACACAATGAGTAAAAAAATATAGGTATAGGTATGTTACCCATATTATGAAAGTTTGCTTCTTATGAAAGTTAACTTGCGTTAGACGTGAGCCAGATAACCTGGAGATATTGTTGGTCATAAATTTTCTAGACGTGAGCCAGACAATCTGGAGATATTGTTGGTCATAAGTTTTCTAGACGTGAACCAGATAACCTGGAGCTTTTGTTGGTCATAAGTTTTTTAGACGTGAGCCAGATAACCTGGAGATATTGTTGGTCATAAGTTTTTTAGACGTGAGCCAGATAACCTGGAGATATTGTTGGTCATAAGTTTTTTAGACGTGAGCCAGATAACCTGGAGATACTGTTGGTCATAAGTTTTATAGATGTGAGCCAGATAACCTGAAGATATTGTTGGTCATAAGTTTTCTAGACGTGAGCCAGATAAACTGGAGATATTGTTGGTCATAAGTAGTACGCCAATGACATAGAGTAATTAGATGAAGAAACTGACTTGGCAAGCCTGTACAGTGCTATGCAAACATTAAGTGACCGACAGGAGTGGAAATGTAGCGTCTCACTCTTATCGTCACTTGCCGTTAACCAACATTCCATAGATCACGACCGTCAGTCATTCATTTCTGTGCCTGGACCATAAATTATGCCAAGTGTTTCTAGTAGGAGATAACAGAGATCCCAACGTCCTATCATTCGCATCAATTAGGTCCTGCCTAGATCATATAGTCCCGATGTTCGGACAAACTAGCATGTATCATATTGTTGAGTCCTATATATCGCAATATTTTTTGCTACTTTCGATCAACAAACTCCATCTTTGAACAACAAACTCCATCTTTGAACAACAAACTCCATCTTTGAACAACAAACTCCATCTTTGAACAACAAACTCCATCTTTGAACAACAAACTCCATCTTTGAACAACAAACTCCATCTTTGAATAACAAACTCCATATTTGAACAACAAACTCCATCTTTGAACAACAAACTCCATCTTTGAACAACAAACTCCATCTTTGAACAACAAACTCCATCTTTGAACAACAAACTCCATCTTTGAACAACAAACTCCATCTTTGAACAACAAACTCCATCTTTGAACAACAAACTCCATCTTTGAACAACAAACTCCATCTTTGAACAACAAACTCCATCTTTGAACAACAAACTCCATCTTTGAACAACAAACTCCATCTTTGAACAACAAACTCCATCTTTGAACAACAAACTCCATCTTTGAACAACAAACTCCATCTTTGAACAACAAACTCCATCTTTGAACAACAAACTCCATCTTTGAATAACAAACTCCATCTTTGAACAACAAACTCCATCTTTGAACAACAAACTCCATCTTTGAACAACAAACTCCATCTTTGAACAACAAACTCCATCTTTGAACAACAAACTCCATCTTTGAACAACAAACTCCATCTTTGAACAACAAACTCCATCTTTGAACAACAAACTCCATCTTTGAACAACAAACTCCATCTTTGAACAACAAACTCCATCTTTGAATAACAAACTCCATCTTTGAACAACAAACTCCATCTTTGAACAACAAACTCCATCTTTGAACAACAAACTCCATCTTTGAACAACAAACTCCATCTTTGAACAACAAACTCCATCTTTGAACAACAAACTCCATCTTTGAACAACAAACTCCATCTTTGAACAACAAACTCCATCTTTGAACAACAAACTCCATCTTTGAACAACAAACTCCATCTTTGAACAACAAACTCCATCTTTGAACAACAAACTCCATCTTTGAACAACAAACTCCATCTTTGAACAACAAACTCCATCTTTGAACAACAAACTCCATCTTTGAACAACAAACTCCATCTTTGAATAACAAACTCCATCTTTGAACAACAAACTCCATCTTTGAACAACAAACTCCATCTTTGAACAACAAACTCCTTTCTTGAACGAAACCACCCTCAATAATGAGAAACGAAAGGGATGATGGTGTTATTTCTGTCTGGTTGGTTGAACGTGATTTCCGTATACCAATAAACTCGCCAATTGTATTATTATGCAATGAACTGCTAAATTAATAAATTGAAACAAAGAGTTGACTGTTCAATATTCTATCGAATTATTAATAATAAATGCGTTTTATACAAAGTTTTGTCGCTGTTTAAGTACGAGTACTCGTATAAAATCCTTGTCAAGAGATAAAATTAAAAAAAAAAAAAAAAACGACCGTGAAATAACAAATAATATGCTTAAAATTAATAATACGAAGAAGGAAACTATAACGAGAAACAGAAATTGACTTCGTTCATGTTTTTTGGAACGGGAAGTGTTTTCACAGCCGGTAAACACCAAGAGGAAGGCACTATTATAGGAGTTATAAAAATATTCTTAGATTAATTTTTTTTCGGTAGTCGAGGAATAATTTCAGATCAATAATAACACAAGACCTTGTAAATTTTATATGGCTTGATATTAAAATTAATGTTTATGATTTATGTGAGAATAATATAAATATTAATATAATTAAAATATATTAATTCAATGATATAACTATTATTTTTATTTCATCAACGGTACAATGTACCTTATACTATTTATTTTGATACTCGTAACAAGTGTTTCATTCTTACAAAGATAAATATTCCTTAAAAAAATTAACCATTTAAAATAACTGAGAGATGCAAAAAGACCGCCATGCTGTAACCAAATATTATATTTATATTATTTCCTTCAAAAAGCAGTCAGAACAAAACGTATTAAAAAGTAAGTTACCTTTAAAATTAACAAAAAAAATCCGATGAGATGTTTACTATCTGTTACCTTTTTTTATTCAATAAAGTAATATATAACACAAACATTTACCAAAGGCTATATAACTATATACGAATGTATATCTTGAGAACTAATCTAATTTTTATATTATAACTATGAACTAACTTCATTTCAATTTCCTAAATGATATTTTTTTTAAATAATCTTTATATTAAATTTCTTAGAAACAAGTTAAACCTACATACTACTTATAACTAGATAACAATTCTTACAACTAATTATTTTAAAACTGATTATTTAGCACGTTCATATCCACTCGTTCAGGCTACTTGTATTCCATCACATTCACTCAGACCTTGGCCTCCCAGCTAATACTATAGGTGGACTAGTCAGGCAATAGATGATGCTTTGAAAGCCTGTGCTTATAACGGAAGGGTAGATCGGATTTTCTCTCATTAGTCCCTAGGATAGCGACTAAGGTCGAGGCTACACCAAAGTGCTTCCTTAGGGACTAAGCTAGGTTTTACGTGACTCATATACTAAGTGGCTTCATCCTTGGCCACACCAAAGTGCTACGCACAAATTCATTCAACAGTTGGGAGTGGTTGAGACAACACACGATGCCACTCTCAAAACTAACCAATTTCATTACAACTTACCATCTTTATTTACTTCCTGCGCAACTTCATTCCAAAGTGATTTTATTACATGTACATTTTTGTTTAATTTGCTCGATGGGTTCCACAAAGGCTCCCTTTTATACACAGCTGTTATTAAAACTTCCGTAAAATTGTAAAATCACTTGGTGACACAATAAAATTAACCAACATGTCTATTCGCTAGGAGATTCACTCGGTGACTAATCGTCATGCAACGTGGCGCAAAGCGTGCAGTGTAGCCACTGCGATAGTATGCGGTGCGTTGGTTCGCTAGGATATGTCGCCCAGCTCGCAGCATAGCTCTAAGCATCAAGCAAGGTTCCTACTTGAGTGGTCGAGGCCTTATGGATTGCTGTGATTTTGTTGAATTTTATAGAACTTCACGGTCCAAGCGAGGATGTGGTGTTGTAGGATTTCTTCTCGCTGTTCGGCGTGAAGTCGGGTAAGGTTTGTTCTGGGATGGGTGTTAAAATATATCTTGAATGCCTTGTTCTGCACTCGCTGGAATTTCAGGTGATCCGTGTTGCTCACACTACCCCAAACGGGTGCAGCATAGGTCAAGATAGGACGAATAAGGGTTTTTTAGAGGAGGAGCTTATTTTTTAGCGAAATGAAGCTGCGCCGATGAACTATCGAATTGATAGCCTTTTGTTACGGCAAAATAAATAATAACGAAAATAAATCGCCGAAACGTAGGTAATAAAACTAATTTGTGATTTATTTATCCTAAACTTAATTATATCCCTTTTAAATTTTATCCATTTATTTAAGTTAGTACTTCTTCTTCTTCCCAGTGTCATGTCAGGCTCCCAAACGTTGAATATCACCTGAGAGTAGGCATCGTCCTTGGCAGCCCAAAAAAGATCCCCAACGCCCCTTATACCAGTACAATCACGTATATTGCGGAGCCAGGAGATTTGCCTCCTGCCAACACCTCTTCGACCCTCTATTTTGCCTTGGATGATCAAGTGCAGTAATTTGTACTTTGCTCCTCTAAGTACATGACCCAAATAGGACACCTTTCGGATATTAATATTAGTCAGCAACTCTCTATCAACTTTAGCTCTTTGAAAAACCCTTGTGTTGCTGACCATATCCGTCCAGGGTATCCGTAGCATTCTCCGGTGCATCCACATTTCGAATGCTTCAAGTCGGTTCATACTACCAACTTTGAGGGTCCATGATTCCGCTTCATATAATAACATGGTCAAACATAGCATTTGACTAACCGTTGTCGAAGTTTCAAGTTTAGATTATCATCGCAGAATACGTAATATTTTATTCCGATAAGCACCAAAAGAATGATTACTGGTGGTCAAAAATAAAGGAAGTGGAGAAATATTGGGTGTTAACATAAGTTGTGTCCGTTTTTTTCCAATTTCAAAATGAGCATCAAAAAATAAACAAAATGGTAAAAGTTATGCGTCATTCGAAAGAAAATTTTCTGCTCTACAAGATATTGTGTTTGCTTTTACGTTACGTACTATATATTATTTTATTTGATTACAAGCTTTCAAAATGGAATGGCAAGTAGACGAAAGTGAGCATTTTCGACACCTCCTTCTGTTCGCGTTCAATCGAGGGAATAAAGCTGCCAAAGCTGCTCGCGATATTTGCGAAGTGAACGGTGAAGATGCTATGAATGAAAAGATGAGGACCGCTCAAACCATAGTATTCATGAAGATCCCATCCAAACCACCGTAGAATTGGCTGATCAGATGAATTGTAGTCACATGACTGTATACCACCATCTTAAATCAATGGGAAAAGTCCAGAAGTTCGGCGCTTGGGTTCCATAAGTACATGACTCAAATAGGACACCTTAAATTTATATTACTTCATATTATAAAAAGTTAGTACATAGTAAGATTTTTACAAAATAATACGCATTTTGACGTGTATCTAACTGAATTTTCTTGATTACCATTATTAGGTTACATCCAACTTAATGCAGCTTTCCTACATGAAAAGGTTCCCCATCCCTAATCTAGAGTCTAGACACGCTAGTCAGTTCGTTTTATTAAAATTCTTAGTTCTTTGATCAAATTATTTTATTATTTTATTGTTCAATTTATAAAAGACTAACTAAAACAAAACAACATATTGATCAGCTTGTTTTTCTTATATTTTAATGAAATAAATTACTGTATAATTGAATAAATAATCAAACATTAATTAGAGGAAAAAAATCAAGGTTATCCTAAGGTTCCGGCCACCACAATTATTTGACCAGTCTACAATGATTTCATTATCTGTATCATATTATCCAGTTTAAATGTTTTACATAATATGGCATTTTATAACTATGAGAGTAAATACCTACTCTTGGTTCTAGTTGGTGTTGTCGTTTAATATATAAAACTTGCCAATTGAGAATTTTCAAAAGTATTTTCTATAATGATGGAAGAGTTAATAAGGATATCGAATGGCGTGATGCGATAGGAAATGAAGTCAATGGGGCGCTAAACATACCCGTATGAATTTGAACCGTGCAGTATCAAAATAAGCTAAGATGATAGATATGTTAGTCCACAAGTATTTTGGTGGGAACTTTGTTGTATGGGAGTAAAACGTGGATGTGGAAAAATCTTAAATGAGTCGAATAAATGCTGTAGAAATGCGTGTTGTGAGACGAATACATGGAGTGACAATGTATGACAGAATACGGAATGAAGTGATTAGGGTTGAATGTGAACTTAAGGGTGATGTGTTGAGCAAGATGAAGAAAGTGTGAGGAACGTTCCCTCTAAGGTGTGCGCGTGTGCGGCCGCACATCTGTTAAAAATTGTCCGCACACATGTTTCCATCTTCCGCCCACATTCAACGAAAGGAACTTGTAACCATATTTTGTTTTGCGCAATTATATATTTTATTTGATATTTTATGACTTTGCACGGATTTCTCCTGTTACACAAAGAGGGTCTGCTTCTAGCGTTAGCTTATTCGTTAGGAATAATATCAGCCAGGATTCTTCTCATACTGCTAGACGGTACCGAGAATATATCAACAGTGTCATTCAGTTGGTTCAATATCTCTATACCACGCGTGACTGAGTGTTTAGCCATGATATTCGTCCTGTAAGTTGGTATGTAGAACAGAGGGTGATTCCTTGCACGGCTATATTTATTGGGTACATATAAACTTAGTGCTTGTAGAATCGCGGGACAGTTAAAGGAACCTTGGAAAACCTTTATTAGGAATATCGCAATGGATTCTTGCCTTCTTGTTTCGAGACTTCTATAGTTACACGTCGTGAGAAGTTCGGCACGGTGAGCATATTTTGGGTAATCACCATTTGTTCTGTACCATAGATATCTGAGGATTTTTTTTTGTATTTGTTCTATATTGTTTTTATATTTGAGCTGATGAGAAGCCGAAACCGTAGATGCATATTCTAATTTGGTTCTAATTAGATAATTATATAAGTTTCGGAGGATATCGGTGCTGTTAAATTCTCTTGATATTCTCATTATAAAACCGAGTAGTTTGTATCAGTCCGATATCAAACGTGAGACATGGTTAACGAACGTGAGTCCGACATCGAAGGTTACGCCCAACTCCTTGAATTCAGAAACTCTGTTTAGTGCCACTCCCTGTATAGTATACTGATGGTGGATTGGTGAAAACGATCGACTATAAGATACACAGACACATTTATTAATGTTAAACAGAAGATGATTTTGCTCACTCCAGGAGACTAGGGTGTCTAGGTCCTGTTGTAACTGTGCACAGTCGTGAGGTGAATTGATCTTTTTGAAAATTTTCAAGTCGTCAGCGAATAATAAACATGTCGAGTGACTTATGGAATTTTGAATGTCGTCTATTAATATGAGGAATAGTAGGGGACCTAAATTGGATCCTTGTGGTATACCAGATCTTGCGATAAATTCCACAGAAGACTTGTTACGGATTGTTACGTATTGAGATCTTTCTTTTAGGTATGATGCAAATAATCCAATTAGATTATCACTGAAGCCAAGTTTGTGCATTTTCTTAAATAATATATCGTGATCAACTTTGACGAAAGCTTTCTGAAAGTCTGTATATATATAGATGGGTTCTCAGGTTCCTTTCTTTGAGATGTGTGCGGAACATGGAAACACCATATAGATACCTTCTTGCACATATAAGTTGATGGGCCGCACACACAATGAAAAAATTTGGGGGAACGTTGGATGTGAGTAGACAGCATGTGTAAGGAAAACCAAAGAAAGTATGGTTAGATCAAGTGCACACACAATGAAAAAATTAGGGGGAACGTTGGATGTGAGTAGACAGCATGTGAAAGGAAAACCAAAGAAAGTATGGTTAGATCAAGTGAATGATATTCTAAAAAAAGGAAACGTAGATAATCAGAGAAAACGTAGAAGTTGTACGAGAAGGTATATGGATGTGGAAGAGGCTAGGGGTGTGTGTTGAAAAGTCTGGCGCTCTGCCCACTCTGCTTACCCCGACAAGGAGATGGCGTGATGGTATGTATGTAATTCAGCAAGAAACAAAATGAAACGTTTTGCAATAATTTAAACGTAGTTAGGATGAATGAAAATGGTTGTTAATTTTCTTCGTTCTCCGGACCTTGCAACATGTTAACTTCGATGGCTATTACGTCCTCGCCTAATTGGCTGAACTTTCAACTGTTCTGGAACGTGACATGATGCTGTGCCTTGATTCCTCATTGTTCACGGTGTCAGTTCTGTTACGTCGGAAGTCGAAAGTAGATGGATGAACAGCTGGGCAGATTACAGCATCTTCAAAATGTGTGTCCGAGATTTATTTTTAACCTGGTTTAACGTGAGAAATAGACGTAAAATTCACTTACTGTCACTATTCTATAATATCCTTAACTATCCGAGAATATAGAGTCTTTCAAGGAATTGCGCTAGAATCAAACAAATATTGTTTATTGACTTTCCCAGTTCACCGCTTTTCCTTTTTTTGTGTCATCCTTTACTGACCATGCAGTGAGACTTTGGAACCATTTATAAACTAATGTTAGACTCGCTCCGTCAATAGCATGTTTTAAAAACCGATTGAAAAAATTCTTTATTTCAAGTCAGTAATGTACAGTAAGTAAGTAATACACATCGGGCTTAAGAAAGATACTGTCGGCCATAATCGGTAAACTTCGGCTTTGTAGAGCGTCGTCTCTGTCATTCATACACGTGTTCCGTCATCAAGAATCAAGAATAAAACACGTTTTTTTTTGTAACGTGTTTTATTCTTGATTTTTCTTTCCTGTCCATCATCCCTTGCTTTTCCTTTGATTTATGATATCAACATTTTTATTTTTACTGCGCATATTATTCATCAACTTTGTAAAGGTGAATAATTATTTGAATACTTTTTAGCGTACATGTATTTTCCTTTATTTACTTTTGTCTGGTTGGCTGGAAGAGATTACTACCTGACAATAAGCCCGCCAGATTGTTTTATAGAGAAGTGTTAAATAAATAAATAAAATAATACGTAAGTAAGTACACGAGTCAAAAAGATTATGAAAATTTATCAATATACGTTGGTCATATGATATGGGACCATCTCTATCCGGTTGTCCGCTCTTTACCATACCAATTTGACATAAATGCGAAAAGAAAAGTACAGTACAAATTCAATACTGCATCAACTCTGCAATCAGCCTACTTTTATAGCTCAATAGACTATGGAAAAATAAATCAGCAATTTGAGTAAATTGATTTCCTAAAATATGGTCTGTCGCTCTGTTCTCTCTGCCTATTCAGTCAGAGCGATGATGTAATGGTATGTATCCATGGCGTTTTGTCCATAGATGTTGTGAAAGCGCCGCATACTCTAATGGTTGAACGTAGTTTACGCAAATAAAAATAATATTTTGTATTTTTTTTTAATTCAAGATAAAATTAACAAAACCCGGCTTTAAGCTTCTGTGTAATTATTAAAATATAATAACTTTTAAAAGCATCCCTCTACTCGAGAGTCACGCCACGCCACTGGTATGTATGCTAATGAAATTTAAAAAAAAAAGGTCGCGATAGGATGACATTTCTCGCGAAAGCCACAATATCAACACTGAATCCACAAACGGAAGCGAATAAGTTGCATCGCGAATAAATATACCGTACAAACAGCTTATACCGAGTGATAACATTATACTAAATCTATCTTAGCACGGGGCTCCACTCCCAAGAAGTAAGAAGCGGACAGAGGTCGGAAGGGCACACCTGTTGCAGCAATCGTCCGCATTCTTTCAGCAGCCCAGCCTCCGTGAGAGTACCAGCCTGAATGTGCAACGCAGATAGAGGAGGTCAACTGCATGGATGTTCTTAGTCAGTTCAGTTTAGTTCTTTCCCACTGCTTCCCCCAAAGTTATCGTATTGTATTCCACTTTCGTTGTATACAGTACAACCTGGCGAGCTTATTTACATGTGGAAATTTCTTCCAACTTACCAGAAAGATGTTAAAGAGAACTTAGGTAAAAACTGAACTGAAACCTTTTAAAAAAATCTTTGTATCGACGAAAATTAAACCCGTAACCTTTAGGCTCGGATGTCGTAAATTGAAAATTTACCTGTTATTCCAGAATTAAGAGAACTACCGCCCCTCCATCTTATTTCCCATCGTCCAACCTGGAAAACTCTGCATCAAATAGACAGGCCGAATGATGATAAATGGTGGTTTCATTTGGCGGAGCGTGACGTAAAAAACAGGCATCTTGTGGACTGCCCAACAGTGAGGTGTCTTGGAAGGAGTGGTGTACTCTAAATAGGATCAGACGCTGAGTGGGCCGCACTGCATATGATATGCACAAGTGGCACCTAGTGGAGTCGCTTCTCTGTGAGTGCGGGGAATCCTGACTAACAATCACATCGTATGTACATAGCTGTCTATTGTATGCGTTCTCTGGAAGCGTGCAGGAGCTATACAACCTAACACCGGATGCTGTGACTTGGTTGGAGAAAACACTGCGTGTTAGGACCAAATACTGAAGAAGAAGAAGAAGGAAAGACAGGTGTCTTACCAATTAAGTCAGGGATATCGTGTTACATATATATTTTTTTTAAAATAAAATGAAGTCATTATATTGTTCCCATTCGTTTGGACACTAAAATACCGCCGATATTTAATTAATGATGGTGTCAAAAATATCATACATTTAACTCGAAATGTCAAACGGTTTACTTTAATTAACTGTTTGCTAATTTAATTCAACAAAAAAAAAATACAAATCTCACTTTAATTTACGGTTTGACAGGAAATTATAATATTAAAGTTTCAAGGCTTCGGATAATATTACGAGATGTTAATACAATAAATATAGTAATTAAGTGCATCACGCGTACGTAATCGGCAATAAATTCATATTGTAAAAAGTTAATATATACTGTTAAGGTGAGTGTGAAAAAAAATTGATGTTTAATTTTTTGTTTGCCTTTTTTCATTTAAGACCTTGTAAAAGATAGTGTTTTTAAAGACGAGTCAATCGATAACTTAGAAAAAATTATTCAACTGTAGAAAATATTGATGCATGGAATGAAACGTGAACGTGGAACAAGACTGAAAAGAGTCGAATAAATACTGTAGAAATGTGTGCACTGAGAAGAATACACGGAAAGATAATGTATGAATTAAGTGATTAGGGATGAATGTGAACTTAAAGCTGATGTGTTGAGTAAGATGAAGAAGGTCTGAGGATGGTTTGAGCACGTGGAACAAATGCATTAAGAAAGACAGTAAGAAATTATCGAATAACTGTTTGTTAGAGATGTTATAAGTAGAATTAAGGTAGGAATCATGAGGTGGTTTTTATCACATTGAGTGAAAGAGTTGTGAAAACTTTTCGAAATAAATAAATTTGTCCGTGATTAATGGAGAGCAAAGAAGAGCTAGACCGAGGAAACAGTGGTAGGAGATATTGTAAAGGGTCTTTAAAATTAAGCGGTTTTTTAAATTCTTGGATAAAGCACAGATGGCGTCGCGAACTTTCCTGGGTCTTATGACATTTGAGAAGTGTAATGTATGAGATTTATAAAAATGGAGTCGTATACAATACTACAACGCGTTAAAATTGTTGAATTATTTTATATATTGAAATCTCCGGAAACGGTGACGTTAATTGGCAACTAACATCATGCGATCTGACACTGTTGGACTATTTTCTCTGGGGTTATGTGAAAAACCAGGTCTATAAGAATGACCCCCGATCAATTCCTGAGCCGAAGGACGAAATTATTCGCGTTATTGGTGAGTTAGAATCGCAATTATGCTAAAATGTCATCGAAAATGTTGACAAAAGAGTGGAAATCTGTGGAGTTGCCATTTGGTGGATATTGTTTTTTGTGTTTAAATTTCATACATTATACTTCAATGACCAATAAAAAGTTTTTTGAAATCAAAGCTAATGGTGTGTTTTATTCAAGAAATAATAAAAAATTAATTTAGAAAACCCGCTCAATTTGAAAGATTCTTTCATTTGTTTGATCAAACACTGTTTATTCCATTTTTTTGTAACGGTATAATAACCCTACCGGTTTCAATTTTTTTTCCTTATCATCAGGGGAGCACAAACAAGAGTCTTGTTTGTTATAAAAAATGGAATAAACATTTTTTGAAGAAAACAAATCACAATATCTTTAAATCTTCATAATGTTAATGCTTTAACTATAAATAGTATGGTAGGAGATAGTTGGAGAAATTTTACCTGAGGAAAACAAATGCGAAATGGGAGAGCATATACGAAGTGATGTATGGGTAAGGACATAGCGAGAACAGTGTGTATGGATAGAACGGTGTTGAGATTTGCCCTGCCCCAAAAGCGATATAGCGTTATGATATGTAAGTGTTATTCACAGAATTAAATACTGTGGTATGTAAAATCAGTAAAAACTGTTGTGAAAACAAAATAATCAATATGATGCCAACATTCATTGATGCATATAGACGTACTTTTAGTTAACAGTAGATAAGAGTGCGGCTCAATCGTATGAAACCTGAAAGGAATTCAGAATTTTCAGATAGTTGAGCAAGCTCAAAAGAGATATCTAAGACACCTTTATTGCTAAGAGTATGAATTTTATCTATTGCTCTATGCCACATTTTTTCTAATGCTAGGATATAACTCAAGAGTAAGAAGAGGTCTACGCATCAGTTTATGCATATTTAAATTGCTAATGGGAAAAATAGCAAACACTTTGTTGATTGACAAACTGTTTTTAATGTATTAGATAATTTTCGACGCTATAGTAAATTAAGGTAATTTTCGGTGCTGTATTTACGAACTGAGCTGTTTAGAGCATCACCACTTGCACACGGAAAGACCTTGTGGAATGAATTTTCCGATATCGATATATTCCACATCTCGACGGATAAATTGAGGATTAAACTCTTTAGTTAACTTTGGATGTTAAAAAAATATTACATCATTCAAAATATAATTTTACCCTAATTTTTCTTTGATTCTCTTCTTTATTTTTGAACAAATTCCTTTCTTCTCGTTCTCGGAGTTCTCTCTCCAAGTTGGCTCAAAATTATTCGGTTTTATGCTCGTAGGTGTCTTGCGATGCTGTCATGCTTCGTGATTTCATTCATCCAGCGTACTTCGGGACTTTTTACGCCTCTTGTGTACCACTGAATTCAATTAATTCAAATGATAATTTTATATAGCGCCCTTTAGAGAGCAAACTTTCCTCAAGGGGGCTCTAGCTCGGCACTCGAACCCACTATTATTTAACAAATCACGTCTGGCAGCTATAACAGCTACCGAGCGAATCGTGTATAACACTTTATTTGTATACAATACACGTAGAAAGATGATTATGATGAGGTCTTAAGTGAAAACCAGACTGACACCCTTTTTTTAAATAAAAACCAGCGGAAATCAAACCCACAACCTCCGGGTCGAAATACAGGCATCTTACCAACCAGGTCACGGTGGTTGATTATTTCGGATGTCCATCGGGACAGTTTGACTCTGTGTCGCCTATTGCCCCTTCATCTTTTAGCACACCTTTTCTACGTTTTTATCTTTATTATGTTACGTTAATAAATAAAATATGGTGTGCTCTCACCTAGTGTTTTAGTGTTCAATACAGTGTAGCCTAGGTGCGGAACGCTGAGCTCTTAGAAAGTGGTGGTGACCAATTGCCGATTTCGCCAAAGAATGTCACATTCGTGATTTATCACCCGCGACTGCCATTTGACCGATTGTGTTTTACTTGTTCTAATATATCTTTGTATTTTGATGGCTTTGGACAAAATTTACGTTGCTGCATTCTCAGACAGACATTAGACTACTCCAGATATGCCACTATTAATTTAATCATTTTCAATAATATTACTATAGTAGTCCCCCCTTATCCACGGGGCATATGTTCCATGACCTTCTGTGGATACCTGAAACCACGGATTGTACAGAACCACAACAAACCCTAACATTTTGAAATTAAAGAGCTTCTTTGTAGAGCATTAAAAGTATTTTGGAGAAACTGACGATTTCAGTAGCCTCGTTGGTTAGACGCTTGTCTTCCAGCTTACAGGTTCCACATCCGATTCCCGTTGGCATCCAATTTAAAATAAAAAGTTCCGATTTGATTTACAGTTAAAACTTCTAAAACACATTTTGGTTGGTAGGAAGAGATAGCCATTTAACAATAAACCCACCAAGTTGTGTCGTATACAACGAAAGTGTAATACAGTACAGTTCAGTATTATCCTTCACACCGCTTACGCTGTTCTGAGGAAAAAAATAAGTGTCCATCTAGTGCGATCGAAAACTAGAAGAATGAAATCTTCTTTTATTTTTAATCAGAACATCACATGCCCATGGAGTTCCTCCTCCGATGGCGAAACACCTTAGTGTGAAAAGAATAGTATCGACGACGAACTTAAAGTCCGACGTTACGAGGGAAGGAAAATAATAAATAAACTCATAAAACAGCTGGATCTCTAGCAAGTTGTCAATACTTGGAAAGAAAACTTCGAATGTCATTTTACTATCATATTTGCTCTGAATAATTCTGCACGGAGAAAATAGTGTAATGTGCAGCAACACGTCATGAGAAGTGCGGCGGTGCAGCTTGCAGAGGACACTGAGGCCACTGCAATATGATTTGACATGCACGTAATAAAAAGTGTGCGTGCCTAAAAATGAATATACATAATCAAATGTAAAAAAATATTGATGGAAGCAATTATCAAAAGGAGAAACTATCCTAGTAGATGATTAATGTGATATTTTAATGGATACATTTTCTTCGTGAAAAATACCCATATGTTTTATAGCGAAAATATTTGTTAATTAATCTAAAAAGTGTGAGATCTTGAGTGTGGTGTATTTTGTTACTTTATCTCGTATTTATATTTTTATATTTACGGTTATGTGTGTTTTTTTTGTTTGTTTCATGTTTGTGTGCGGTATATTGTGCGATGAAAGTTTTGGTATGTCTGGAGTGATGAAGTGTGAGGAGTTTGTTTGTTTCATGTTTGTGTGCGGTATATTGTGCGATGAAAGTTTTGGTATGTCTGGAGTGATTAAGTGTGAGGAGTTTGTTTGTTTCATGTTTGTGTGCGGTATATTGTGCGATGAAAGTTTTGGTATGTCTGGAGTGATGAAGTGTGAGGAGTTTGTTTGTTTCATGTTTGTGTGCGGTATATTGTGCGATGAAAGTTTTGGTCTGTCTGGAGTGATGAAGTGTGAGGAGTTTGATTTCACGTGATGTATACATATGTAATTAAGTGTCACTGTTTGTCAGGTTGATGACAATGTGTCACGGGGTTTTATATAATCCAAAATCGGAAAGAAGCATCGATTTATTTTTTCATGCTAAATATCCTCAGTGAGATACAAGCAAAAGCCTAGTTTACTGGGGACACGACAAATGAAAGGCAACAAACCCAGATCTATTAAAATGGTGTGTCCGAATTAAATTACCTCTTGTTTTTTCACAAATTATGTGTATTTCTTATCATGTGTAAAATAAATAAATAAATAAATAAATGAAAATCTACCATCTTAGGTTTGATTCGCTCTCCGTGGCCGGGTTGGTATAAATACCTGTATTCCAACCCGGAAACTGATTCGATTCCCATTAATAACCGGATTTTTTAAACGGTTTCCTGTTTGATATTCATCTAAAACTTCTTTGATACCTGATAGGTAGGAAAGGTTGCATTGTATGCAACTAAAATTTAGTAAATATATTATCTCAAAGGTTTTTATTTCAGGTTGATTTCACTTTCACTATAGTCAATGGAGCATTAAAACCTCCGTAATTGAATCAGACAATATCAAAATCTGTTAAAATGATAGTCCACAATAGAATTCTAGTGGCAACTTGATGTATGGGAGTGAAACGTGGAAATGGAAAATAATTTAATGAGGCGAATAAATGTTGTAGAAATGCATGGACTGAGATGAATACACGGAGGGACAATATATGACAGAATACAGAATGAATTGATTAGGAATGAATGTGAACTTAAGGGTGATGTGTTGAGTAAGATGAAGAAGAGTCCTCTAAGATAGTTTGGGCATGTAGAACGAATGAATAAAGAAATACTAATAAAGCAAATATATAAAGCTAATGGGAGTGAAAGGTGTGTTAGAGGAAGACCAAGGAAGGTATTGATGGATAAAGCGAATGATATTTTTAAAGAAGAAAATGTAAGAAATAAAATAAATCCTTAGAGCTGTATGAAAAGGTACACGATTGTGGAAGAGGTGAAATATGTGTATCAAGAAGGAAAGTCTGGAACTCAAGACAAAACGTAAAAAGCCAGAGAAATCTTAGGATTGTATGACAAGGTATATGAATGAAAAAAAAAGGTTAAAGGTGTGCGAGATAGAAACATCTGGCGCTTTATTCTCTCTTTCAACGTCTTTTCCAAACCAATATAGATTTTATTAGAAACTGAATTTTTTAACACAAGCTTCCGTAGTAAAACTTCAGTTTCAAAAATAAAAGATGACCTCCGTGACCTGGTTGTAAAGACGCCTGTCTCCCAACTCAGGGGTTGCGGGTTTGATTCCCGTTTTCCGTTGCGGATTCGAACCAAGATTTTTTAAAAAGGATTTCAGTCTGGTTTTCATTTAAAGCCTCTTAAACAACTTTCTGGTTGGTTAGAGATTGCCAATCAAATGTAATACAAAACAAAAATACATAGATTCATGACAAAGATATTAATCTGACATAAAGAAAGCGAGATAACCCGCGTGCGAAATACGAGATATTACAAAGTGGACAAGTTATATCTACGTATAACTATATACAATAGTAAGTTAACGTCAGTGACACGATCCGATAATCGACAGATTTATTATTCTTTGTCATTTTAACATTTCTTTTCCCTTTATTCACTTTCTTTGTCGTTGACATTTCGGTCTATCACGACTATTGGGTGAAGTGAAGAAATGTAGCCAAACAACAGTTGACATTTTAAATAATTTTTTCCATACGACAATCACAAATGTCTTTATTTTTTATTCGTTCTTGTAAATAGGTATTAAAACGACGCAGAATTGCAGACTTGAAGATATATAAAATAAAATTGATTACAATAGTTTCCTTTTCGCACGAATGTCAAGAGTGACGCTCGGTGTGGTGAGGTGTGGGCTGTCTATCTTGAGACGGTTCCACGTCGTATATATACTATAGCTGTGCATATTGATAAAATACCAATAAAAGTAGATGGAAAGCCGTTAGAACTTGCCCAGGAATATGTGTATCTGGGCCAACTTATTTCCTTTGTAGGTGGCATATCGGAGGAAATAACACGAAGGACAAAACTGGCGTAGAGCTCATTTGGACGTTTGAACAACATCTTCAAAAGTAATTTCCCAATATCCTTGAAGCGAAGGGTCTACAACCAGTGCATTCTTCCAGTACTTACGTATGGCTGCGAGACATGGACGCTCACAGTAAAGAACACGCAAAAGCTCCAGACTGCACAAAGGGGCATGGAGAGATGCATGTTAGGATATACTAAAACAGACCGTAAACGAAACACCTGGATTCGCAATATAACAAAGGTAGAAGACGTTATAAAGGTGTGCAAAAGAATGAAGTGGCAATGGTCCAGACATGTAGCCAGAATGTCAGACTCCCGATGGACATCCGAAATAATCCAATGGTATCCAAGAGGCATAAAGAGGCCTAGAAGAAGACCGAAGGTATGCTGGATGGACGAAATCAAGAAGCATGGCAGCATCACGTGGCATCGGCGAGCAAAGGACCGAACTGTTTGGAGTCAACTTGGGGAGACCTTCATCCAGCAGTGGATCGACCCTGGTTGACTATGATGATGATGATGATACATACATATCATCACGGTGTTTCTCTGTGAGGGCAGACAGAGAAGAGAGAGCGCTTGACTTCTACATACAACCACCTTCTTATACGACTCGTATATTATTTTTACTTTTAAATTTCTTTCTTTCACAATATTATACAATTTATCCAACCTTCTTTGGTTTTCCTCTACTATGCTTTCCCCTCACATTTGCACTGTATATTTTTTAAGGCTTTCTTCATTAATTCGTTCAACGTGTCCAAACTATCAAGTAAACGTTTGATTCAAAAGTCAGTAATGACTTGTAAAGAATATTTGTCAAGATAATCAAAAATAAATAATGGATACAAAACGAATTTATGACATCAAACTTTTTGTTCACCCGTTAGTACTTATTACAGTTGTAGTGCTGGGAAACGATATAAACCAATACATTTAATTAAACAATAAAGAATCACATTCAATTTGATTATTCAAAGTGCTTATTAATTTCCAAAAATTGTCCAGTTTTTTCAGTCCATGCATTTTTTTTAATGCGCGACAAACGTGCGGTGAAATCTAAACCGCAAAGTTCAATTAGATGAGGCCACATTTCAATTATACAAAGAAACTGGCCGAATCAATGGACCCGCTACTCTCCAGCAGGTGTTGATTGATGCTCGTAGTGTTGGTCCATTTGAAGGACACTTCACTCCTTGATTGGACAAGTGAAACAGACGTAAAACCTTAATGGGCATTTGTCAAGACGAGAAAAAAATATTGAAAGGAAGTTTAAGAGGTGTATTGTACTCTGTTTAGTAAAATACCGTTTATTCCACTAAATATAACGGTATAACCCTACCGGTTTCAAGGTTTTCCACTCATCATCAGGGGGGCACAAATATGACGAATTATGTTCGAACTCGTACCGGCATACACTCTTCTAAAGGTAAAAAATCGGGTTGGGGATTATGGGTGGAGGGAGGCAGGAGAAAACTTCAGCAAGCAGCGGGGAGATCTTTGAATATATGTATTTGCCAGATGTTCATCCCGATGCACTGATTTGTATATTTCTAGGGCCGCTAATCTGTCCAATATATTTCCTTTACTACTGATATGCAAGGATTTGGTACCATCGATAAAGATATATAAAGTGGAATAAACAGCGTTTGACTAAATTATAATGTTTTTAAACCTCCACAGCGTTAATGCCTTAACTTTAAATAATATATTAAAGATGTTTACATATATTGGCATACACATGTTACAATGATGGAAGAGTAGCGACAGAGAACAAGGTAAACGGAGTATTCATTATTGCATACAACAACTGCGTTATATTAAAACTAGCAAAAATGATAATACATAATAATGTGTTGGTGCCCACCTTGACGTTTAAAAGTGAAACGTAAATTTGGCAGAAGAAGGATAAAAGTAAGATCAATGCAATGGAGATGCGTGCACTAAGAAAAAATGTCAATGTATGAAACAAGGTTGAACGAAGAGATCAGTGATGAATGGATGTTTTAAGTGAGATGAAGAAAGGAGTTTTAAGATGATACGGATAGAATGAATGAAGAAATCATGATTTTGTGAGTATACAAGTTAGAAGTGCAAGGTGCGCGTGTAAGATATAGAACGATGAAAAGATGTGTCTATCAAATAGGCCAGAATTTGAAATAAAGTTAGAAGTATGAATAATAGAAGATTGCGCATGACGAGATGTATGAATATGGAAGGCGAATGTTGTGTGCTTGGATACCTGTACTCACGGACTACCCCGCTAAAGACCCGGTGTGTTGATAATATGTATATATGCTACATGTCAATATACTCATATTTTTATTAGTCATTTTCGTTTATACATGTATTATATAGAAGAAAAATATACGTATATACCTACAATTAATTGTATAGTATTGAATTACACTTTCATTCTAAACGGCACCGCTGATCGATTTGTGACTATATGGCAATCCTTCCAACTAACCAGAAAAATGTTAACCCTTCCTTCCCTGTGATGTGTAACTAGTACACATTGCTTCTAAAAACTTTAATATCTCTATAAATATAATAAATACCGGGTTCAGATTTAAGATATTCCTCCGTAATACATTTACGCATTGAATGAAAAAATAATAATTAGCACTTATCGGCCACATCAGAGATATTTTGTGAAAATCGGGAATAAATTCAGCAAAACAATCAAACGTGTGCCAGTGTGTGACGTAGGTATATTCATTCTAGAAAACCGCCATGGGTGAGGAAGCAACGCTATTCACGTCTCACTCTACTTCGGTATATGGGAACGCAAGAAATAGAATCTCAGTTCGCGGTTGTTTCTTCCTTCGAAGTATAACATACACAGTGTTAGTGTTCAGAGCCCCGTCTCAGTAGTTTGCGGGCATCCATACGAGGTGGTCTCTGTGCCCGTTTTGTGAACGTCGGCCGATGTTTTTTTATGTTTTTAGAAATTAAAATTCAATTATTATCACTTTTGACTTTAAATTAAATTAATTTAATTGATTGGCTATGAATATTCTTATTTTTACGATTTTAAATCGCTCATTTTTACATATGTATTGATGCGTATTGAATACACAGCACCGGAACGCGCGATTTTTTTTAGCACCGGAAGGGAAAGGTTAAAGAGTCCGTAAGTGAAAACCACAACAATTTAAAAGCATGTCGTCCTTTTGTTCTCACGTTACTCTCCACACAATCACGTTCTATTTAAAGCATTTTTCCAAGTAAAAAAATACTTTGTTTCAACTCAAGTTCGATGCTGGGGCTAACCGGATCTCTGGTACAGGTTGCTAGTTTTAACTATGAAACAAAAAAATATCTGCTAACCATGTAATAGTTTATTGTTGAATACAATGCGCTTATATCATAAATACTCGTACTATTAAAACCAATAAGAAACGAGAAAAGGTTTTGTTTACGTGGGTCCACAGAATGCGAAAAGTGAATGAAGTAAACCAGCCTATGAGAGAAACTCGCGCCTTAACTGCCCAAACTATGAATATAACGCAATACAAATAAAATCATGTGTTTTGGTTTGAAATTCTATTGAATATCAGAAATACAAAGGATCAATAGAAATACTTTGGTTTTCATATGCAAAATTAACATTTTTTTACTGAACCAAAATTTCACTCGTGCAATCTTTGCTCTTTCCGATTCTGGGCCAGCGGCGGCCGGTCCCGAGGTGCGCTGATGCGCTGAGCACCAACGCACCTCGAGACGCTGAGTTAATATGATATATCGCTGTCTCACGGTTTACGAGTATGCGTTTCCGTCCGGTGCGCATTGGAGATTGCTCCAGTAGTATTGGCAAACTTGGCCGGTCTATTTGAAAGGAATATTTTTATTTTTTTATTTTTTTTATTTTCACTTAGATAAATAAAAATACTCGTACTATTTGTCAGTATTCTTATAAATATTTAATCTAAACAAATATTTAACATTTTTGGAACTGTTAGCGCATCGTGCGACAGAGACGATGCTCTACAAATACGAAGTTAGCCGATTATGGTCGACAGTCTCTTTCTTAAGCCCGATGTGTATTACTTACCGCCGGGTACTGTACGTATAACCGTTCTGGGAACGTGCTTTAATTGGATTATGGAACACGAGTAAAGAAAAAAGACAATGGTTATCGCCCACGTGTAATGATACCCGAGTATCTCCAACGCATGAATAAGCAATCCGTAACTTTTACCGTTGAAACGAAAGAGAAATGGGAATTTACCAAATTGGTAACGAGCCAAGTCTTATCTTGTAACAATGTAGTGGAAGGCGCCTGCAGCGACCGCAACCTTGGACCAAATTCCGCATACAGTTTTACTTTTCCGAGCAGAGAGTGGGTTTTGTTATTTCTGTTATATTTGTATTGTTATGGTAGCCGAACAAAGGCTTTGTATCATTTTTAATAAGAAACAGTCTGCGGCGCTGCCTTCGTTAAATAGAAAAGTAAACTATACCTAAAATTGATTTCTTAATATTTACAGGTCCGGTATTAACTTTTACAGGCTTAGTGGTCCACGTTATGTACCACCTTTTTTAACGCAGCACTGCACAATGGTACACGTAATGTACCACTTATTAAACCTCTCCCTATTGCTGCACGAACGCTCAGATTATGTACCACTTCGTATAATATAATACTTATGACTCATATCCGCACAGCTGCAGGTCTGGTCCTGTTCAAATTCATTTAGCTTCTAATATTACTGACAGTTAGTTGTTCTTGGTGTGCCGACTTGTGCGTATAAAAGAAAACGTTACATATTTGTATTAAATTTTAGTAAAAAATAGTTGGGTTGTGATAAAATTGACTTCAGTAATTATGGTAAATTTATATTTAGGTTAAACATTAATTTTACTTGGATGTATTTCGGCATTATTTGGTGGTACATTAGAAGTACCAGTGGAAATATGGACTAGTGGTACATAAGTTGTACCACCTCACCAGGAGTTCCTTGACCTACCGAGGAAGTGGAAATATGTTAATTTAGCATTTGTATGTATCATTTTTCAAACAAATTTAAAAAAATAATGAGAAACTTGACTTTTTATTTTTTGTGCAGCCTGAGTAAAAATAAGTGAAGTTTACCTGTGCATGTAAGGGTTAAGTTATTTGTTAAGTTCTCTTAAATGTTTGTAAAGAGTGTTTTTTTGGTTGTGATAGGATTTTGAATTGGCCGCCCAGATCGTGCTATTTAACGCCTTTGGATTATTTTCTTTAGGGTTATGTTAAATCACAGGTTTACACAAACAAACCCAAGACTTTTGATGAACTTGAGGCCAACATTTGTCATGTTATTGGCACCATAAAGCCGGAAATGCTCCATCAAGTCATCGAAAATTGGCATGATCGAATTGGCTAGTGCAAAAAAAGCCGTGGAAGCCTTTTGAACGATATCTTGTTTTATATCATAAACGACATAAAATATTCTTTCAAATTAAACCTTCAGATCCATTTATGGTTTATTAGTTGTTGTTTTATTTTATTTTCTAGTTCTATCATTCTTAATGGGAAACCCATCTTATGATGTGTACATAAGCGGTACATAAGAGCCAGCCACGGTCAACATATGAATGAAATTATCTTCAAACAATAATTGTCATTAAACAACCAATCAATTGAATTCAAATACACGGCCATTTAAATTATTTATATGTGTTTTATTTCAAAAACAAATCCTATCACACCCAAAAAAACACCCTATACAATGTAGGATTTTTTATTTTATCTGTAGTTATTGAAAATATTTGCTTCATTTATTGATTGATAAATTAATTTAGTGTCCGCATCGTTGTTAAAACGGATGTTAATTCATTATGTCGCGTAGCTCGACTGAGCATCGTGACTCCCACGATAGCCTTTGACGACTTCTCTCCAACCATTCCTGCATTCCGCAAATCAATGAGCAGTTATTTAAGGTAGTCCTGTTACGATAGTCACGCACGTCTAACGAATTGGGACTCTCCCTCTTAAACATAGTTTTTTCTACGCTTCCAGTGACCAAAAAACCTGTCAAAACTTGATCTTTGGACACGTGCGATGTGTCCAAAGAATCAAGGACTTTAAGGAGCTAGTCCTTAAGGGAAGAAATGATGATGATTTGTTGATAAATAAAACACGTTTTCGATCGCAATGCGGAAAGAGAAGAATTTTATTAGTAACGTAGGTATTTATATCATTTTAGAATGTGCGCGGGAATGCGCTCGCGATATGCCTACGTCTCGTTCCTGCGAATGCAAAAACGATTAATGTTGTATGTAGGTATCATTCAAATACGGAACTGGCGAGACAAGTGTGGTGCGTTCTCGCTCTAGTATGGAATGCGGTCCGCTCCGGGCTGCGGGTTGAATGGCCGGCGTGTGAACTCTGGACTTGTTTATTTAGATTTGTCGAGGGATGCAAAGGTCACTTCATCGGTCATTGACGTTTGTATGGACGCCCACAGTGTTCCGAGTGTGCGACCGCCACAGACTCATCATAGGCATATCGACGACAATTGGTCGATAAGTCTCAGTATTTCGAGATTGGATGTAATAAAAAATGGATATTAACATATTTATACAAAATTGACCCAACCCACATTTTACCTGTTCTGAAATAATTGAGGAAATATCTAGCTATTTTGTATGGGCCCATATGAAACACAACACTTACGTAATTTTACCATAAAACGCCCATTTAACGGGTTTTATTTTTTCAGCTTAAACGTCGTACAGTACCCGGCGGTAAGTAATACACACCGGGCTTAAGAAAGAGACCGTCGGACATAATCGGCTAACTTTTGCTTCGTAGAGCTTCGTCTCTGTCATTCATACACGTATTCCGTCGCGAGACTGTTAGCGCATCGTGCGACAGAGATGACGTTCTACAAAGCCGAAGTTAGCCGATTATAGCCGACAGTGTCTTTCTTAAGCCCGATGTGTATTACTTACCGCCGGGTACTGTACTAGCGTTTTATTATCAGATGAGTCTACGCACGATGCGCTAACAGTCTCGCGATAGAACACGTGTATGAATGACAGAGACGAAGCTCCACAAAGCTAAAGTTAGCTGATTACGGCTGACAGTCTCTTTCTTAAGCCCGATGTGTATTACTTACCGCCGGGTACTGTATTAGCGTTTTATTATCAGATAGTGTTAACTGTCTATCTTCCAGTCTTAACACTATATTATTGCTTCTTACATTGATATGTTGATGAACTCTGTGGCTTAGTTGGTAAGATGATATACTCCAACTCGGGGGTATGGGTTTCATTCTCTCCGGTATCCGAAAAAAAGAGTCAAAAAAATACCCCAGTCAGGTAAAAACTAGAGGTTTACGAGTTATGTTGAATATTTACGTGTGACAGTATTGTCAACATGTGTGATGATGAATTGCAGGCCCCGTACCCCCTCCAATGGTTCTTAAATCTGATGACTCGATTAATAGGACCGAAGACAATATTGTCTCCCAGCCTCGCTCTTCAGTTTACCCGCAACGCCAGTTGGAATATGTTAATGGGGTACCATACGAATGAATGAATGAATTGATGCGCTTCAGCGATAATCTAATTGGATTATTTGCATCATACCTAAAAGAAAGATCTCAATACGTAACAATTCGTAACAAGTCTCCTATGGAATTTATCGCAAGATCTGGTATACCACAAGGATCCAATTTAGGTCCCCTACTATTCCTCATATTAATAGACGACATTCAAAATTCCATAAGTCACTCGACATGTTTATTGTTCGCTGACGACTTGAAAATTTTCAAAAAGATCAATTCACCTCACGACTGTGCACAGTTACAACAGGACCTAGACTCCCTAGTCTCCTGGAGCGAGCAAAATCATCCTATGTTCAACATTAATAAATGTGTCTGTGTATCTTATAGTCAATCGTTTTCACCAATCCACCATCAGTATACTATACAGGGAGTGGCACTAAACAGAGTTTCTGAATTCAAGGATTTGGGCGTAACCTTCGATGTCGAACTCACGTTCGTTAACCATGTCTCACGTTTGATATCGGACTGTTACAAACTACTCGGTTTTATAATGACAATATCAAGAGAATTCAACAGCACCGATATCCTCCGAAACTTATATAATTATCTAATTAGAGCCAAATTAGAATATGAATCTACGGTTTGGGCTCCTCATCAGCTCAAATATAAAAACAATATAGAACCAATACAAAAAAAATCCTCAGATATCTATGGTACAGAACAAAGGGCGATTACCCAAAATATGCTCACCATGCCGAACTTCTCACGGTGTGTACTATAACTATAGAAGCCTCGAAACAAAAAGGCAAGAATCCATTGGGATATTCCTAATAAAGGTTTTCCAAGGTTCCTTTAACTGTCCCGCGTTTCTAGAAGCACTAAGTTTATATGTACCCAATAAATATAACCGTGCAAGGAATCAGCCTCTGTTCTACATACCAACTTAAAGGACGAATATCATGGCTAAACACTCAGTCACGCGTGGTATAGAGGTATTGAACCAACTGAATGGCACTGTTGATATATTCTCGGTACCGTCTAGCAGTATGAGAAGAATCCTGGCTGATATTATTCCTAACGAATAAGCTAACGCTAGAAGCAGACCCTCTTTGTGTAACAGGAGAAATCCGTGCAAAGTGGATAAAAAAAAATTAAAAAAATATTTTTTCTAAAATTTCTTTATAATTAAGGAAACGTTAATACGATACACAGGTAAACAATTCAGTATTGAAGCAAGTTGAAGAATTTTGTTATTTGGATATCATTTTGTCAGATGATGGAAGAGTTACAAGAGATATCGAACGGTGTGTAGCGAAAGGAAACAAAATCAATGGGGCCCTTAAACATACATACTCGTACCGGACAGTATCAAAATTAGCAAAGATGATACTCCTCCAACAGTATTTAAGTAACATCCATGATGTATGGGAGTGAAACGTGGGTGTGGAAAAAGATTGGAGCCGAATAAATACGTGCAATTTCAATAATACATGGGATGCCAATGTATGACACTATACGTAATGAAATAATTAATAAGAAGAACACTCTGAGATGGTTTGGGAATGTAGAATGAATAAATGAAGATAGACTAACAAAAGAAATGTACGACACAAATGTGCGTGGAAGAAACGTTATTACAAAGAAAAGTGTGGTTAAATCTAAAAAATAATATTTTGAAGGAAAGAAACGCAAAAAGTCTGAGAAATTGTTGATATGTGTAGATGTAGAAGATACGAAATATGTGTGCTGAGAGAAGAGTATCAGTTCTCTCTACGTACCCCGACAAGGAACAGCGTGATGGTTTGTATGTATTTATGTGAATATAAATAAATAAATAAATAATAGGTTAATTGATAGCAACACAGTATGTACAGATTATATTTAAATAACACTTCTAAAACACATAAATTGCAGATAATACATTAAATACAGAAGCTATCAAAAGGTCTGGGCTCATCTAATAGCATCCCCTCGGCTAAGATACACCCCACCAATATAGGGCGAACCCAGCCACGGGGACACCAGATGTTTTTGATATGATATGTTTTTGATTTGATATGTTTTTGATATGAGCAACTATTCAAAAGTTAACAACGAACTCTGGTAATACTTTTCAATGTATAATTTGAATACCAAGACTTGTCTCTGTTCTATCAATTGTTGAACTAGCTGCACCAACAAAAAGTTGAATAATTGAATAGAAACAACCTCATGTTCCATCTTCAAACACCGGAAAATGACTTCAAATGATCCGATGCTTCCTTTCTCCTCCAGAGGACATTGTTTGATCATCTGTCACGCTTCTTTATTAATTGTTTCTTTTTCCGTCCCAATGGCGGCAGACATTGCAACAATTTATTGTATTATATTAGGTGGTATTTCACGAAGACGACAAATAGCTTCCTCAATTATTAACCTCAAATGCAAAACACTCGTCCAATACCGTGTCGCTCTAAATTCTTTTCCAAATAACGTCTTCCCCAATCTATAAATTGATATTTAGAAACATGTCATGAATTTGTGTAAACAAACAATAAACAGAGTTTTAGGTTTAAACTGTTAAACATTATTGAATGCATTTCAGCGTTTATTTGTTGTTATTAATTTATTTTACAGATGACAAGAAATATACATAATTTGCGAAAAAAAACAGATAATTTATTCTGGATACACAATTTTAATGGATCTGGGTTTGTTGCCCTTCATTTTTCGTGTCCCCAGTAAACTAGGCTTTTGCCTATATCTCACTGAGGACATACAGTATGAAAAAATAAATCGGAACTTCTTTCCGATTCTGGATTATATAAAACCCCGTTGCACATTCTCATCAACCTGACAAACAGTGACACTCAATTACAAATGTACTCGTATACATCACGCGAATCAAACCCCTCACACTTCATCACACCAGACAGACCAAAACGTTCATCCCACAATTAACCGCACATAATCATAAAAAAATAACATAGATACATAATATTGCTAATGTATTTTACCAGTATGTTGAGCTATAATTTTAATTATATAACTATAGACGGCAAAATTTACAAAATGTTGATATGCACTATAATTTTTTTTCCACATGAATATCAAGTGGAACTCTCAGTTTTTCCACATGACTCTCAGTATGGTGAGGTGCGGGCGGCCTATGTCGAGACGGTCCCGTATCATAAAATAAATTATGTATACAATATTTCTAAATGTTTATATTTTTTTAAATAATTTTGATTTGTATACTTGCATCCTTATATACTCGTATGTTATTTGAATTTTTTTCTTGTGTTAGGTTTTATTGTTGTTATTTTAGGGTTATATTTCTTTGTAATGAATGAAACACCAACTAAATATATTTTTTTAAATATTGTTTCAAGGTTCATTTTACCGTCGATGAAAATTAATTAATAAATATTAATGAAAACTGCTACATTTGGAGTATCTACAAAAAAATATTCTAACTGGAATTACCGTTATTATGCTCTAACTCTCAGATCTTAACTCTTTAAAACTATAGAAACTCGAATAAACCGATACTACCTTGATCAAAAAGTTTTAGGACCGGCCACCGTGTGGCGCTGTCATTAACTCGATTGGAATTCTTTTTTTTTGTTAGGTTACCACATCTCTCATTGACACTTCTTTCCAAATTTCAGCGTCATAGCTTGACATTTGTAAAAGTTACGTTGTACTGAGTACATCTACCTTTGTGCATGTTTTCGATTTTTTACAAGTTTGAAAGTGGCATCAACGAGTTTGCATAAAATTTTGTGTGAAAAACGGATTTAACGGTCCGCAGACCTTAGAAATGTTGGAGAAGTGTTTTTTGGTGGCACGAACGCTTCAGAAGTGGTCGTGAGTCGGTAGATAATGACAAACACAATGGCAGTCGAAAACCGATGAAAACATCGATAAAATCAAAGAAATGTTGGCCGAAAACCGCAAATTGACCATCAGAGAGCTATCACAGGACTTGAAAATCGCTTATGAATCCATTAAGACATTTTGGTTAATGATTTGGTCCTCAGACGTGTCGCTGCAAAACTGGTGCCGAAAGACCTCAATTTCATACAAAAAAAGGACCGCGTTGAAATCGCGAAAGACATGATTTCCATGAGTATTTGGCCAAAAACAACACGACTACTCCAGCAGCTTTTGAATTCACCTGATCTGGCTCCCTGCGACTTTTTTCCTGTTCAATCGCCTTAAAAAACCGCTTCGCGGAACGCGTTACAGCACCCGAGAGGATGTCATGAAAAAATCAAAGACGGCTCTGATGGACATACCGAAAATTGAGTACCAGCGGTGTTTCGAGAATTGGATCAAACGCAGGCGTAAATGCGTTACAGTCGATGGGGAGTACTTTGAAGGGGATCATATCGATTTTGATGAATACACTTGTATTTTCGATTTTATGAATAAAGTCCTAAAACTTTTTGATCAAGGTAGTAATCTATTTGTCTATCGAAGGAGAACATACTTTCAAGAAACACACCAAGGAATTTGATTATGGAAAAATACTGACACCTATGACAGATTCAGTATCCCCATCAAGAGATGTTATCTTATCAGTGAAACCACCCAGATAAATTCTGTCATATATAGATTTAGTATTTATTTATTTTCAGATATCCGATTTGAGACTTTCAAAATAAAATTAGTAGTTTCCTGTTTTAGAATATTTTTGTCACTTGGATCACAGAATTTAAAGAACAATGTATCATCCGCGTAAACCTGAGACACAAAACCCTCCGTGCTAATGAGATTACTGATATAGTCAGTATAAAGAATAAACACCAGTGGCCCTAATACAGACCCTTGTAGTACACCATACTTTCCAACATCTGCGTTTATTGACTATCATTGTAAAAACTCCTTTTGCATTTGAAAAAACATAGTTAAAAAAATATACTCACGTAATCAGCCAGGCTCCTCATCCCGTAGGGGAAACGGCTCCGGTCTGGCACCAGCTGTCCGTAGGAGTCCCGTTCCTTCTCCAGCCAACAGTCGTCTACGTTGATATACTCGTAGCCAGCGCGCGCGTATCCCTCCGACACCAGCAGGTCGGACATCGTCCGAAACAGCCGGTCGCTGTGGAGCAAAAGACAAGGATTAGATAATTGGTAGATGTGGAGGCACATTATAAGAAATATAAAGTTGGTAAACATCAACCGGATTGCGAGTTAAATACGGCAGGAAATAACTCCAACATTGTACGCCATGGGTCGGCAACCTTTTGTTGTAAGAGGGTCAAATATTTTACGTGGGGATTAGTGCGGGCTGCACTTGGGCCATATGTAATTACAGTATATCGGTCTGTAAATATGAAACCGGAATTTGCTCATAGATGGCTCTAGTTGTCAATGTAGTGACTGTCAAACCGCGTCATTAGCGCCTTTTTCTTGTGTTTACATTTGTCAAAGACTTTAAACTCACAACAATACAAGTTTAATACAACTACATATGTTTTTATAGCGTTGAACATGTCTGTTTTTGTGCTTGAAAACTACGATTTGCAGACAGCATTGATTTTCTATTACCATTTGAAGAAAACTGCTGCATAATCGCATTTGAAGAAAACTGCTACAGAATCATGATAATGCCCCATCGCACACAGCAAAACCGGTCAAGGAAACGATTGAGGCGTTTAGTTGGCAAATACTTTCACATGCGGCTTACTCACCAGACTTGGCTCCATCCGATTACTACTTATTTGCATCGACGGGACACGCACTTGCTGAGCAGCGCTTCACTTCTTACGAAAATGGCTCGATGATTGGTTTGCCTCAAAAGAGCAACAGTTTTTTGGCGTGGCATCCACAAATTGTCAGAGACATGGGGAAAATGTATAGTTAGCGATGGGAAATACTTTGAATAAAATATTTTTTACCCTTTTCATACAATAAATGTGGATTTTCTATAAAAAAATTCCGGTTTCATATTTACAGACCTATGTACTCATATGTGTGATTATATTCAATTTGAAGGCAGTATATTATTACGAAAATGTCAATAAATTAAGTGATTCACAAGGACGAATCATATTTTTTTGGTAAGAATAAAATAATAGAAAATAACAGAATTAAGCTTCTGATGAAAAAATATACATTTTGGAAAGGAATAAGAAGAATAAATAGATTTTTTATATATTTTATTTAAATTATTTTGAATACATGGTTTAAGATGGTATATCTGGCAGGTTTATTAACATGCAGCAATTTCTTCCAATCAACTACTGACCAATTAAAAAACAACCAGCCAACACAGGTATTTTGTACTGTCATCTTCAAGTGACTCAATATTAAACTTTTCTATCAGTTTTGGAGGTTTCTTTATGTGTTTTGGTTTCTCCATGATTATTTTCCCTATAACTAAGTAGAGAAGCAGAAGGCGCTTCTGGAGGGATCATGTGGACCGCACGGAAGATATAAGACTGGCAAGAATCGCTAAGATTGAAAACCCTAACAGCAGGAGATTACCAGGAAGGTCGCCGAAAAGATGGAAGGACAGCTGGACGTCATCATCCCAGGACAGCCCACCGTCACAAACAGGTCGTACGACCTAAACCAAGAGGAAGAAGAAGAAGAATATTTAAAACCGATGAGATTTTTGTGGCTGCATTTGACTTGCAAGTTTTTTTATATTAGCTTGCATTTTAGAAGTAGAGACGCGTAGTAACGCGTTGCGTCTAAATGTGAATCTGATAACCGAGAACAGTGTTTTGAAGTAGAGACGCGTAGTAACGCGTTGCGTCTAAATGTGAATCTGATAACCGAGAACAGTGTTTTGAAGTAGAGACGCGTAGTAACGCGTTGCGTCTAAATGTGAATCTGATAACCGAGAACAGTGTTTTGAAGTAGAGACGCGTAGTAACGCGTTGCGTCTAAATATGAATCTGATAACCGAGAACAGTGTTTTGAAGTAGAGACGCGTAGTAACGCGTTGCGTCTAAATGTGAATCTGATAACCGAGAACAGTGTTTGTTTTTTCGGTAATTCAGAATTGAAAAAGTTTGCTCACAAATATATGTACTACCAAACATAGTAATTATCATATTTGCTGAGCAAACCTTTTTGACTCCTTGTAGTTTTCACTCCTATAGAAATCCACCAAGCTAGATTTTTCTTTAAAAGCCATTTTAAGTGTGTATGATATCGTCCGTCACGTGCGTTGCGGCGAGAATCTTGCGGGCCGCACCAAAACGCCTCGCGGGACGCGGATTGTCGACGCGATTGTATCAATAAAGATGATAATTTGCCTAGATATGAAGTTTTAAATGTAGAAGAAATTGTGCAATGTGTTACAAATAACAAACCTGCTACTGATGACACATATCAGGAAGAAGGAACTTTCAAAGAAGAAAAAAAGTAAAAATCACAGTGTTGCTTTGACTATCGTTGAAACCGTAATCGGTTATATGGAGCAAAAGGAATGTTGCAAAATTTTCGTAGCACCATTTGCCGAAAAGTTATAACGGGGAAAAAATAAACTTGTCTGGTGTTATATTTTACATAAAAAGGTTAAGTCAATTTTTTCCCCAATCGCCTTAAATAATCGAGAGTCAACTGTATGAGTATTTGTTGGATAAGGGTTTTCGGAGTGTTTTGCCGCGTGGTTCAGCTTATGATGTCGACGTTTTGAAAACGTTGCAATATTTATCTTCAGGGCTTGATCATAGCTAACTTTTAAGAATCGCGAAAACCTCAAAACATACTCGTATTTGTACGACTATTTTTTAGGTCAATTCTATTTAAAAGTTACAAAATTCTTACGATTCATAAAGAAGTGAAATTATAAAAAAGCAATCGGCATACTAAGTGGATATCAAGCAATCTTGAGTACGTATGTAATTGAAAAACAGTTAATCCAAAAATAATGGAAGTGTTGAAAACAACAGCATAGGTACGAGTACATTAAGGCTTATATAACGCAATGCAACATGATGAAAGGGTAATTAAGGCAGCGTAAGTTTGATATTCAGGAACTCGGCTATTAGGAGATTTGTAACATGAGATAATGTGTTCTGCACGCATCTAAGGAGAGAAAGAGGAATGATGTTACCGCTTAAACAACATCTTATTTATGGGGATGCGTTATCAGTCATGGATGTTAGTATTTTTCCAAAAGATAAAATCAAAAATCCTTGGTGTCCATCTTGATAATAAACTCTCCTTCAATAGATAAATAGGTTATACAGGTTATTTAGTCTTCCAGAGTTAAAATTCGTATATACTCGTATGTTATTATAGAAGTTTTAAAAACTCGTAAATTTATTTGCAGTCTCACGTCTGGATTATTGTAACTTGATTCTGATCTGCCTGATTCACAATTTTTTAAATTCCAGCATTTTCCAGCACAGATGCTAGACTCATGTATTATATAAATATTGTCATATTAATCTGCTTTTTTGGCAAAAGTTTACATTGGCACAAGTGTCGTGAACGGATTGGTTTTAAAGTTGGTATCTTTGTATTCAAGTCCCTTAGAGAGATGTCTCCATTGTATTTTTTGAATCTATATCATTCTATCTTGCGTCTTTCCCTACATATTTCCTCCCCAAGACGTTAATTATATAAAAATAATGTAACATATTGTATAATATGTTTTAATTAATTTCTTTTCAACTTTTAATTTATAATTTTTTTCGGACATTTTTCAATGCTTTTTTTTCTGTTTGAGTCCAACTTAAAAACTTTGTTGCCTATTAACTAGCAATCGGTATAAAATATGTCATTCTGGTTGTAAAAACTAGTTCGAAAACGAAGCTAGTCTAAACTCGAACAGGTTTAACATATATTTTATAGATCCGAAGAAAGGTGTTAAAAATACCTTAACTGAAAATGAGACCCTTTTTAAAATAAATTGAGTATCAACTTGAATCGAACCCGTAAACCCCGTGTTATAAAACAAGCATCCTACCAACTAGGTCACGGATTTCGTTTCATTAGTGATTGAGAGAAGAACCCAACTACATTATATGTTAATTGATTTACCAAAATACATTTTTTTCATTTAAAATAATGACACGACCCTCCCGGTTAAAAGGTTTTCAAATCATCATCAGGGAAACACAAACAAGACAACAAAAATCTTGTTTTATGTTCCCTTGATGATGAGATGAAAACCTTAAAACCGATATGGTCATATCTTTATTTTAAGTGAAAAAAAAACAGTGTTTTAGTAAATCAATTACAATGTCCTTTAATCTCCAGTGGTAACGCCTTACATATATACTATCATACCGTCTCTCTAATCGTATAATATCGTCTGCAAAGAGATTTGCAGACGATATCGTTATATTCTCACAAAACCCGAATGATCTTCAGCACCAACTGCAAGAATTGGCAGAGGTCAGCAGGGGAGTTGGTTTAAAAATGAATATTTCAAAAACCAAATATATGATGAACGGCTTTGCTACCCCAAAACCAATAAACGTAGATAGAAAGCCGCTAGAACTTGTCTAGGAATATGTGTATCTGGGCCAACTTATTTCCTTTGTAGGTGGCATATCGGAGGAAATAGCACGAAGGACAAAACTGGCGTGGAGCTCATTTGGACGTTTGAACAACATCTTCAAAAGTAATCTCTCAATATCCTTAAAGCGAAGGGTCTACAACCAGTGCATTCTTCCAGTACTTACATATGGCTGCGAGACATGGACGCTCACAGTAAAGAACACGCAAAAGCTCCAGACCGCACAAAGGGGCATGGAGAGATGCATGTTAGGATATACTAAAAGAAACCGTAAACGAAACACCTGGATTCGCAATATAACAAAGGTAGAAGACGTTATAAAGGTGTGCAAAAGAATGAAGTGGCAATGGGCCGGACACATAGCCAGAATGTCAGACTCCCGATGGACACCCGAAATAATCCAGTGGTATCCAAGAGGCATAAAGAGGCCTAGAAGAAGACCGAAGGTACGCTGGATGGACGAAATCAGGAAGCATGGCAGCATCACGTGGCATCGGCGAGCAAAGGACCGAACTGTTTGGAGTCAACTTGGGGAGACCTTCATCCAGCAGTGGATCGACCCTGGTTGACAATGATGATGATGATGATGATACCGTCTCTCTATCGGGGTTTGATGGAATGAGAAAGCGCCAGACTTTTCAATCGCGACACGGATCTTTCCCCTCTTTTACATGTTTATACTTTCGCCTTTTCTGACTTTTTTTTTCTTCCTTCTTTCAACATATCATACACACGATCCAACCATATTCTCCTTGGTCTTGCTCAACCACTCCTTCCACTCACATCTACAGTGAAACTTGTTTTATTTGTCTTTCTTCATTCATTCATTCATTACACGTGCCAAAACCATCTCAGATTACTCACATTCATTTTGCTCAACAAATCAGCCTTAAGTTCACACTCATCCCTAATCACTTCATTCCTTATTCTGTCACTCCTTGTATTCTTGTCACTCCTTGTATTCTTCTAAGTTGCATGCATATTTATAGCATTAATTTGGCTATAGATTAACGCCTTAATTATAAATAATATACCAAATTATAAATAACTACTGCTCATCAGATAATGTGGTAGTTAAGATCTCGATACGGTATCAGTAAATTAAAAAAACTTCGGCATAGTAACAATTAAGTGAGAAGAGGAAGTCAATAAATGGAATAAATCAATAAATCTAAACGTTTCAGAAATCTTCGCCACAAAAAGTCAAACTATCGAGAATCGGCACCCGTCTCCTCACGTACTGGGCTAAGTTGGAATGGAAATTGAAAAAAAGGCCATCGTGACAACGCAACAGCCTCGAGATTCCAACGAGCAAGGCAATAAAAGTGCTAATTTCATTTGATTGTGGCGAAACACCGCGGCAAGAACCGTTCCGGTTGAGAAAGTGAGGTCCACCGCTCTGTACACTCTCCACGCCGGCCCACGGAGTGGAGAGCTCTTCCTCGGACAATGTTCACGGCTCATGGTTCTTGGTCACTGCCGCTATTACCTACTGCTCTGCATTTTTTTTTCGGTGAAACGATTTCCTTTTTATGAGTGTTTTGAAATCATCGTGACTGCGCGGTACTTCTGGTATTAATTTGTCTTATTTTGTCATTGTTTGATCTATTGCAGTACCTTCTCCGTCTATAACTATACCATATTATTCCTTTCCATCAAGCAGAACGCAGTAAAATGGTTCTTAATCGAATGCCCCCATTGTATCTTTCGAGTCTGCGAGATCAATTTCGTCTTCATCTAATTCAAATTGATTGATACGAATCGATCCAATAGGGTAGGGTATTATGATTGCTGGTCCTGTGATATGAAATGGTTTGCTTCAAAATGTTACAGAGATATAAGTGGCGTGTATAGATGTAGGAAGTACTTGAAGACATAACTTTTAGGGAGGTTTTATCACAATTTACGATCATATATGATACATTATACTCGTACCCAAAGCTGAATGTGTTACTATGACATATCGGAAGATCTACGAAGATTTCTTTATTTATTTATTTAACTATCCATCCCCACGAAATCCATAAACACATACGTGAGCATGTACCCACGAACCCCACAAAGACGGACAATCACCCAAACATTATTTTTCATATAAAGTGAGATATCATCAATCAAAAGGAAAGGAAGGGATGGTGGAGAGGAAAGGAAAAGAAAAATCAGGAATGAAACACGTTATTTTACTGACTAGAAATTAAGAATTTTTTCAGTCGCTTCTTAAAAGCATGCCAAGGATGGAGCGAGTCTTATATTGGTTTATAACTGATTCCAGAGTCTCACTGCATGGACAGTAAAGGACGACGTAAAAAAAGAGGAGCGGTGAACTGGAAAGGCCAATAGACAATCTCTGTTTGAGCGTAGCGCTAATCCATGATTGGAAAGACGCTGAAAAATTTCAGCGAGATAAGAGGGGGTGGTGGGGCAGTTAAGGATATTATACAATAGAAACAGTATGTGAACTTGGCGTCTATTTTTAACATTCAACCAGTTCAATGCCTTCTGGTATGAAGTGATATGATCGTACTTTCGTATGTTGAAAATAAATTTCTTTGTAGTTAGTCTTTCCTTGGTAAGTTTTTTGCGGCTTTCTTACCAAATTTTTTTTTTTCAATATATGCAGAACCGCGGAAGTAGCCTATCTATTGGCCACAATCTGTACCTTCTTATACAGACACTTAACTTATATGATATATATTTATTTTATAATATTTTTAATCTGTCAATATAGTAATAGTGGGTTCGAATCCCGAGATAATGCGCCCGGAGGGATATCTCTCACCCACATATTGGGAAGATATAATGGGGACATCCCATTAAGGGACTTGAATATAAAAAAAAGAACAATAATATTAAAAACAGAAGAAACTTAAGTATGCTGGCAAAAAACACGACCCCGACATGATATAACTTAAGGTTAATTATAAGGTTAGGAAGGCATTCAAATATAACGAGGTTTGTTTAACCCTTTATAGGGCAAGTTTTTATTTTTGAGATATTGAGTTTTATGTTAAATAAATCATTATTATGTGTATCAAATCAACTTTATTTCTGAGAAAATGTGCTTGAAAAATGATTTTTTTTGGAAATGAGGCGGTCGCATATGATACCTGTGCCCATTTCAGGGGTCATGTTAGTGGCCGCAGAAGTGACCAATGAATGTTTAGGTAATAATATCTAAGTTTAGGTTGTATTAGGTAATACAATTCTTATATGAGATATAATGAATGGTGATTTACTTATAATACCTATTTACATATTTGACAATAAATTGACCGGATGTTTAGATCGTTGCTACTGAACATGCAGCTAACTTCACGACGATCCGTCTTAAATAAGACCTCTGCCCGTCCACTAAATTTGCCAATTTGACATTTGTGTCACTTAAAAACGTTTCATTAAGAAAATGAATCCTTATAAGTATAACTATAAGGGTGGTCGCATATGCCACCCATTTCTGCTTATGCCCGTTAAGGGGTTGAAATTCCCCATTCCTATGAACAAAACAATAAAATTTAATATTTATTCGTATTCTTCAGCTTTGCTTCTCATAAAATATGTTTAATGCGAGAGACTGAGGCGACCTGTCGCCCTTGAAAGAGCAACGATTATATGATGGGGAACCCTTAACAGTAAATAGTTAACAGTGGATACCGCACACACTTCTGATGTGAGGTCTCAGAATACAGCATCATAATATGTTAAGATACAAAAATAATTAAAACTTCAAATAAAAGTTATTAGGTGTACAAATAAGTTTCCGCCGTTTTTTATCAAAAATTGGGCATTTATTGTGAAAGAACGGAACCTCATGTTTTATTCGAAGTATTGCCCATCGCTTGCCACTACCTTTTCCCATCTTTCTGGCAGCATACGGATACAGCGTCGGAAGAATGCTTCATCTTTTGAGGCTATCCACGAATCGACCCAATTTTTGGTATCTTCATATGATGTGAAGTGCTGCTCAGACAGGTCATGCGTCATCGATCGAAACAAGTGAAAATCAGAAGGAGCAATGTCTGGTGAATACAGCGGGTGGGGTAAAACTTCCCAATTGATTGTTTCCAAAAAGGTTTTGACCGGCGCCGCAACATGTGGACGAGCATTATCATGCAGGAGAATAATTTTGTCGTGTCTGGAGTAGCAGTGGGCGCGCTTTTCCTCGAGTGCTCGACTCAATCTCATCAATTGTGCTCGGTAGACAGCCCCAGCAATGGTTTCGTTCGGTTTGAGCAACTCATAATACACGACACCAAGCTGATCCCACCAAATACACAACAAGAGTTTTTTTCAATGAATATTTGGCTTAGCTGTAGATGTTGAAGCATGGCCAGGGGTTCCCCATGATTTCTTCCTTTTTGGATTATCATAGTGGATCCATTTTTCATCACCAGTGACTATACGGTGCAGAAAACCCTTTCGTTTATGCCTGGCAAGCAGCATTTCACATGTGGAAAATCGGCGTTCAACGTTTCTCGGTGTCAGTTCATATGGAACCCAATTTCCTTGTTTTTGAATCATTCCCAATGATTTCAACCTATTTGAAATTGCTTGTTGAGTCACTCCTAATGTAAGTGCAAGTTCTTCTTGCGTTTGGCACGAATCTTGATCCAATAATACTTCCAATTCCGCGTCTTCGTACACTTTCGGCCTTCCGCTACGTTCTTTGTCTTCGATGTCAAATTCACCGTTCTTAAACTTTTGAAACCACTCACGACAACTTCTCTCACTTAAGGCAGCCTCACCATATGCTTCTACAAGCAATCGATGCGCCTCAGCTGCAGATTTCTTCAAATTGAAGAAGTAAATCAAAAGTTCCCGCAAATGACGCTTATTCGGCTCAAAACTTGACATTTTCGAACACAAAAAAATATGTTATACTGATAAAAATTCACTAATATTTCAAGGTCATGTTGTTGACAGATGTCCAACCTTACGATAATGACATTTTACATCTGACAATTTTAACCATAACTTACTGGTGGCGCCAACTTTTGTCAAACGGCGGTGACTTATTTGTACACCATATAGATAAATATTAAAGTACAATGTAAAAATCCTTAAAAAACTTGTCTTTTAAATATCTTTTAACTTTTTCTTTTAAGTAAAACGTGACGTTGTGTTAGGCAAAGGCCACACCGAAGTGCTTCGCTTAATGCTAAGGTGCTACGTAACTAATATACTAGGTGACTATAATAGTCACGTAGCGTGGCGCGAAGCGTGCAGTGTGGCCATTGCGATAGTATGGGTTGCGTTGGTTCGCTAGGAAATGTCACCTAGCTCGCAGCGTAGCTCTAAGCACCAAGCGAGGCTCCTACCTGTGTGGTCAAGGCCTTAGTGTTTCTTCATTCGTTCGTTTCACGTGCCCAAACCATATCAGAGAATTCTTCTTCGTCTTACTCAACACGTCAGCCTTAAATTTTAACTTATTCCAACATAAATTCTCACCCCATGTACAGTACCCGGCGGTAAGTAATACACATCGTTTGTAGAGCGTCGTCTCTGTCATTCATACAGGTGTTCCGTCGCGATTTTCAGTCGTTACCGGACCGGACTGGTAGCGCATCGTGCGACAGAAACGACGCTCTATAAACCATGTGTATTATAATACTTACCATCGGGCACTGTATTCTTGTATGTGAGCGCCTTTCTTCAGCATTTCTTCGGCTCTTTTAAATATGTTTTCCACGACAACGTTTCACTATCATACATCACAGTTAATACTCAAATATGTTGTGGACTATCCTTAGCAAATTTTGTTACTGTCCAGTTTGAGTATAACATACATGGCCCATTGACTTTGTTTCCTGTTTGTGACATGCGGATCGATATCTCTCTTAACTCTCCCATCATCTAAGCGTATACTATCCAAACATCAGAACTCCTCAACATTCTTTCACATTTCATCCATATATCGCATTTATTTTTTATTTCGCACTTTTATACGGCCATGATTTTGGATTTGGCTACACTCATTATCAGGCTTTTATATTTGCATTACTCATACAATTTACTTGCCAATATCTGTAATTCTTCCCCATTCTTTGCTAATATCACTATGTCATCAGCATACAGCAATCCGCATACATTCACATTCGCCAATTATATGTCACCCATTAACCTCTATAGTTCCTTTACACATGAATTTATGTAAATAATAAACAACCAGAGTGACATAATACATCCTTGTTTTACCCCGTTTGAAATATTAAACCAAGGAATAGTAAGCTCATATTCAACATATCCACCATAAACTAGAAAGTTACTATTTTTCCTTTTCTCGTATTTTCGTATTTTATCCAATTCATCTCGTTGATTACCACTACGTCCTGAAATAATCATACAAGGCAGTTTCACACTGATGCATGATCTGTTTTCGGCATATAATAAAGTGTTTTGTTATATTCCTCATAGTTCATCTCTTGCGGTGATTCGCTCGGATAGGCGTCCTTCCCCGGAGATCTCAATGAGAGGGTATTTTACCTCAGGATAATAATTTAGTCCCATTCGAACGATCTATCTTTGTTGTACCGGCTGCGTATAGTTAATTAAGTTGGACATGTCACGCTCTCGATCCAAGTTGAACCGCAACTCTTCGGTGGTTATCCTTTGGCGAGATGACAGGGCCATCCACAGAACTTGAGCTGCCCTGGAAGGAGTCATTTCATTCTACTTTTATATGGAAAGATGTTGGTTACAACCAACGGATATAATAGGTTAGTCAAAAAGTTTTGAAAGCGACATCTATGGAGCAGTAGAAAACCCAAAATTTCTACGCCATATTAATATTTCATCTTTCATAAGAACGTACTCAAAATTTCATTTCGGTCTGTCAATTCATTCTTTATTTACAAGCCATTTGAAGTTGACGTGTCAGTGTATTTTTTAACAATGGAAAAATCCAAATATCGTGCAGTGATTAAATTCTTTGTTTTGGAAGGTTTATCGGCTACTGAGATCCATGCAAAGATGGTGAAAGTATTAAAGGAGTCTTCTCCTTCATTTCCAACCGTTCACCGATGGGTTTTGGAGTTAAAGCGTGGCCGTACGAGCGTTGAAGACGATCCACGCTCAGGACGTCCAAAAAGTGCATCAACACCAGAAATCATAGCGAAAATACAGGATATGGTTTTGGAAGATCATCGATCGACTGTGGATGTGATAGCTGACACCATAGGCATCTCACATGGAACAACATGGCATATTTTGGCTGAAGTTTTGGGTTTCAAAAAACTGTGTGCACAATGGGTGCCGCATTTGCTAACAATGCAACAAAAACACGTTCGAATGCGACTTTCTGAGCAACATTTGGAGCAATTTCGAAAGGATAAAAAGGATTTTCTGCGTCGATTCATCACTATGGATGAGACTTGGGTCTACCACCATGATCCTGAATCAAAACAAGAGGCTAAAGAGTGGTGTGAACCAGGCACTTTGGCTCCGAAGCGAGTTCGTGTCCAGAAATCGGCCAAGAAGGTGTTAGCGTCAGTTTTTTGGGATACAAAAGGAATTTTATGATAGATTATCTCCAAACTGGTAAGACAATCAACTCTGATTATTATTGTGACCTTTTGGACCAGTTGGATGAAAAAAATTGTGAAAAAAGACCCGGTTTGCAGAAGAAAAAAATCATTTTTCATCAAGACAATGCACCTGCTCACACAGCTCAAAAAACCATCGCGAAAATCAGTGAATTGGGGTACGAATTGTTGCAGCACCCACCCTATTCGCCAAATTTAGCTCCCTCTGACTTCTGGCTGTTCTCACACCTCAAAAAATTCCTTCGTGGAAAGCATTTTTCATCAAACGAAGAGGTTATAGCCGTCGTAGAGGAGTATTTTGCAGGCCTTCTAGAAAGTCACTTCCGTGATGGGACAACAAAGTTGGAAGATCGTTGGACCAAGTGTATTGATCTTATGGGAGACTATACTGAGCAATAAAAGTGATTTCCCCCCCCAAAAAATGTATTTTCATTTCCGCTTTCAAAACTTTTTGACTTAGTACCGTCGTCAGGGACTCGTCAGTTACTAGCAGGTACACCAAGCATAGATGAGATTAACTTTTGAACTGCTGAGATGTTGGTACAACCTCTTGCACCACGCATCAATTTACATTCAACACTTAAGTGTGTTCCATAAAGTTAAAACCGTAAATTTTGAGAGCTCATTACGTCATTTTAGTGAAATAAAAAATATAAGGATACCTACTGTGATAAACATAATATACATTATCTTATGAGGAAGTAGAAATAATAAGGCGAACAAAGAAAATCATAGAAATTAGTATTATGGGTTACTAACACATAATATGCCAACCTTCTCTGCCTCCCACACATACGTAAATAAGCGCGTCGAGTAAAAATAAACTTGAGTTCGAATCGAATGCACATCAATTTTATTATCTGTGTTATTTATCATCGGCGGTGATTTGTGTATGGGAAAATCTAAATTATGAGGTCGACCTCTCCCACTAGGAGAAGCAATATCAAATTGTGTCCATTCTAGGATACTTGAAAGTGATTTCATAATGTCTTATTTACACCTGGGCCGTAGCTTTAACACGCGCAATGGGTAATGTGCACGCTAGCGGCCAATTCGAAGGAGGCGCCCTGGGATATTTCGGTCAATTCGAAGAATATTTGTGAATAAAATTAAATAAGGGATATACACACGGGTATAAGGGTTTTTATTTGAAGAGATGATGATAGTAGTTGGTAAATAAATAAAACACGTTAGATCGCAATGCGGAAAGAGAGAGTGTTTATTTTTATAGTAACGTGAGTATTTATATGTTTTTGGAATGTGCACGAGAGTGCGCTCGCGATATGCTTCTGTCTCGCTTCTGTGAATGCAAATAACGATTAATATCGTATGTGGGTGATATTTTATTTACGAAACTGGCGAGACAGCGTGGTGCGTTTTCTCTCTAGTATGGAATGCGGCGCGATGCTCGGCCGGCGTCAATGGTTGGCATGTGACCTTTGGACTGTTAAATATAATTTATCGAGGAATCCGAAGGTCGTTTCATCGGTCATTGACCGTATGTATGCGACAATATTCAGCGACGACCGTGGATCCCCACACACGTAATCAAGCCATGTCCCTGTCGGAGAAGGCAGAGAAGACAGGGTGCCAGACTTTCCTATCACCATCCTTCGCTTTTTCCACATCCATACACATTCTCATACAACAATTATTGCATACTCGTACTCTGACTTTTGACGTTTCCTTCTTTCTAAATAACATTCCCTTGATCCAATCATAGTTTCCTTAATCTTATTCAACCATGCCTTCCAATCAAATTTGAACTACATATTTATTTTGTTATTCTACCTTCATTCATTCGTTCTACATGCCTTAACCATCTCAGTGTGTTCTTCTTCATCTTATTTAACATATCAACATCAATTTCACATTCATTTCAACATATGAAACACATAGACAATGAAAAGACAGAATCCTCTCGGATTTATGATACTTTTTTTGGGAGTTTTCGTTGAAAAATTGAAACTTTACTTACTTAGAAGTATTTTTTATACTTTTGGTCATTTTAGTTTTTGGAAAAATTAAGGAATTAACATTATGGAGGTTTAAAGACATCGTAATTTGTTTTATCAAACACTGTTTATTCCACTTTATGTAACGGTATAACCCTACCGGTTTCAAGGTTTTCCCCTCATCATCAGGGGAGCACAAACAATACCTGACGATGAAGTGAAAACCTTGAAACCGGTAGGGTTATAGCCGTTACATAAAATTGAATAAACAATGTTTGATAAAACGAATTAATTATTATCGTTGATTTGGCTATCTTTATGCTATACAATAATTTAGTCAAACCATCCAACTGTCTTTCTGCCAACTCCAATAGAAATATAACTTGTATTATGTTTATTATTTTGAAAAAACGACGATGTTTTAATAATAGCGTATTTAAAATTAAAATGTTATAATCACGCTTATTCTTAGATAGAATTCCAGTGTATAGCTTTTTAAATTGGTTGGTTGTTTCCGGGCCTCGTAGTCGAGGATTCCCTCGCCACTCCAACGTCAGTCTTGAACCGTTCTCCCACGTCAATCGTGTGATCTTCTGTGAGAGAGCATCCCGATCCTAGATGCGCACTCCCTCCCGCAAATGTCACATACATGTGGACGCTGCTGAGCTGCCTGGCCATGCTGACGCATGTTCGCAACGCGCTAAAGCTTTAAGTAAACATTGTGGAATTCATGTTTTTTTTGTCTTATGAAACGTTGTTAATTACATATCGCGTTTTTTTGTTTCGCAAACAGGTGGTACACTTCCTAGAACCAGCCCAGTTATTGATCATACTCCACAAGCCTTGAATTGTCCAGTAGGCGTTGCTCCAACTCGGATGAAACTGCGAGTTCAGACAATGTCGGAGTATGTACATTTGTTATCTCGGAGCCAGACGGATGTTGGACCAATCAATTATTCATCTTTAAAGTTCCCTTGAACTTTGCAGAGCCCACCCTCACTATTGACGTCAGCCTTTTGTCTCATATCATTGTTCTTACCAAACCCTTTTTTAATTTTGTTTTTTCACAACCAATAGATGTGTTTTAAAATCAAAAGTATAGTAATTAAAAGTAAAAGATAACTTAATTATTTTTTGAGCTCAATTCCATCTCTACTGGATAACTTAGAAGATCCAATCTTACAATGTCTGTTATAATGATATTTATAACAAATTAAACGATTACCGAATAAGAGGTCGGATTATATAATTAGAATTAATAAAGGTATCTCATAAAGGTTTTGTTCGGATAACCGATTAAACACAAAACGGTATATATTTTGTATCCCACGTCTTACAAATACATACCTTACATAAAGTAGTACATTAAAGTTGGCCTACAGTTGAGGAAAAGAAATCCAAAATTGTCCAACTGGAATGCTTTCGGTTGATCCTGTAGTCGGATAATCGATGCTCTACTGTACTAACAAAATTAATATATAGTGCAAATGTGAGAGGAGGGTATGGGTGTAGAAGGCCTATGTGAGCGGAGGGTATGGGTGTAGAAGGCCAATGTGAGAGGGTGGTATGGATGTAGAAGGCCAATGTGAGAGGAGGGTATGGGTGTAGAAGGCCAATGTGAGAGGAGGGTATGGGTGTAGAAGGCCAATGTGAGAGGAGGGTATGGGTGTAGAAGGCCAATGTGAGAGGAGGGTATGGGTGTAGAAGGCCAATGTGAGAGGAGGGTATGGGTGTAGAAGGCCAATGTGAGAGGAGGGTATGGGTGTAGAAGGCCAATGTGAGAGGAGGGTATGGGTGTAGAAGGCCAATGTGAGAAGAGGGTATGGGTGTAGAAGGCCAATGTGAGAGGAGGGTATGGGTGTAGAAGGCCAATGTGAGAAGAGGGTATGGGTGTAGAAGGCCAATGTGAGAGAAGGGTATGGGTGTAGAAGGCCAATGAAAAAATGTTTGTATCGAGTGAATTATATTATATTTTGTAAGAAAACAACGTAGAAAGTCAGAGTAATCGAAGTTGTATGGATATTGAAAGAAGCGAAGGATGTGTATCGAGATAGGACAGTCGGGTACTCTGTCGTCTCTGCCTATTCTGACAGGAAAATTGTGATATGGTATGTATGTACAATACTTGTTTATGGAAAAAATTATACTCTTTTGCTATTTGTTTCGAGATAAATGACGACATATTCTAACAGACATTTGCGCTACTTTGTATAATCCATGGGAAAACGATATAGGCGTGCATTGTCAACATGGTATAAAAAGTTGTTGCGCTGATGTCTTAGTCTCTCGCTTTGGTCGTATCACTTATTCTTGCCAATGAGGCACAGATATGTGATATGCATAAAGATCACTCGGTGTCTTAGGACAGCCCTTCACATTATCCTCTCCTGCAAGGGACAAGTTTGGTGAAGGACGCGAGTGCAGTAATTTGTTGCAGCCATTGAATTTGTTTCTACTCGTAGTTATCTATTTTTTATTTATTAACATGACAAGTAATCGTATGAATGCATAGTTGCTAACACGCTCTTCGATATGCCTCTTGACTCTTCCATAATGTGGGGGAAAATACTACCGTATTAGTCCGACTATAAGGCGAGGTTTTTATTTAAAAAGGTGATACGTAAATAGGGGGGTCGCCTTATATTCGAGTCCCAAACATAGTGGGTAACAATAAATTCACTATTCGCGATTAGCAAAATGGCAATATTGTAATGAGAGTGTTTAAAAGGCGTCATTGTTTACACATAGCCTGTGCGTAGTAATTTCTGACAGTTTTTTAGGTGTTTTTTTTTGTACTGTGCTTCGTTTTGCATCTTTGCTACCTAAAACAATATTATGACTTCTTCTTCTCTCTGGCTCCATCCCAACTCACTGTCTGCGAAGACTGTTGGGGTCAGCTCTCCTCGTCCTCAGGTTGTATGCTCTTCTGTCCCGGACTACGTCCCCCAGGCCGTGCCTCTGTATCAGGTTATCTTTTTGCACCACCCATGAATTATTTGGTCTTCCTGTGGTTGTTATTCGAGGAAGATCCATGGAGATTGCCTGGTTCACAATGTGATCGGGTGCTTTGCGTCCAACGTTCCCATACCATCTCAATCGCCTCTCCTCCATCTTACTGTTGATGTCTGTAACACCTAGACTTCCACGAGTGCGTGAGCTTTTTATTTTGTCTCTTAGGGACACACCAGCTGACCATCTTAGCATGCGCATTTGAGCAGGTTAACAGCTAAAACAATATTGTGACTGACTATATTGAAAGACGAGGAGCTCGAAAAAATCAAGTGAATCAAGGAATACGCAGAAGCTATGATTCAAATTTGAAGGTTATGGTGGTGCATGCTGCAGAAACAACCAACAACTGTGCGGCTGCCAGACAATTTGGTATCACGGCAAATAATGTAAGACGTTGGCGTTTACAAAAACATGACTTGATGAATGAGCATTCCTCAAGAAAAGCATTCCGGGGGTCTAAGAAAGGAAAGGTCATCTGATGGACTTCATGAAAAATGAAATTGGAAAACTCGAAACAGATTTGGTGACTATTCCTGGTGGAATTACTTCGCAACTACAAGTTTTGGATGTGGTTGTGAATAAGCCATTTAAAGATAACTTGAAAAAAGAGTACTCAAACTGGTTGATATCCACTGATCTTGCCCTTACACCTACTGGAAAAATAAAAAAACCATCTGTCATTAATCTGTGTGAGTGGATCCTGCAGGGTTGGAATCAAATTTCCAATGAGACCATCATCAATGGATTTAAAAAATGTTGCATATCCAATAAAATGGACGGTGCTGAAGATGATATTTTGTGGGGAAATATGATTGAGGATTCCGAAGACGATAATATCACTGAAGATGAGAGGAGACTGATGCTGAGGATGCTACCTATATAGTATAGCCATATGTGAATTTGACTGATCTGATTAGCTTCTATGGTTGGACTTTTTTATTTCTTCTTTTCATGTTTAAACATGTACTTTACTATTATCTGGGTACTTTGTTTTAATAAATATTTTGAAAGAACGAAACGTGGAAAATAAGAGAAATCGTAATAAACATAGTTATATGAGAAGGTATATGGATGTAGAAAGGGCAAACTATTTGTGTAGATAGTAAAGCCTGCCACTATGTCTTCTCTGTCTATACCGACAAGAAAATGGCGTGCTGATATGTATACATAAATAATTAAAAAGTATAGATTATTGAGCTCAAATTCATGACCAAAAAAAATGAAGTAAATAAAATAAGCTAAAATACTAGTATATATATTATAATTAACGACGTCCAATAACTTCTAGATAAGTGCAAGTCAGTAATTATAGTATTCATCTTCATACATACATTATTTTACTGAGAACAGAATGAAAAGAAAATTAAATATTGTAGGAAATCACCGTCATTAACAGACAATGTATATAATTATTTAAGACGATGATTTCTTGGCTCCGCTCAATTTCCCCAAATAGCTGGCTGTTTTACAGATAAATCGACTCGGACCCACTAATTTTGAACGATTGACGAGCAGCGGAGTAGTAGTAAGTAACATTGTCTGCAATAGCCGTGTGATGCGTGTAATTATTTTTTTCTCTTTTCGCTTTGTTTTGATCGTTTATAGGCGGAGAAACTACAATTGTCGAAAAGTGGACTTGAAATTATTTCTTGTTTTGTAAAATAGTCAAATATTTATAATAAATTTGGATAATTGAATTTTTTTAATGAATTTTTTATTAACACTTCATTGTAAAAACAAACTGGCGTGCTTGTTACCAGGCGGCAATCTCTTCCAACCAAATAGACAAAAGTAAATAAAGCTTCTTCTTCGTCATCTTATTTTAGTCCTGTTGGCCTGTTATGGTCCTGCATCATTGTTTGCCTCTTGTGACGTCGACTGCCAGCTGTCTTTCCATCTTTTGGGAGGTCGTCCTATAGGTCTGCTTGCTTGGGGGATACTGTCCCTGGCCATTCTTACGGTTCTTGGTTCCGCCATTCTGGATACGTGTTCGTTCCAGAACCTTCTCTGTCGTCCCCATCTGACAATATCTTCAAGTTCGCACGTCCTTCGGATTTCTGTGTTTCGTACTCTATCACGAAGGGGTTTGCCAGCGATACTCCTGAGTACCTTCATTTCGCTGGTTCGAAGGAGATTTTTGGTTCTGACAGTGTCGGCTCTGGACTCTATGCTGTATGTCATTATGGAGCGCGCACAGGTCTTGTATATCCTCACCTTGCTTTGGATGTTCATATGCTTGTTTTTCCAGATAGTGTTCTTTAAACATCCGGAAATAGCTGCGGCCTTTTGTGATTGTTCAAGCACTTCGCCATAGAGGTCATTATTGCACATTATGCTAGCACCCAAGTATTTAAATTTTGTTACTTATTCAATTGGTGTATCGTTGATCGCCACACTGCATCCAACTTGCTCTCTGGCTAGAGTCATGCATTTAGTCTTGCTGATGGAGATAGACATGTTGTATTTTTTGAAAGCAGTGTGGAATCGATGTAGCATTTGTTGCAGGTCTTCCTCTTATTCGGCTATGATGGTGGCATCGTCAGCATAGCATATGATGTTTAGCATATTGTCGCCTATCTTGTATCCCAGGTTAAGTTCGGCAACTTCTTCTATAATTGTATCCATAACCAAGTTAAATAGAAATGGGTTTAAACTATATCCTTGTCTTACTCCGGTTGGTGTTGGAACGTCATTAGAGAGTTCTCCCTCTACGCAAATTCTTGTGGAGCTATTTAAGTTTAGTAAATAAAGCAAGTAACAAAAAAATATTCAAATAATTATTCATCTTTTTGATTTTTATGAATATATACACATTGTAATTTGTTTTATGAAACACTGTTGATTCCACTTTTTTGTAACGGTATAACCCTACCGGTTTCAAGGCTTTCACCTCATCATCAGGACAGCACAAACAAGACTCACCTGATGATGATGGGAAAACCTTGAAGCCGGTAGGGTTGTACCGTTACAAAAAAGTGGATTAAACAGTGTTTGATAAAACAAATTACAATGTCTTTACCATACACCTCTACAATGTTAATGCCTTGACTATAAATAAAATATAATATATACAAAATAAAAGTTCAAAGGAAAGTGAGATATCATCAATCAAAGGAAAAGGAATGGAAGATGAAGAGAAAAGAAAAATCAGGTATGAAACACGTCATATTATTTTCATCATCATCCTGTCGTGTAGTACATGACTGATCATCATGACTCCCATGAAAGCCCTTGACAATTTATCTTCACCCATCTCTGCATTCCGCAGTTCGAAGAACAATTAAGATTGGTAGTCCTGGTACGTCTCTATCTTGGCCAATTCAATGCAGAGGGCCCTTTTACTCGTATGCGTCGGCCTTCCACGCTTCCAGCGACCACAAGCATCTTTAAGCCGTATCCTTGGCCTTGAATGGAGGCATATTTATTCTACGTCTCTCGTTTGCTCTCAGAGTTCACGTATCCACGCCGTACATAAATATTGCGAAGACAAGATACTTAACAAGACCCATTTTCATCGTAATGGTGAAAAGATAATTTGTGCAATAAAGTGACAATTATAACAAATGGATAAAAATCTTACCTGATGCAGTTATCTGGATCATTTTTGCAGTCAGTGTTGCATCTGAATCTCTCCCACGCCAGCCATCCCATAGGTGGTGTCAGGGCCAACCCGTTCTCCAGGGCTCGAACCGAGCTAGCCAGGATCACAACCGCGCTGAGCCACCAAAGCACGCCGATAGATGCCATTATTGATTATATAAATCCTTGAGGAATCTCCAGATTTTCGTCAGTATTATTTCAAGTGACGAAAGAGATCCTTTATTTCGTTAGGGATACTTTTTTGGGTTCAACTTTGATTCATTTAAATTATCATTTTGATAATAAAGTTAATTTGACTATTATAAACTTGAGTCAACTTTTATTGTAATTATTTAAAAAAAAAGTTGAAGCATCAAACATCCATTTTTTATATGATGAGGTATCTGAAACAAAATAAAAGGAAATTGTTAGTGTTTATAGTAGTTAAGAATCAATTTTTTTTATTAAAAATAAATATTGGGGCTATGTTGGCTTTATTTTATTTTGTTCAAGTATACTACCTTGATCAAAAAGTTTTAGGACTTTATTCATAAAATCGAAAATACAAGTTTATTTATCAAAATCGATATGGTCCCCTTCAAAGTACTCCCCATCGACTGCATCGCACTTACGCCAGCGCTTGATCCAATCATCGAAACACCGCTGGTACTCAATTTTCGGTATGTCCATCAGAGCCGTCTTCGATTTTTTCATGACATCCTCTCGGGTGCCGTAATGCGTTCCGCGAAGCGGTTTTTTAAGTCGGTTGAACAGGAAAAAGTCACAGGGAGCCAGATCAGGTGAATCCATCCATCCAGCGATGTTCAAGTCTTCTGTCAGCTCTCTGGTGGTCAATTTGCGATTTTAGGCCAACGTTTCTTTGATTTTATCGATGTTTTCATCGGTTTTCGACTGCCACTGCGTTCGTCATCTTCGACCGACTCACGACCACTTCTGAAGCGTTCGCGCCATCGAAAAACACTTCTCCAACATTTCCAAGGTCTGCGGACCGTTAAATCCGTTTTTCAGTCAAAATTTAATGCAAACTTGTTGATGCACAGTTGATGCTATTTTCAAACTTGTTAAAAATTGAAAACACGCACAAAGGTATACGTACTCAGTACAGCGTAACTTTTACAAATGTCAAGCTATAACGCTGAAATTTAGAGGGAAGTGTCAATGATAGATGTGGTAACCTAACAAAAAAAAAAGAATTCCAATCGGGTGACTGACAGCGCCACACGGTGGCTGGTCCTAAAACGTTTTGATCAAGGTAGTATGACGTTTCGTCACGTTTTGATCAAGTATTTGAGTGTCCCCACGAGTCTAAAGAGACGAATATGCCTTTGTTATATAGGGAGTATGGATTTAAGCTAAGGCTCTTTCCCACATTTTTAATAAGTACTATTTTATTGCACCTTAACACAAAAACACACATTGCAGGTTTCCCAAAAAATGATTGTGCAAATAATTAACAAACTTCCTGCCCGGTATCCCACTAATCAGGGAGTATCACATCCTGAACATAGCCAATTGCATCTCAAATCCATTATCTGGCACTATCATCGAGAGGAAGGGAAGATACAGACTCAGCAGACACATGACACGCATGGCAAATGTTCACCATCCCCAGAGTTAAAACCTCTTTTGCCCAAAGGCAATATGCCTATTTAACTCCCATGACATACAACGGGGTACCGAATTCAATAAAGGCAAAGGGAGGAAAACAATTTAGGCAGTCGATCGGAGCCTAGTTGTTATTGCGACAGGAGTTTGAGTACTTGGGCTTGCAAGAGGAATGACTTGTGGAAAAGGTTTGTGTGAGCTCTTGAGTTTAGGTTTTTGTTGTTGTTTTATATTTGTATATTTTTGTTATTATTTTTATGATTGTGTGCGTTATATTGTGGGATGAACGTTTTTGGTCTGTCTGGAGTGGTGATGTGTGAGGAGTTTAATTTCACATGATGTTTCCAGTTATAATTGAGTGTCACTGTCTGTCAGGCTGATGAGAATGTGCAACGGGGTTTTGTTTTTGTGTAATCAAAAATCAGAAAGAAGTATCGATTTATTTTTTCAAGCTAAATCTCCTCAGTGAGATACAGACAAAAGCCTAGTTTACTCGGGACACGATAAATGAAAGGCAACAAACCCAGAGATCCATTAAAATTGTGTGTCCAAATTAAATTACCTGTTGTTTTTTCGCAAATTATGTATATTCCTTGTCATGTGTAAAATAAATAGAACAAAAAACTATTACCTTAAGCGTTAAAAGAGATCTACGAATCTGTTTTTTCTTATACAAATTACTTATAGTAAAAATAATTAACGCTTTTTGATAGACAAGTTTTCGTGTACCTGACAATAATTCATGACATCATGAATGAAGATTGTTTTCAGCACCGCATTTCCGAACTAGGCTATAAAGATGGTCACTCCTCACTTTTCCAATATCGATTTCGTTTATATTTTGGGAAATGTATTGAGAATTAAGTTCATAAATAAACTTTGTAGGCATAACTGAGCCACCTCCCAGGAAAGATTGAGCAATTATTGCTCTATTTGTTAAAATTATAAACTTTTTGTCTATTAACACTGTTCTTATATAGTACTCGTTTTAGACATTTTGTGTGATGTGATTAGGCGAAACCTGTATTAAATTTTAAATTAATCACATAAGAATACATCGCATGCCAGGTGGAGGGACAGGTGGTGCTCTATTTCAGAGGAATGATTTTCGTAGCATAACAAACCCAAGATCTAAATCAAGAAGCAGAAAATGAAAGCTATTTCTCCTTCATTAATGAAGAAGCTAGTAGATCAATATGGGCATAAAAAGTTACTGTTTAGTTTTTCCCTTCGATTTAACCCAACCATTTGAGGTCGACTGTTAGGGCCTTCTTTCTCCATCCCTCTCTACCTTGACAATCCCTCGGGGATAGTCAGAGTCTCGCCATGTCCTCCTCCACTTATGTAGGTCTTCTTAGGTTTCCTTATGTGTCTATTTGGGAGTTCCTAAATCGTGTCTGTCTTAAGCGTAGATCCTTCATTCCTCCGTTGCACGTGCCCATACCCGCGTAGTCGTGCTTCCAGGGCTTTATCTACTACTGGGGTCATATTGATTATTCTGTGAAATTGTTCATTTCGGATCATGTCCAATCTAGCGACGCCCACCGTAGAAGGCGTATCGTCGCGACTTAAAATTATTCCTCTTTTTTCTTTAGAGGTCAACACTAGGCTCCGTGTAGTCAAGTGGGTCTGATCACCTTGTAGATTTTGCCCGTAAGTTTTATTTATACCCTTCTGTAGCATTCAGCCTCCGATGTTTCTCTCCATTTATTCCAGCCTATTTTTATTCTGCTTCTTACGTCCTGGAGCACATCCCACACGTATTTTAATGGTTGAGCTAAGATATACGTTAATGAATGAATTTGTCTGCAGTAGGTTTTAGGATTGGAGTTTGGCCGTTCCAATGACCGTATCTTGTGTGCCTAGCATGCAAATAAAACATTTAGTATTATGAACAAGCTTTATGGAAAAGTAAACCTAAGGTATAAACCTATAACTAGAAACAATAAACCTTAAACTAGTTCCAAAGAAGAATAAATGCGTTATACATTGTTGCTGTTGCAATTAATCCATCGATGCAATGCGAACATTTTATCGTCCAGTGAGTACAGGTAAACCCCGTTTAACGATCAAACTGGATTGTATAATTATTGTTTATCGTTTATTTCATCTCCGATACGTGAAATGATTGTAAGGCGCTATTAGCAACATGATGGATAACGTTACAATATTATTTTAATACCGGCCTATTTACAGGTCGTTTGCATTTATTATGTTTTTATAACTTATGAAGTATAATTTGCGAAACATCAATCATTATTTAAATTTTTATATGTTTTTCGGTTCTATTAGAAATTAAAAAGATAATGAAAATAAATTATGTTTTTAAATCAAAATTTTCCTAAAGAGAATAAAAAATTTAAGAATATGTGAATGATGGATTAGCGCTACGCTCAAACAGAGATTGTCTATTGGTCTTTACAGTTCACCGCTCCTCTTTTTTTACGTCGTCCATTACTGTCCATGCAGTGAGGCTCTGGAACCAGTTACAAACCAATATAAGACTCGCTCCGTCCTTGGCATGCTTTAAGAAGCGACTGAAAAAATTCTTAATTTCCAGTCAGTAATATAACGTGTTTCATTCCCGATTTCTTTTCCTTTCCTCTCCACCATCCCTTCCTTTTCTTTTGATTGATGATATCTCACTTTATATGAAAAATAATGTTCGGGTGATTGTCCGTCTTTGTGGGGTCCGTGGGCATATGCTCACGTATGTGTTTATGGATTTCGTGGGGATGGATAGTCATTTGAATGATTTATGCGACCACGTAACTTGCTTCATTTACCTTTGTCTGGTTGGTTGGAAGAGATTGCCGCCTGACAATAAACCCGCCATATTGTATTTGCAATAAAAGTGTTAAATAAATAAATGATCAGTACGACCAGACGCAAGAAAATGGTGAAGTCAAATAATGCGAGGATATATTAAAATCAGCCAAGATGAAAGTCCACAATAGTATATAAGTACCATCTCTCACATATGTTAGTGAAACGTGGATGTATGTAGAACCAGACTGAAAAAATATGAATAAATGCTGTAGAAGTGCGTACAGGAATGAAAGGATTAAAGATGAATGTGAACTTAAGGCTGTTGTGTTGAATAAGATGAATAAAAGCACTCTGCGATGGTTAGGTCATGTGGAACAAATGAAATGAAGAAAGACTAACAAAATAAACATACAGTGGAATGTGCTGCAGAGGAAGACCAATAAAAGTATGGTTGGATCAACTGTAAGATATTTTGAAATAAGCAAATGTAAAATGCCTTAGAAATCCTAGGAACTGTAAAAAAGTATATATGGTAGATGTAGACGAGACAAAATATGAGTTTCACTATAGGAAAGTCTAGCGCTCTCTCCCCTCTGCTATCCGACAGGAAGACGGCGAGATGGAATGGTGGCAATCTTTTTCAACCAACAAGACAAAAAAAATCAAGAAAGCTACATTATTGTAAAAACATTCAAATCATTATTTATAAATAATATACATATTAAAAATTAAAGTGGGATAATATCAATCAAAACTAAATAGCAAAGGGTGGTGGAGAGAAAAGAAAAAATCTAGAATGAAACACGTTACATTACTGATTGGAAATTTCGAGTTTTTAGTTTTTTTTTAACATGCCAATGACGGAGTTTTATAAATGGAGGAATCTGATAGTACTATAATTTATACAAGGTGCTAGCATCATAACATATTAGGTCCTTACATATGAAATTGGCGTTTTGCCGTACTGGCAACTTTGATCTCAAATATCTTCTCTTTGGTTAGGAATTCCAAATTAAAATTTATACAGCTATTTACTCAAGTATTTGTGTTTCGAAAATTATAATTCATTTGTTTTTTCCTCAATTGTTTTTTTTCTTTGCGTCACTCAGTTTACAAAATGGAAAACTTGAAATATCGCGTTATTTACGAGTACGAGTTCCACCGTGGCACCAGTGCTGCAGAAACGGCTCGAAGGATTAATGATGTGTATGGCGACGGTGCCGCAAAAGAAAACACAGTGCGTTTTTGGTTCCAACGTTTTCGTTCTGGAAATTTCGACCTGCAGAAAAAGCCCCGTGGACGGCCGGAGACCAAAGTTGATAATGAAGAATTGAAGGCTATTGTGGAAGCGGATCCATCGCAAACCACGTCCGAGTTAGCTGCAGGCTGCGGTGTTAGTGATAAAACTGTTTTAATCCACTTGAAGCAAATTGGGAAGGTGAAAAAGCTTGAAAGGTGGGTACCTCACGAATTGAGTGAAGCAAATCAACAAACGCGCGTTGACTGCTGCGTTGCATTACTCAACCGGCACAATAATGAAGGGATTTTGAATCGAATCATTACCTGTGATGAAAAGTGGATCCTGTATGATAATCGGAAGCGCTCATCGCAATGGCTGAACCCTGCCGAACCAGCCAAACCATGCCCCAAGCGAAAATTGACTCCAAAAAAGTTACTTGTGAGCGTTTGGTGGACTAGTGCTGGTGTCGTTCACTACAGCTTTCTTAAATCTGGCCAGACGATTACGGCAGATGTCTATTGTCAGCAACTGCAAACCATGATGGAAAAGCTAGCTGCTAAACAACCGAGGCTGGTTAATCGCTCTAGGCCACTGCTGCTTCATGATAACGCTAGACCACACACTGCACAACAGACGGCTACCAAATTAGAAGAGCTTCAATTGGAATGTCTAAGACATCCACCGTACTCTCCGGACCTTGCCCCAACAGATTACTATTTTTTTCGAAATTTGGATAACTTCTTGCAAGGGAAAAAATTCAACTCCGATGGGGCAGTCCAAACCGACTTCAAAGATTTTATTGATTCCCATCCGAATGGTTTTTTTAGTAAAGGGATCGATGAACTACCTATGAGATGGCAAAAGTGCATAGATAGCAATGGTACATACTTTGATTAAATAAATATATTATATTAAAAAAAAAACAACTTTATGTTCCTCCCAAACAAAACGCCAATTTCATATGTAAGGACCTAATATTAGTTTCTAAGTATTTTAAAATTATCGACATTAAACAAAGAGGTCATTATGTAAAATAAAATGCATCATTCAAAACACTCATCCATAACACAATGGATCTTGTCATTAAATCACACTTAGTGATGTGTTTTCTCTGCTTTCTATACGTATATGCACCATATACTCGGAATAACTGTATGAACGGTTAAATGTTTCTTTAATACTCTATATCCATGGAATAAAGAAAAAATACCATGAGAATAAAAAAATAATGGGGCCGAAAATATTGATGGTCCTAACAAATGTGGTGTGGTGCAACTTAAAATTAACTCCTGCGATAAATGCCTGAAAATATATACATACTTTCACACAGTTACATTTTTATAAGGACAATATACACATACTTTCAAATAGTTACATTTTTATAAGGAAAATATACACATACTTTTACACAGTTACATTTTTATAAGAAAAATATACACATACTTTTACACAGTTACATTTTTATAAGGAAAATATACACATACTTTTACACAGTTACATTTTTATAAGAAAAATATACACATACTTTTACACAGTTACATTTTTATAAGAAAAATATACACATACTTTTACACAGTTACATTTTTATAAGAAAAATATACACATACTTTTACACAGTTACATTTTTATAAGGAAAATATACACATACTTTTACACAGTTACATTTTTATAAGAAAAATATACACATACTTTTACACAGTTACATTTTTATAAGAAAAATATACACATACTTTTACACAGTTACATTTTTATAAGAAAAATATACACATACTTTTACACAGTTACATTTTTATAAGGAAAATATACACATACTTTCGTACAGTTACATTTCCATAAGGAAACAAATAAAAACCATTTAAATATATTTGAACAATTGAATACTCATATTTAAAAAAAAATGTACACAACTCAAATGAATATAACATGCCTGGTTTGTGTTACAAAAGCATTGTCAAACTGTACGCAATACATTTCTTACCGAGGCTATATAGAAAAATATTTTACCATCCTGATATGTTAGGAACCACCAGCTTATAAATAACTAGCCTTCATAAAACTTCAATACTGCAATACTATCTTCGCTCAACTTTGTTGTAAAACCAGATGGAAGAGATCAACTTTGTTGTAAAACCAGATGGAAGAGATCAACTTTGATGTAAAACCAGATGGAAGAGATCAACTTTGTTGTAAAACCAGATGGAAGAGATCGATTTGTATTAAAAGGGTTTAAAAAGAAACCATTGGATTTTTTTCTTTCTTTAGTCGAAATGGGCTTTCAGTAATGTTTGTGTCAATCAAATTTAATTAAACTTTCGATGCATCTGAAGTGGAATTTTGAACTGAAATCGTACTGTCAATCTATTGAAATTCTTTAACATCTTTCTAAGCAACTAACCGCTGCTACCCCGTCTTACGACCACTCTAAACCATTTTATCTCCCCTCTCATCAACCAATCTGGAAGATTTTGGAGCACGTCCCTAACTGAAAAATCGACGATACATGGCAGTCCCATTGGACGTAGATTAATGTAAAAAACAGTCATATTGTGTGTGACCTAACGATAGATTTGCCTGGGTTTCCCTACTTCGGAAGAAGTGGTATACTCAGATATGGAGAATATGATATACACAACTGGGTCCTGGTAAAGTCGCCATACTTTTAGTGTGGTGAGATCCAGACCGCACTTATATTAAAGTCGAACATATAAAACCTATGTTAAGCCGATCATGACTTCAAATGTTGAAACCAGAGCCGACACAATTAGACCAAAGAGCCTTCGTCGAGCATCCGAGATGAGAATATAACGAACCATGGAAACAGATGGAAAAATTCGCAGGGTTGTGTCAGAAACTCTCACATTCGATAGACCTGCAACACGGAGGCTATCGTTAAATATAGCAGGAAGAGAAGACGGTACTACCGTGACTATGTGGATAACAGTACATGATATTCGTATAGGACATCGCATGCCAGGACGACCGCCTAAAAGATGGACAGCCAGGTGGTGCTATGAATCCTTTTCGCAGCAACATATCTACATAAGAAGATTTAGATCATGAACCACATCGTTGTCAACTGCCCATTGTATGCGTTTCCCGGAGGCGTGCAGGAGCTGCACCAACTGGCTGTGTGACCTGGATGGACAGAATACGTTGCATATGAGAATCGGACGCCAAATAAGAAAATCTTTCTGGTTGGTTGGATGAAATTGTCATATATAAATACATCAACTAAGTTGTACTATATACAACGAAAGTTTGATACAATACTATGAATTAATGAAAGAAAATATAGACTTTATAACGTCTGTTGTGGTACTTTGAAATCCCAAGGAGTCAATAAAGTTTGATGCACTCCAATTGTAGTCCCAAATAACCGTTATACATAACATACTATATACTACTTATAACGTGAACCGACAGCTAGCGAAAAAATATACCCCATTGTTGGTAATTCAATAAAATATTAACAATGTGCTTTGCTTATGATTATAGTAAAATTATTCCAATTAACTGTACTCTGGAATGTATAAAGAAATTTGTATCACATTATTCATGAAATTTCATTTCGAATGTTCAAGCTATTGTGTTAATATTTTTAGGGTCAATTATTATTTGTTGGTTCAGTGACCAACTCAAATTGGGATCTAACAAAGGTAAAAATAGGTTGCATTTATTTTAATTAAAAAGTATTTCATTCAAGAGGAATGATAATGACGACCTCCGTGGCCTGGTGGTAAGACATTTGTCTGCCGATCCGGAGGTTGCGCGTTTGATCCCCGCTGAAACCCAGATTTAAAAAAAATAGGATTCCAGCCTGGTTAACACTTAAGGCATATAAAATCATATTTCTGGTTGGTTGGAAGAGATTGCCACATGGCAATAAACTCGTCAGGTTAAAAAAATGATATTGAATACATTCACATACGGTTTATCAATTAAACTTCATAAAGTACGTGAAATGTCGAAATGTAAGTTGATTGACATAGTCTATAATATAAATGCCTCGGGTCTCACGGGATTTCTTTTGGTTTCTTCCGTATGACACTTAATATATAAATGGATACGATATTGTGTTGATTTATGAATAGAAGAGGTACAATACTTAACGGATACGACACATAATGGCGACATTGTTGGTAAAGTTCAATACACTTGTTCCTTATAAAGATACGAGGAGTTATCAAACGAGAGGATCCCAATACATTCAAACCGATCACCTCAACGGGAAACCACAACACGATAAATGGACATTCAACAACATTTACGTCTAGAAAAATATGAGCTACCGACGAAAGTATAGTTATAAAGATTTTTAATGCCAAAGACAAGGGAGAATAACTACATAAGAGCGGCCGACGTACGAGGGTCATCCAGAAACTAAGGTTACAAGGGCTCCTGAGGCCGGGGGATTTTTTTTTATTTCAAAGTTGGCGCACCTGGCTTGTAGGGGGGATCTTAGTGGTCAGTTTGTTTGGTCCCGTGTGTTTGTCGGCCATTTTGTTCAGTCACAGTAAATTCTTCCGATGGAGAGGTCGTCGCGGGCTCCCACCACCTCTCGTCCGTGTGAGACCCGCGCGGTAATCCGTTTTTTGACTTTGCAGAACAATACCGCCGCGAATATCCATCGGAAGCTCGTGGAAATTTATGATAGTGATGTGATGAGTCGACAACATGTCACGAAGTGGGTTAGGTTGTTCAGAGAAGGCCGTACTGATACTCACGACGAGGCAAGGCAGTGATTTCCGACGAATTTGTGCAAAAAATTGAAGAACAAGTGCGAAATGACCGCCGTGTGACGCTTGACGACCTTCACGAAGAATTTCCTGACATTTCTCGAAGTCTCCTTGGTAATATTGTGTCGGAAAAACTTGGTTACAAGAAGTTGTGTGCGAGATGGATGCCCAGAATGCTCACACCGGAGCACCGTCAAAATCGCGTGACCGCCGCGCGTGAATTTTTGGATCGTTTTGCACAGGAGGGAGAAGCTTCTCTGGACTGTATCGTGACGAGGGATGAGACGCGGGTGTGTCACTACACCCCAACAATTTTTCAACGATCAGGAGGTCGAGGAAGCTGTGAAGAAGTGGCTGAAGGAGCTGGCGGCGGAGGTCTATGACACTGGCATACAAAAGCTGGTGCCCCGACTACAGAACTGTCTCGATCTCAATGGCAATTATGTTGAAAAATAGTTTAATATATTTGTGAAGTATCCTGTGAATTTCACTTAAATACAAGCATTTTTCGATCCTACATAAATGTTGTAACCTTACTTTCTTGGTGACCCTCGTATATGAAATAGAATGTACTTGTGAAAGTACTCATATACTCGTATTTATTGGAATAACACAAAGAAACGTAGGAACTAAAATACTCGTATAAGAACATAAACGTTGTCTAACTTATCACAATTTTTCAAAATTTGCAAACTATATAATGGAGATAAATCATAATTTCAAAGATTGAAACAATTAATGTTGAAACATTAGAAGATACACAAAGCGATAAGCAAAAATTAATAATGAATAAAATCATGCAAAATATTTCACATCTCTTAAACATTTTTTTCCTTTGCATTAATATTGTCGAAGTTATTTAAAATATTCATGTATAATATTTTAATTTGTTTAGTAAAATTGAAATCTTTGCGTCGATATACCACTCACTTTCGGTGTGACATGACACCAGTCTGACCTAAGTAAGCACTGCTCTCATAACAAACTGAGATGATTCCGCCTGAATAAAGCCTCGGTATAACATAAGAGATAGGAAAACATCGTATTCGAGTATACATGTTTTAATACGCCTATTGACTTAGTTGCTTATCGCTACACGCTGTTCGATATTCCTCTTCCATCATCTGAGTCAAATAGCAGAATTCCTAAACTTACTCCAATCTTTAAGTTTTATCCATTTATCGCATTTACTTTTCCTTTAAGATTTTTCCATCACCTTTGCATAGTTCATGTTGATAAAACATTGAAAGTGTCAAATGACAAGCGTCTTACCAACTACAACGGATAAAAGCTATAAACTACAAGGGGTCCAAGTTATAAACCAAATTACAAGGGAACAAAACTGTAAATTATAACTATAAGTGTAAAAGGGGGTCAGAACAATAAACTACGAGGGATAAAAGCTTTAAACCAATCAACAACAGATCAAAACTTTAAACAAAATATCAAAACTATAAGTCTACAAGGGATCTAAACTATTAAATGTAGAGATCTACACGTTTAAAAGATATCAAAACTATACTTTAAAACCTCTTTTGCCCAAAGGCAATATGCTTATTTGGCTCCCATTACATACAATGGCGTGCCGACTTCAATCAAGGTAAAGGTAGGAAAACCATTTAGACAGTCGATCGGAGCGTGGTTGTTATTGCGACAGGATTTTGAGTACTTGGGCTTTCAGGATGAATGACGAGTGGAAGGGATTTATGTGAGATTTGTGATTGTGTGCGGTATAGTGTGGGATGAATATTTTTGGTCTTTCTGGAGTGATGATGTGTGAGGAGTTGAGTTTCGCAAGATTTTTCCAGTTGTAGTTGAGTGTCACTGTTTGTCAGGTTGATGAGAGCGTGCAACAGGGTTTTTTGGTGTTATCAAAAATCGGAAAGAAGTATCGATTTATTTTTTCATGCTAAATATCCTCAGTGAGATACAGGCAAAAGCCTAGTTTACTGGGGATACGACAAATGAAAGGCAACAAACCCAGATCCATTAAAATTATATGTCCAAATCAAATTACCTGTTGTTTTTTCTCAAATTGTGTATATTTCTTGTCATGTGTAATAATAAATAAATAATAATAAATAAAATAAAATAAACCAAATCTGGCAGTCAAATTATGATCATTAAATCCACGTTTCACGTACTTCAATAAGTTCAATCTATGTTCCACATACTTAGAAAAACTACAACTTATCATTATGCTGTTATCGTAACCGTGTCCAAAATCTTATGTCAAATTATCGTTTGATCTGCCTCAGCATTGAGCAAGGTTTGTGCCCGCTAAAAATAAGGTATATTTAATAATAAATGATAGAATACGGAATAAAGTAGAGCATGTGTTAGAGTTAATGGTATCTTGATTGGGTAGTTTCATATTTCAAAAGGGGTAAATCAAGGATGTGTTATATCACCCTGGTTGTTTGATATTTACATAGATTCATATGTGAAGAATGTGGCAATATGGTATGATGAAGACATTGTAGTGTAAGTGGATAATGTGTATGAATTAAAGAGTTCGGTACGTAACTTGTATGAAAGATGTCAAGACAAAGATCACAATGAATGTTGTGAAATCCGGTCATAGTGATAGAAAAGTGTGAAAGAAAAAGTAAATGGTGTGCATATGCGTAATGATTTTTGATATTTTTTGTATGTGATTCATGTAAATGTTTACAATTTTTGTGACATATTATATTTATATTAATGCGCATTCAAAATGATAACTTAAGTATTACTCTAGTAAGCTTTTAAAATGGTTCATAAAATACCGTATATTGTAATGAAATTAAAAAAAAGGGATATATGGATGGGTAATGGGATATATGGATGGGTAATGGGATATATGGATGGGTAATGGGATATAGGGATGGGTAATGGGATATATGGATGGGTAATGGGATATATGGATGGGTAATGGGATATATGGATGGGTAATGAAAGATAAGAGCAAATTGACGAATTGTGCAATCACGGTAGTGTTTTCTAAGATGATTGAATTGTTACGAGGGAACCGAACGGCGTACAGTGATATAACACAAATTCAGAGGGTCACTAAAATATATATACTCGAACCGGACAGTATTGAAATCTTCCGAAACGGTAGTCTACAACAGTATTTAACAGTACATAATAAAAACAGTACACAAAATAAAATAAGGCTTAAAGAAGTCGAATAAATGCTGTAAAAATGCGTGCACTTCGAATACTACATGAGGTGAGAAAAAATACATAATGAAGTGATTAGGTATGAATGTGAACTAAAGGCTGAATATAAAGAGCACTATGAGAGGATTTTAAGTTCAAAAAACGTGGACTAAACATCTTGAAGTACGTAGATTGAACTTCTTAAAGTAAAGGGTCTTTCAAATTGAGCGGTTTATTTTTAAATTCTTGGATAAAACACAGATGGCATCGTGAACTTGCCTGGGTCTTGTGACATTTGAGAAGTGTAATGTATGACATTTATAAAAATAGAATCGTATACAATACAACAACGCGTTCAAATTGTTGAATTATTTTATGTATTGTAATCTCCGGAAACGGTGATGTTAATTGGCCACGAAGATCATGTGATCTGATACCGTTGTACTATTTTCTCTGGGGTTACGTGAAAAGCCAGGTCTATAAGAATGACCTCCAATCAATTCCTGAGCTGAAGGACGAAATTATTTGCGTTATTGGTGAGTTAGAACCGCAATTATGCCAAAATGTCATCGATAATTTTGACAAAAGAGTGGACATATGTGGAGCTGCAAGAGGCAGACATTTGGCGAATATTGTTTTTTGTGTTTAAATGTCATACATTATACTTCAATGACCAATAAAAAGTTTTTTGAAATCAAAGGAAATTGTATGTTTTTTTCAAGAATTAAAAAATATTGAATTAAAAAAACCGCTCAATTTGAAAAACACTTTACTTGTTACATGGATTAAACTTCCGGAAGTTCGTGAAACGTGGATTCAACCTCTTGAAGTATGCGAAACGTGGATTAAACTTCTGGAAGTAGGTGAAACGACTAAATTGTTAGCCCATGTATTGTTCTCAATACACGCATTTCTACACTATTTATTTGACACCTTTTAATTTTTTTGCAAGTCTACGTTTCACTCCTACACATCAAAATTGATACTAAAATATGGTTGTGAACTAGCAAGTATCTTAGCAGATTGCAACAACGTTTTAAAACTTGAATAAGTTATAAGATCAGGAGATAAGAGCTGTCAGATGGTAATAAATATAAAATATTACGAAGCAGAAATAAGCCTGGACGATGATATAACACGGAGTAGAAGCGATCTCAACAGGAGATATCATGAAAAAAACAAGCACATTAACACGAAAGGAATTAAAATTTATGGAAAATGAACACATTACATTATAGACTGGGCTGTCACGAGAATATCTCATCGAAAAAACGAGTCCACAGTCGTGATGAGAAGATCGTTAAATATTTTGAACGCTCAATTAGCATGAGATGTGTTGACCCCAATCGTTGGACTTGTTCGGGTCAATGGATCTCTCAACACGTCTAATGCTGGTCGCTTATTATTATCGTTAGCACTCATAGGTTCTTTGTCCGGAGGTTATCGCAATGACCCTTCAGGATGGCTAGAGGTCACGGTAGATCGATTAATGTGATTTCGATTCATTGTTTCTTTGGTCATAAATATATACCACGCTGCTGTATCGAATACATCAGGAATTCTGAGAAAAAGTAGGGTTTGACTTGCATATAAATTACTGGTGTTTTTATTTAAATATAAAAGTGTAGACATCAAGAGAAACTATTTCTACAGTGGTATCTTTAGAGTTCGTTATGGCTCGGTAAGTTAGCTGCAGTTTTTTTTACCAAATATATTTATCTAAACATATGAAAATGGATGTAAGTATCTAATCTTAAAACATATTGACCCAGTGCTAAAATCAATTTCCAAATTCTATCGGGGTAGAAACATGATCCAGTTGCTCTTTTGGAATTGAGTTTAGTCGATGTTTGGAGACGACATTGGAAGCGAAGATTTTGAATGATTGCTCCGATATATTTTTACAGAACAGTCTGAGATGACCTTTTCAGTTTTTATACATTATTCAGTTCGTCCCACCACCGCTCACAGTTATGGAGGACAATATAAATCCATATTTAGTTCGAACCCACCACCGCTTACAGTTATGGATGACAATATAAGTCCGTATTCAGTTCGATCCCACCACCGCTCACATTTATGGAGGACAATATAAATCCGTATTCAGTTCGATCCCACCTACGCTCACAGTTATAGAGGACAATATAAATCCGTATTCAGTTCGATCCTACCTACGCTCACAGTTATGGAGGACAATATAAGTCCGTATTCAGTTCGATTCCACCTACGCTCACAGTTATGGAAGACAATATAAATCCATATTTAGTTCGAACCCACCTCCGCTTACAGTTATGGAGGACAATATAAGTCCGTATTTAGTTCGATCCCACCTACGCTCACAGTTATGGAGGACAAAATAAGTGCGTATTCAGTTCGATACCACCACCGCTCACAGTGATGGAGGACAAAATAAATCCGTATTCAGTTCGATCTCACCTACGCTCGCAGTTATGGAGGACAATATTAGTCCGTATTCAGTTCTACCCCACCATCGCTCACAGTTATGGAGGACAATATAAGTCCGTATTCTGATCGATCCTGGAAGATAGAAATCTTTTTAATTATTACGACGAAGAAATAACTGCTCAAAGGGAATCATTTATTGGCGGCGTCTTATCGGGCACTTTAGTGGGAAAAGTATAGCTACGACGGAGTTAAGGAACATCGTCATTAGTATTTCCGATGTCATGAGATATATATTTGGGATTAATGTACCATTATAATATAGTATGTACGAGTACATATGATAATCAACAACCTTTCAGATGAAAGTATAAAAAATCTACCCTTTACACGGGAGGTCATTGGGTGGCACAATGTCGCTAAATGGTGCCGAAGAATAAATCATCTTCATCATCACCTACAATGGAGACGTGAAGGCATATGATTCAACCTAGTCGAAAGTTAATAATCATAAAAGGAAAGTGTATACAGCACCGTTCACAGAGCAGATATTCCTCAACGGCGCTATTAGTCGAGATTTGAACTCATTATTATTATTGAGTGATTAAAAATATTATATAATGTATAAATGTTGAGTGTAAGGAAACAAGGTGGTGGCTGCGGCCATTAGATTGCTCGTAGATGCGTCTCCGCATCAACACATGTTAAGAATACACATTTGGTAACAAAAACTGCAGAAAACTTACCAAGAAAATACGAAACTAAAAAGCTGTACGATTTTTTCATTTGATTTTCTCTTTGTTGATTTTGCCAAAGGTTTCATGCGAAAAAATGGTTCAGCACTACTGGTTTATTAGTTGAAGAAATTATTATAATAAGTTCTTAAAAATATTTCTAATTAAATCACGCAAAACTCTCTCTTCTTGGTAACGGCTAATGCAGTTTTTGTGCATTCATACCGACTCCATTTTTGTTTTAAAAAAACCTACTTATTATTGCATATAAAGCTGCATAACACAGATTTGATGAGGTGTTACCTCACGGATTTCCACTCAGGTGTGAATAAACATGAGGAAATAACTAATTTCGCATTAAAAATCGCATTTAATCAAATGAAATCGATAAAAATACCGATTGAACGAACGTTTATTACCCTTCATCAGTCTTTTGACTATTAAACAACGTACTTATAGGCAAACTTAATCATACATATGCCCGAATTCACAGTCCAACCTTAACACTAAATACTTAATCTAAATATGAAAGTTTTAACACTCCTACAAAAAATCTATACAGTAAACTTAAATTAAAGTGACACGCCTGTTTCGATTTAGAAAAGGACACAGTTTGACAATGCTTTTGTAAAGCGAAATAGGCCTGTCACTTTAATTTAAGTTTACTGTGTAGATTTTTTCCTATTTAAGTGTTAAATCATTCTGATTAAAAATTGAATTCTACCTTATTAATACCAAATCAATTCATAATTCAATCTCGACTATGTTTTACTCAATGAATTTGCATCTTAAGTTAAATTTGTGTAAGCCTCCTTGGATAAAGGTTACATTATCTCACTTTCAAGTTTGAAGCGTATGAGGTCCGATTCTGAATACAAATCACGAAATTTTAAGGTCGCAAATTAGTATTTAGTTTTAAGGTCGGACTATGAATTCGGGGCACAGTGTAGTAAGATTTGGGTCTGAATGGAGCAGAGATAATACGAGGGAAAACGTCACGATTCAATGTTCGGGCGCTTCTGTAGCTGTCAGACGTGAATTGATATTATTTGTTTAAATTTTAAAATGAATAGGGATTATAATTTTTAAATAAAATAAATATACTTATTTTAATTTTATATTTCCCACTGTTTTATTTAAGTTAATTATCGGTTTCAAAGTCTACAGTCTTCTTCGTTAGGTGAATAACTAAATGATGTCTAGTAGGTACATATTTTTTCTAATTGTAAAGGTTCAGGACAAGGGGAGGGGAGAAGTGGCTAATAAGGACAGGGGAGTAGGTAGGCGCCAAAAGGATGGCTTTTGAACGGGAAACATGTTATTTAACAGAAAGCTATTATTGAAATTAACTGCGTTGTTTATAATGTTGATAATTAATTTAACAATAAACCACCCGCTCCCCTCTCCTGTACCAATTAAAATTAGAATATTTTTTTAAACATAATTTAGTTCATCTTCACCTGACGAGGAAGGCGGAGGTCTTTGAAACCGGTAGTGAACTCAAATAAAATCTGTGTTTTATTTATTTTATTAAAAATTTATAAACATTACACCACAAAATGAAACGAACGTCTGTTCTAAGATTCAAGACATTAATTGGATTTTATTCGATTTTTAGCTATTTGAGTGTTCGTGGAGAAGTGTATAATATTCCTTGGTAGCTTCTATTCAATAACAATGTTTATGCTGACCATCTTAGCAGGTGGTGTGTCCCTAAGAGACAAAATAAAAAGCTCACGCATTCGTCGAAGCCTAGGTGTTACAGACATCAACAGCAAGATGAAGGAGAGGCGATTGAGATGGTATGGGCACGTTGGATGCAGAGCACCCGATCACATTGTGAACCAGGCAATCTCCATGGATCTTCCTCGAATAACAACCAGAGGAAGACCAAAGAATTCATGGGTGGTGCAAAAAGATAACCTGATGCAGAGGCACGGCCTGGGGGACGTAGTCCGGGACAGAAGAGCATACAACCTGAGGACGAGGAGAGCTGACCCCAGCAGTCTTCGCAGACAGTGAGTTGGGATAGAGCCAGGGAGAACATTTTACTATTGCAGCATTCATTTTACTGTGCGGTAAATGTAAGGAATCGATATTTTTTTATTTTTGGTTAAGGTTCGGTTTCTCAGATAAAATTCAAACCGATCGATATTTGTTTACCTTAACGTGTTAGACATATAGATGGCGTGTGTATCTTTAGGGAGCACTTAAAGACAGCCCATTTTTGGAGGTCTTATAAAAAAATATGAATATGCACATATATGAACACTATACATATACACTCATCATTGTTGGGCCTCATAGTCGAGACTCCCCTTACCATGCCAAAGCCAATGCAGTTGGATAGCGAAGCTGTGCCGTGGAGTTTTCGTCTCCTTTTCCCCTATTTACAGTACGCGGCGGTAAGTAATACACATCAGGCTTAAGAAAGAGACTGTCGGCCATAATCGGCTAACTTCGGCTTTGTAGAGCGTCGTCTGTGTCGCACGCACACCCTAGAACGTTTGAAAACGACTGACAAATCGCGACGGAACACGTGTATGAATGTATATGTAAGTGAGTAAGCCGTTAAGCCATAATTATGCTTATACCCTTGGCGGAAAAAAATGCCTGTGTAATTCGAGAGGAGTAACACAACGCGGGGTTTGCACCGGCGACCTTCATGCACCTCATAACACATACACTACACTTCACTTAAAAATCCGAATGTGTTACTTTAAGCATTTCGTAAGATCTACAAAGGTTTCTTTTGCAGTTCGTTTTCCTTTGGTAAGTTTTCTGCAGCTTTCTTACCAAATATATTGTCCTGAACATATGCAGATACGGAGAAGTTATCAAATGATCGCAATCACCACCTTCATATCCTTATGCTCCATTTTTTTCTAATATTTTTAATCTTTAAATAATAGTGAGTTCGAATCTCGAATTAGAAAGCGCCCTTGAGGAGAATTTGATATCTTAACCACGCTTTATAAATTATTCTTAATTCTATAATAACACACAAAATTACAATTGAGTGGGTCAGAACCAGACTTGACTATCCCACAAAAATATAAAATTAGAGTTAGGCACATACGCTACATCTTTATATCCATTTCTATCAGAACCAAACATGATTATGAGTGTATAGTTCACCATGAGTGCAGACATCTACCGTTACATTTTGGAAACAACAGTAAACAAACCATTTTTTAATAGATCTGCCACTTTGAAGTAAATTATCTCAAAACAAGATAAATGTGGGATAGACATGTCTGGTTTTGACCCACTCAATTGATAATCACCTTATCTCACCCAGTTGTATTCACAGATCACATAGACATGTAGATATGATATTTCTACAGAGTTTAGTTATTATTTACGCAATGGAACCTCACACAGAATGGGGCTGGCACTTCCATCGAGTTTTTATTCTGGAGGTTTTTATACATACGTGTACATATATTTTGTAACGGTATAACCCTACCGGTTTCAAGGCTTTCACCTCATCATCAGGGGAGCACAAACAAGACTAAATTCTGTTCGAACTGGTACCGGAAATAAATTGGACAGATTAGAGGCCCTAGAAATGTCTAAGTCAGTACATCGATCCGAACATCTGGTGAACAATTATATCCCAAAAATCTCTCCGCTTTCGGCCGAAATCGTCCCATGCCTCCCTCACCACTCAGCCTCCAACCGTTGAAGCGTGTATATCGGTACTAATTCGAACATAATTTAGTCCTGTTTGTGCTCCCCTAATGGTGAGGTGCAAGCCTTGAAACCAGTAGGGTTATAACGTTACAAAAAGAGGAATAAACAGTGTTTGATAAAACAAATTACAATGTCTTTAAACCTCTACAACGTTAATGCCTTAACTATAAACAACAATAAATACATACATACCATCACGCCATTTCCCTGTCTAGGTAGACAGAGCGCTAGACTTTCATATTTCAACACAAATCCTTCGTCTCTCCAACATGCATATAACATATAATACATACCTTTAACATACAATTATTGCGATTTATTTACGTTTCCTTTCTTTCAAAGTATCATTCATTTGATCCAACCATACTTACATAGGATCTTTTTGATCTCACTTAATAATGCATCAGTCTTTAGTTAATATAATAGAACTAGAAATAATGCTTTGTAGTTATATTACTTTCTCGTGATATAAAAAAATATCAATATAATCTCTGACATTTTTTAACCTTTCCCTTCCTGTGCTAAAAAAATCCGCCCGTTCCGGTGATGTGTATTCAATACACATGTAAAAATGAACGATTTAAAATCGGAAAAAATAAGAATATTCATGGCCAATCGCTTGAATCAATTCAATTTGAAGTCAAAAGTGATAATAAATTAAATTTAATTGCTGAAAACATATAAAAAAAACATCGGACGACGTTCATAAAACGGGCGCAGCGATCACCTCGAACGAAAACCCACAGGCTACTAAGCGAGAGAAGCGAGCGAACTAAGATTGTATTTCTGGCGTTCCCATATACCGAAGTAGAGTGAGATTGAGACGTGAATAGCGTCGCTTCCTCACCCATAGCGGTTTTTTAGAATTAATATACCTACGTCACACACTGCCACACGTTTGATTGTATCGATAAATTTATTCCCGATTTTTGCAAAATATCTCTGATGTGGCCGATAAGTACTTATTATTATTAATATTATTTTTTTCATTCAATGCGTAAATGTATTACGGAGGAATACCTAAAATCTGAACCCAGTATTTATTATATTTATAGAGATATTAAAGTTTTTAGAAGCAATGTGTACTAGTTACACATCACAGGGAAAGAAGAGTTAACATCTTTCTGGTTGGTTGGAAGTTGGAAGGATTGCCATACGGCCACAAATCGATCAGGTGTGCCGTTTACAATAAAAGTGTAATTCAGTACTATACAATGAATTAGGTATATAAGGACAGGACAGGAAGGGTTAACAACATAACAACCTTATTTAAGTCATAATATTAAGTATTGTTGCATTGGGCAACAAGAATATAAAGTATGTTAGGACAACGAAATAAGACAAAAAATGAAGCATTAATATTGCGGAACACAACATTTTTAAGGATTATTATGAACATGCGAATAGTTTCATAATTCTATTACAAAAAATAACATATTTAAATATTTTTTTAATCGAATTGTAAAATTTTAAAAAGCAACGTGGATCAGCACACAGCTATGGTGAAGATATACTCGTATTTAATTTTGATTTATACCAATATAGTATGCCTAACAAACATCATAATGAAGAATCGTGACTGACGAAAACAGAAATTCAGAGATTTGGAAGTATCAGCTCAGGTTTCCATATCGGCAGTTGATATATTATGGCACTTGTTTTACAAATATTCATATCTCTATTTTGTTCAGATGTTTACTTACTCCATTTTACACAAGATAAACGGTCTATATCAGTTGTTTAACTGTGAATTGTTATTGTTTCAGTTGGCGCAAGTGAATGGTACTTGTATTAATTTTGATGAGAATATCATAACCCACTGAACAGTACCTATCAATTTGGTATTCTTGGAAGACTTCTTGTAGATCATTCATGGGCATTCCTCAATTATGTAGGACAAGAGTTCCCAAAGTGGTCGATATCGAGCCCCTGGGGTCAATTTGATTTTTCTAGGGTTCGATAGTTTCAATAAAAAATTTTGGGGGTCGACGACAGCAAAAATAGACCCCTTACTACTGCTATTGGTTTGTTATTGAAAACATATATGATTCCAATAAGAAAAATTGTACTTATTTTGAATACATATTTATTTAATAAATGTCTTTTATCTTTTTCAATTCTTAAATACAAGTGATTAAAATAAAAAGTTTGATATCTAGTGAAATATTTAATATCGAGTACTGTACAATATTATTAACTTGAGTAAGTAAAGTAAATGACTAGGGGGCCAACGGTTTTAAAAGTTTTTGGTAAAGGGGTCTGCGGCCGAAAAAAATTTGGGAACTCTTGACGTAAAACATACATGGTATACTCACTCGTATATAACTTTTTTAAACTATGGTTATGTATTTTCTATAAGAGTAATATATATTTTTTTTAATTAAACTGCGTATATATCATAGACAGAAAGGTATGTATAATGAAGGCTGATACGATACAGATCTAGTGTTGTCAATACGATAGGAATGGAATCGATATATCGTAATAACATAGTGTCACGTGATCAAGGTAAATATTGTAGTTGTGATGATAAAAGTTGTAATAGTTATTATCAAGTTAAATTATTCTGATCGAGTTAAATAGTTTTGACCATGTTAAAAGTTGCGATCAAGTCAAACAAACAGTTGTCATCAAGTAAAATATAATAGTTGTGATCATAGTAGTTGTGACCTAGATCTGTAATCCGATTTTAGTCGAGAAATTTCTGTTTATCCAACGCCATTGTTATACGGACAATAATTAATCAAGCAAATGGCATAAGACAAAAAAATACAATATAATAAAAGTTCCTTCCTTTATACTTTATATCCTATCCTAATGTCTGCGAAAATTGTTATTTTTTGTCGAACGTAAGAAATTTAAAATAAAGTTGAAAAAAAGTCACTATTGTGGATTTTCATTTTAAAAAATATGTATACCTTTTCATTCATTTAAAGCCGAAAATTAATTGAAAATCGAAAGTGAAATTCGGTCAATATAAACCGAACTTTTCTGATTGCATGGGATACACATTCATTGAACATCTACAATATTGAGACCCTGATTCTTTCACTTTTAATATTTATTTGCTCCCGCACGAGTGCGAAATGGTGTAAAAGTAAAGAAATGGAAATTTTGCACTCAGCTGAGTAACGAGGAGAGCTCAGCCACACATCAGAAAAGCAGGCGTTGCGCAATGCACGCCGGGTATCAGGCGTACATAACAGCGAGGAGGTGTTTGTTGCCTGTGTATTGTCGCGTTTTCAACGGTTACTACTACGAACGAGTACGTAACGTGTTTAGTAAGATTTCAGATAGTGAAATATTTTCAGACAAAAAATTGGAAACTTATGTTGAAACTTTATGTTTTTTGTACGGTTCCCGATTGTATTTATCATATTTCTATGATTTTTATAGTTCAATTACTCGTAATCAAAATTTATAATAAAAATAATCTTGAATTTATTAAAAGTGCTTTTTAATAAGAAAACTGAAATTAAGTTTGAGAATTTCATATTTTGGGGGTCGACGACCAAGTCAATAAAAAATCGGTTTTCATTAAAATTTATTGGTGTGTTCATTTTTTTATTGGTGTATTTTCAAATAATGTTCGGAAATCAACATTTGAAAATACACCAATATAAATTATTTTCGATATTTCATGTTAGAAAAAAAACGAAGGAGATCGTTGTATATATCAAGTATCAGGCGCGTATACAGTTGAGGAGACTTTATGGTTTCTATTTTTACAATATCTAACTAAAGATATTTATTTATTTATGTTTCTAATAAAATCAATTAATATTGAGAAATTTCGACAGGGATTTTTTTTCGCCTTAAATATTAAATATATTTACATAAAATTAACCAGGCGCGTATTTTTTTTTATTTACTTTATTTAACGACACTTGTTTTAATACCGCGTCAGTTTTCCAAATGCCGAATATCCGGCGTAAATAAAGCCGAGGAGGTGCTCTGGTTATAAATGCTTGTTAGATAGACATGGTGTTATTTTATATTCCATATAATTTTTACATTTATCATTGGTTGATTGAATAAAAATGTTAGTTTTATTTTGAGATCGGCATTAGTAATGAATAGATGAAACAAATAAATAAATTAATTAATAATCTTTCTTACATTTTGTAGAGAATATGTAAAATAAGAGAGTATACTATATATAAGTAATGAATATTTCTAACATTCATGCAAGTTTTAATGGATAATAAATATCCCTTCAGTTCATTTTGGGATTTTGACATTATACGAGTATTTCAAAGTTACAGCACCTTATATTTGAAATTTCGTTATTTGTTGATTTTTGAACTTAGTCAGATATTATGCTAAATTCCATACAATTTATGATTTTGAAAGCGTTAATTTAATTAGTCGATAATGATTACATAAAACACGTCGAATATTTATAATTCTGAGTTCAATACGTGTGTGTGTGTTTATATGAAATAAATAAATATTAACGTGTGCTCTACAAAATATGATAGTACATACATTATTTGGAAATGCCTCGTGCAATTTTTGGAACTTCTCTCTCTAACATTATTACTTAACGAATCTAATCAATTCACCAAATTAATTACTTAATTATTTAAATTTCTTCAAAACTTTGTTACAAAATTGACATAATGTATCAGGAGGCCATAAGAGTGGAGGAGGTGAATCATTGCCGTTATTACTCCAGAGTGCTAAAGATTCACATTACGACATAGTAATAACATACAGAACAAAGTTCATCTATCAACGGACTACATCTCGGTGCGAAATATCACGCCGCTCTTACTGGAACGGAAATAAAATATTATATTTTGAAACAACTAGTTTCTTCTGGGGCCCACAGAGTTGCGACACAGCTCCAAATAAGCTATCATGGCGCTGCCCCGGGCGCCCTGTCGAGTCACATGGTTTTAAAATGCTTGTATCTGCTACTTCTCCATTCATCTTTGTAATGTTTTTATAATTACGATGATTACAGAGCTGAGATGAAAAGTGATACAAGCGTTAAACATACTTCTATTGTCGATGTTCGAATAAACCATATAAATCGGGGTCTGAGATGCGAAACTGTCTTAACTAAATAATACTAAATAATATCATACACGTGTATAATAAATCTCACAGTTTTCAAAATAAATGATAAATACTTTAACTTAATAATAATAACAATAATACGAAAATTTATATAGCGCTATTAAGAAATCACTCTCCTCAAGGGCGCTAAACTTTATATATTTTCCCTCACCTTTATGTCACGTGGAACGAATTAATAATTAATGACTAACTGAATGTATATGTAAATGTGAGTGTAAAGCGTGGTAGAAGAAGTATAAAGAAAGGATGGTTGAGTCAAGTGAATTATATATTGAAAGGAAAAATAAGAAGTTTTATAGATGTAGTTGAGGCGAAATATGTGTGTAATAGTAAATACTGGTACTCTATCCTCCCTACCTATCCCAGTAGGGAAATGACGTGTTGGTATGTATTTATCCTAGCATTTATTTCGATCGTTTTTATTTTATTGTGAAACTAAAAAAATATTATTAAAATTAGTTACATTAATAATTTATTTAAAAATATGGTGTTTCATCATTTAGAAAATTTGAGGGTCATTTATAAATACGAGTATAATATGATTAAATATAAATAAAAATGGAAGAAACTGATGTCGAAAACACATTCGAGTTAAGCCCGCTAGACATGGTGCACTATTCCTTACAATTTATGTTTATGACTTCTTCAATTTCATTGATTGATTGATTGCATTAAAAAATTAAAACATATTATTTTGTGGTCAACATCGACCGTGGGTGAAAAATATTGTACAAACAGATATGATGGCGTGCTCTAAAGAATATAAAATTTTAGGATAATCTTTATTAGCCATTATCTACAATACAATAAAACAAAATCAATGAATGAATATTTTATGTCAAGTATACTGTATATAAAATGTGCTTCACACATACATACTCTTATATACTATCACGCCGTTTCTCTGCTGGTGTAAGCAGAGTGGACTGAGCGCCAGACTTTCTGATCCCGACACATGTCCTTCGCCTATTTCATATTCATACACCTTCTCACATAGCTACTACGTGTTCACCTACTTCTTACATTTCTTCCTTTGAAAATATCATTAGTTAAAAATATATTGTATTACACTTTCACTGTAAATAGAACAATCTGGCAGTTTATTTCCATAAAGCAATCTCTTCTAATCAATCAGAAGAGTTTTAAAAATGCCTTAAGTGACAACCTGACTCAATCATAAAAAAAATGCGACCGATGGCGTCTTCCCAACTATACTTCAGAAATTGTAGCACGGGTCCTATGACAGTTAACAAATTTGCCCCAATACAACTTTGTAACGACGTTCAGTTATTTTAATTATTCTATCAACTTTAATATAAGCCTCAATCCTAATAAATAGCAAGTTATTTAAGTAAATACATTACGTAAAACTAACAATAATGACAAATTAATTGTCTTGTTACAAATTAGCAAATATGTGGCAGTTTGTTAAAATCAAATAATATTTGGTGACGTTTGTCAAAAGTCACTACGTTAGTCTGCATTGCCTAGGGATGGGGTAGATGATAATTGGATTTTCGATTTTTTTATACCTAAAATTAAACGTTCGTAATTAGTATTAATTCATAGTGGATCTTGGCCTATTTAAAGATACTTGTAGATACAAATCATACAATATATAAGAAAGTCAGTATAATGAAAATTAGGAATTAAAACGCCAGTTTAGAGAAAAAGAATATTTCGATTTATAAAAAAACTATTCGATTTGTAAAAAAAAAACAATTTTATCCCATCCTTTGAGACATGACGTCGCAGGACCCATCCTACATTTTCTGAAGTATATGCCAAGAAGGTTGTCATTAAAATGTTATAAAATCGATAACATATGAATTTCAAATATTTTCTCAAATTAATAATAATAGATTATGTTAAAAAATAAAATTTGAGTTATATTTTAATAAAATGAACATGATTTCATTGTATTTTGAAATAATGTTGAACCACTTTGCCTCTGAAGTGATGAATGAACAAAATTGGTGAATGAAACACACTTTCCCCATTTCTACCTCATGGCCAAACCAATTTGTTTTACCAAACAAAGTACACACGTGTATACGAGTATTTTTATAATGAGAGAACTCTTTGAAAAGTAGGAGAAATTTAATAATAATTTATATTCAGTCAAAAATAGGCTTCAAAATTGTTATTCAAATAAGAACCAAAATACTGATTTAAAGTCCTTATAGAACATTTCCATTGCTTGGATAACCAAAGTGCCAGACTGTCCTACCTCGATATACATACTTAGCCTCTTCTACATCCATACACCTTCTCATACAAATCCTTCAATTTCTCTGACTTTTGCGTTTGCTTTTTTTTTCAAATATCATTCACCAACCAAACTTTCCTTGTTTTTTCTCTATTACGCCTTTTATTCATATTTCACCAAATGTTTGTTTTGTTAATTTTTCTCTATTCATTCGTTCTACGTGATCAAACCATTTCAGAGTGATCTTTTTCATCTTACTCAACACATTAGTCTTAAGTTCACATTTAACCCTAATTATTTCATTCCATATTTATAAATAGAATAATTTCTGTATAAAGAGTTTTCAAATTGAGTGTTTTTTTTATTTCATGGATAAAACACAGATGGCGTCGAGAACTTGCCTGGATCTTGTGACATTTGAGAAGTGTAATGTATGAAATTTATAAAAATGGAGTCGTATACAATACAACAACGCGTTCAAATTGTTGAATTTTTCTATGTATTGTAATCTCCGGAAACGGTGATGTTAATTGGCCACCAAGATAATGTGATCTGACACCGTCGGACTATTTTCTCTGGGGTTACGTGAAAGACCAGGTCTATAAGAATGACCCCCAATCAATTCCTGAGCTGAAGGACGAAATTATTCGCATTATTGGTGAGTTAGAACCGCAATTATGCTAAAATGTCATCGAAAATTTTAACAAAAGAGTGGACATGTGTGGAGCTGCAAGAGGTGGACATTTGGCGGATATTGTTTTTTTTTGCGTTTAAATGTCATACATTATATTTCAATGATCAATAAAAAGTTTTTTGAAATCAAAGCAAATTGCGTTTTATTAAAAAATTAAACAAATAGAGTTAAAAAAACCTCTCAATTTGAAAAACCCTTTATAGGTTTAGTAGAAAAAACTGTTTTATTATCTCATGCTAAATTAACTTTCTCGTATATTATATTAAAATTAGTGGTTTGATTTTTATTAACATACATATATACACCATTACGAATGTCATTTTTGAGATAGGCAGATAGAACAGATCTACACGCCTTAATATTCATGCACATAGCGCTCGCTTTTTTCACATACTATACATACATTTCGTCATATACGAGTATAGTACGTTATTTTGCTTATTGTACTTCTTACCTTTCCCACAGTTATAAATTCTCCATCCACTGTTTCCTCTGTCTCCTCTTCTTTGATTTTTATGTAAATAATACAAATTGAGGGCTATAGTCTTAAGCTCGCTTTGGTTGGTTAAATTTATAATATTACGTTCTAAGACCTCTAAATGCCCTTTTTTTACTTTTTAGGTGTATATAAGTCATTGTTGAATAAGTACTTAGATCGATACACGTTAACGATTCCTAGAATTCTGATTTTAACTCTAACACTCTAGAAGCTTGAAGAAACCGTATAACATATTTATAAAGAGCTGATTTTCATGAAATACACCAAGATATGTGATGTTATCTCTTGGAAAAATACTGACAACCATGCCTTATAATGTATCATCCTCGTCAAAAATAGGTTGTTTATGCGATAAAGCCACCCAAAGACATTCCGTTTTACTAATCTAGTTGTAATTTTTTTATACCATATAGACTTTCAGGGTGCAATTAGCCCTGTTTGTCTTGATTACCCGTTGGTGGATCTCAAAGCTCGACATTGAATGTTCGACACTTGGAAATAAAAAAAACTTATTTATTTGGTATATATTGTAGAGCTCCATTCTTTTTAAAGTCTTTTAACTAAATTGATTTATTTTGTCTTGTTTAACATTAAAGTTCGATGAAGATAGTATTATATTATTAAAGTTCTATGAGGACTGTTGTACTGAAGCTCGTGGTTCCTAATATGCCAGGATGGTCGCCTCCTATTAAGTTTTTATATTAGTTTTAATTCATAGGTTATTAAATATTTTGCTGTATAAACTTGGTAAGCAATGTATTGAGTACAGTTTGACAACGCTTTTGTAAATCAAAACAGGCTTGTCATTTTAATTTAAGTTTATTGTAGATTTTATTTTCATTTAAGTGTCAAATCATTATGTTTAAAAAAAAAACAATAATTTACCATCAAGTGATAGTAATTTTATACGTTTGTTATTATTTTTAGATAAAAATTCTCCCAGTAAGATACAATAGTCTATCAATCGATCAACTGAAAGTACACAACAATGCCATGACACTATTACAGCAGACCGAGATAGTGATGCAACTTGCACAAGTGTGCTTTATATCACACTTCTCGCATATCACACGCTGTGTTACCGAACAGAGGCGCAAAAAGTAACAAAGCCAACAAACTGCGCGCAGATACCGAGATACAGGTCAAAAGAAAGTTGTACAGAACGGTTTGGACATGTAGAACTGTTGTTACACCTATATGTGATATCATGTAATATATCGGAGGACGGTGGAGCCTCGGACAAACGAATCAATTTTTTTTATGTCCATAAATCAAATAATTGTTTGGTTGATTGGAAGCATTTGCCTTCCGGCATTATTGCTAAATTAAATGAGTACAGTTAATTTTTTATCAAAGGCTTAAATTTTTTAGAATATACTCTAAAGGTGTGTGGTTTAAAAGTTGATGGGAGAGGTGTAAGAATAAGTTAACACGTTGTGTGCGGAGTACGCGCCTAGCGCGTACAGCTAACATATCCCGCGGTGCGGAATACGCGCTAGGCGCGGATGGTTGGTAATAATTAGTCACGTCACTTAAAAGTGTCTTTGCATAATTAAAACGATACTAATCCAATCTTATCACAATATTTTATGTCAGTGTGTTCATAAATATGAGCCGATGCGGTCGTGAGAACACGTGTTCAGTTTTTTTACTGTAAAGCTGGGTTTACACTGTATATAAAGTGAACAAAATTGTTGATTGACATTGAAGACTTCTGAAACTTGTGTTTATTCTACTTTTATTCGTTTTACTGACTATATATATAGTTTTAGTTATTAGTTTCATTAAGTTATTAGTACATTTAGCCTTTTTTTAACATAATGGATAACCCCTCGACTTCTAAAAAAAGAAAAATGGCGGAAAATAGTAGTGATAGTGAAAATTCAAATTTAAGTGATAGTGACGAATTTAGTGATTATAATGAATCCGAATTAAGTAGTTCTTATGAAACCGATGATGATACAGATAGTGACTCTGAAAGTGAAATCTCTGAACAAACACCACCTTCACAATCACCTCCAAGAGACCAACCTTCTACATCCAGGGACAATAGTCAAATTGAAAATCCACCATCTCCAGATATCCCTCAGTGGTCAAATAATCGGATACCAGCCGAGACATTTTCATTTTTGGGTAACTCAGGGTTAAAAATCGATATGCCAGGAAACAAACCCATCGATTTTTTTAATATCATTGCTAATGATGTTTTTTACAACCTCATTATTAACGAGTCGAATGAATATGCGGCAGAAATTTTAGCTCATTCTGAAAGAGCAAGAAGTAGAATACGTTCCTGGAAAAATATTACAGTGGCTGAATTTAAAATATGGCTAGGACTTTTATTTCACATGGGAACCATAAAACTGAATAGACTCAACGATTATTGGAAGAAACACCATCTCTTTGATTTAAAAGCTTTCTCGCAATACATGTCCCGGGACAGATTTTTGTTGATTCTTCGGACACTACATTTTAACAAAAATACGGAAGAAACAACTAGTTTGGATAAAATTCAGTCACTTATAATTTTTTTCAATGACAGGATGAACGCAATATACGAACCTCAAAAAAATTTATCCATCGACGAGTCTTTAGTGTTGTGGAGAGGAAAACTTAAATTTCGCCAGTATATAAAAGGGAAAAAGGGAAAATATGGTGTTAAAATATATATGCTGGGAGAATCAAATGGCTTAGCATTAAAATTAATAATATATGGTGGCGCTGCTGACAAAGAATTAGGTGGGAAAGACCACACCAAGAGGGTTGTCAAATTGTTAATGGAAGGAAAGACTGGAAAAGGTCATTCAGTATACATGGATAATTATTATAATAGTGTTCCTCTCACACAGGAATTACTAGATAAGGCAACATACGTCACCGGAACTCTTAGAACTAATAGGAAAGTTAATCCGTTTGAGGTGAAAAATAAAATGCTAAAAACTGGAGAATCCATTAGCCAATACACCGATCGCGGAGTATGCGTCACTAAGTGGAAAGATCGTCGGGAAGTATTGGCGATTTCATCGGAATTCGATGGGCAGTTGACAGAAACAACAAACCGCCATGGAAAGTTGCAAGTGAAACCAAATATGATAGTAGCATATAATAAATACATGAGCGGCGTCGACTTTCATGATCAGATGTTGTCTTATTATCCATGCGAGAGAAAGACGCTTCGCTGGTATAAAAAAATCGGCATTCATATATTCCAGTCGATTCTTCTAAATGCGTACTATTTGTATAATGCAAATAGCGACAAAAAGGGAACTCTTTATGATTTTAGAATGTCAGTAATAGAAGAATTAGTTGGGCCCCCTCCATCTCCATTCCACGTATCATTAAAAAAAATACACCTTCCATCATTATTTGAAAAAGACAATAGAGGTAAAACGAAAAGAAAGAGGTGCACATATTGCTGGAAAATCGACCGCACACGCAAAGACACAATTTATGGCTGTATGGATTGTCCCGGAAAAGTTGGTCTGTGCCTGGATCCATGTTTTAGGTTATTTCATAATTATAATTAATAGTGTTATTGAGTGCGAAACGGACGGATACTTAGAATTTTTAGTGTTTTATGAGACAGTTTTTTTTTTTCATTTTTTGTCAAGTATCTGTAACATTTTCAACAATGAACAAAACGTACAAGCTGTAAAAAACCCAAAGGAATACTACAGGTAAAAAATAATATTTTCAAAAAAAATTAATTAAATATTTCTATGCATGATTTGCAGTGTAAACTCAGCTTTAGTGCTCTCAATGACTCGTGTTTACACTTGCTTATTTCGTAGTGTGAGTCAGCATCCGCCGCGCGTGAATCCTTTACACAAAGGAGACAGTATATACTAGCATCTCCAAAAAAAAATATCTTATTATTTCATATTTGTAATATAGTTTTAGAGATTTGAAAAATTGCTATTTTTCAGCACACCACGATTGTTCGCGATTTATCGGCCGCAGTGAACGTGTTAAATAAATGTATGTGGACTTCTATATGCTGATAATATGAAGGCAATTATTTTAGATATAAGACCAGTGCAAGAATGTGTGCTGTCACCTTGGTTGTTGAATTTATAGATAGATTCATGTGTAGGCGATTTAAAAGATGATGGGAGAGGTGTAAGAATGAGTGAATTAAATGTTTATGGATTTATGTACGCTGATAATATGGTCATGCATGCTAAAAATGAAGGCGATTTAAGTAATATCATAAGTGAGCTGTATAAAAGATGCTTAGTAAAATGTTTAAAAATGAAAGTAGCGATACCAAAGGTTATGGTTATAGAAAGAGGTGTGGTAAAAAGTGTGTGTAATGTATGGTTTAACTTAGAGAAACTGGAGCAGTTTGATAAGTTGTGTTATCTGGGCAGTATCTTTACGTGTGATGGGCGATTTTCAAGTCGTCAGCGAACAATAAACATGTCGAGTGACTTATGGAATTTTGAATGTCGTCTATTAATATGAGAAATAGTAGGGGACCTAAATTGGATCCTTGTGGTATACCAGATCTTGCGATAAATTCCACAGAAGACTTGTTACGGATGCGCTTAGCTTATTTAGATTTTGTTTTCGCTTGTATCAAAGTTACCACGTCCATGTATGAGGAGGTAATATGAAGAAAAAAAAACGTGTCCACCAAATGAGAATGTTGGGAAATCGCAAAAAAAACCGTTTGCATTAAAAATATATGACATAATAATTCATTGTAAAAAATGTCTGAAATCCTTAAAATCGCTTAAGGTGACTTCATTTGTTGTTTAAAATCGAATCATAATAATTAAAATAGTTATTCTAGTTTAAAATATGGACATGACCTTTTTTTATTGTTACGAGTACCTCCTCGTATATCAAGAATTATAGAAATAAAAACTATCCATTGGAAAGATATATAACTTTCTATCAAAAAAATAAAATTACAATACAACGGCGAGAACGCACTCTAGGGGCGTGTTTAATGTCTACCCAATTTATTTCCTTTTCTATTTCCTTGTGTTATTGTATAATTCATAATTAATTATCTATGATTAATGAGTTTAATTTTTTTTATAGTCTTTAAAAGAATTATTTTGACATTAATATTTATTTTGTTTTTTCTATTAAGTACCAATAGGCGTGCAGCGATAAAAAATAAAGTCAGCGAGGCACCAAAAAATACATACTGGAACAAGAAAGTATAAAAATCTGCTAAGATGATAGTTCACAAGAGTATTTTAGTAACAACTTTAGTGTATGGGAGTGAAACGTGGACATTAAAAAAGACTGAAAAGAGTGTGGACCATAGAGTAAAAGTAATAATAATATAGCAAAAAATCTACAATATTTTCGTTATTGAGAACTGCTTTAAGAAGCGACTGAAAAAACTATTAATTTCTAGTCAATAAAATAATGTGCTTGATACCTGATTTTTCTTTTCATTTCCTCTCCACCATCCCTTCCTTTTCGTTTGATTGATGATATCTCACTTTATATGAAAAATAATGTTCGGGCGATTGTCCGTCTTTGTGGGGTTCGTGGGCATATGCTTACGTATGTGTTCATGGATTTCGTGGGGATGGATAGTCATTTGAATTATTTATGCGACCACGTAACTTGCTTCTTTTACTTTTTCTGGTTGGTTGGAAGAGATTGCCGCCTGGCAATAAGCCAGCCAGATTGTATGTGCAATAAAAGTGTTAAATAAATAAATAAACTAATTAACTTCTGTGACGAAGTGGTCTCATTCCTGGATAATAAATTTCATATACAAAAACTAAATGTTAAAACAGATATATCGAAAGGCGTGTAGCGATATGAACCAAAGTCAATGGGGCACTAAAACATACACATATATACTCGAATTGGACAGCTTCGAAATATGTTGAGATGGTAGTCGACACTAGTATTCCCGTACCAACTTTGTAGTAGGAAAGTAAGTGTGCGTCGATAAATACTGCAAGGAGCTAAATAAATGTGGAACTTGGGCATGTGTTTGGGCATGTGGAACTAATGAACGAAGAAATATTAACAAAACAAATATACAGTGCAAATGTGAGTGGAATGCATGGTGGCAGAATATCAAGAAAAGTATGGTTGAATCAAGTAAATAATATTTGAAAGAAATTTTTGTCAGATAAATCGTAGGAGTTGTATGAGGTGTGTATGTTCGGCTTTGAAAGAGGTGAATAATGTGTGTCGAGATAGGAAAGTCTGGCGTTCTGTCCTCTCTGTTTACATCGATATGGAAATGGCGTGATGGTACACATGTATGTTAAATACGTATTACGAGTATATATTTTTCTGCATTCGCACTTGGTGAAAAATTGCGTCATTTTTTTAATAGTTTACAAAAGTGCGTGAATATGATGGCCTACTTGGTCAGCTTGGTAGATAGGAGTTTCGGGTTCGATTTCCGACTTAACTTACTAAAAATTGTATGGATTTTCATGTGACCTCGATTACTTACAGGAGAAAAGTGAAGAACTTGTTCTTACGGATTTTTTTAAAGTCTATAGACTTCTTTGTTATGTTGTTTGTCTTATATTGTTATTTTCTTTTCTTTTCTTTTTCTATTGTGTATACTACTTACATGTCAATGTTACATTTTTTTGTTGTTTTTTAATGTTTTGGATCAAAAAAGTCATATGACTGTTAAATTTAAATTAAATAAAAGAACTTATAGTCCCGGAGTGTTTTTTTTTTCACTTCAAAAATGTTTTCATGTTGTACGATTTCGTTGGCTACGAGTTTATAAACGCAATGTGGCAATCCCTTCTAATTAACCACAAAAGGTGTTAAATACGTGATAGGTCGTCGTTGATGGACCTTGTAATCGGGGATCACATCGCCATTCCACTGTAAATTTAGTAGGAAAGCAAAACCATACCGTAGAGTTTTTTTTAAGTGAATGATCCGTTGCACACCAGCAAACTCACCGACCACATCGTTGTACTGGGTCTGATGGCACACCTTAAGTGAGATAATCGGAGCACATTGACATGTTTATTTTAAAAGAATAGATATGAACGAAGTCATTGGTATCCTTATACCGCCAGATACTAGGCGGAAAAAATACATGTGTCATTTGAAGAGAGTAGCACAGCGCGGGGTTCGAACCGACAACCTTCCACACGGAAGTTCAGTGCGTTGCGACGCGGCCATGCACCTTCACATGGGTAAAACCATACTAGAGCATTTTTTTTAAGTTAATTAATCACCGGTCGCAGTGGGGCTAAAAATTCAAGTTTGATTTTACCTAAAAGTTTTTTTCAATATCATTGAGGTAGGTAGGTTGGAAAAAAGTTCTAAATGATAAGTTAAATAGAACAGAAGAACAGTATAAAACAACATTGTAATTCGACTGTTCTGAACTCCTACAATATACAGCCCTCCGCTTTCCGCACCGTGTCAGTTACACACCTTATCATACAGCTCCATACACCTTCTTATACACCTCATACGGTTTCGGTGACATTTTATATTTTCTTCTTTCAAAATATCATACACCACAATTTCCTTGGTCTTCATCTACCACTCATTTCATTCATATTCACACATTTCAGTGTATATTTGTTTTTAAGTCTTTCCTCGTGTATTCGTTCCACGTGTTCAAACCATTTTTTTAACCTGGTGAGTTTATTGCCATGTGGCAATCTCTTTCAACCAACCAGAAAGATGTTTTTATAGGTCCTAAGTGTTAACCAGACTGCAATCCTGTTTAAAAAAATCTGGATTCCAGCGGGGATCGAACCCGCAACCTCCGGATCGGCAGACAAGTGTATTACCACCAGGCCACGGAGGTCGTCGATCTGAGGGTGCTCTACATCTTGTTCAACACATCAACCTTGAGTTCACATTGATCCCTGATCCCGTCATTCCGTGTCCTCGCATGTATTCTTCACGTGAACGCATTACTACAGCATTTATTTGGATATTTTCATTCATATTGCACGTCAACAAGTAGACATATTGGCAGATTTTGCTACTATCCGGTGCGAATAAATATGTTTTAGTGCAACATTGACTTTGTTTCCTATCACTACACGTCGTTCAACATCCCTCGTAGCTTTTCCATAGTCTGATACCAAAATTCTTCAATATGATGTCATCTTTCATTACTCGCCCATATATCGCAAGAAAAATAATTCAAAGATAATGAATGAATATAAATGCAATTATATAAAATGTTGCGGACCCCTAGTTCACAGTTGAGAAGTGGTATGCAAATAACGTAACCCAACGACGGCGCACATAACACTGAGTTAATTAAACGGATTAATTCCAATACGCAATCAGCGGCCACTTTCATTTACCTCGGCCACGCGACAGCGTTACGGCTCGGCTCGACTCTAGTATAATATTTGAACTGCTAACTGACGAACAGTCATTTTAAAACGGCCCCCCATTAACTTGGAGTAGTTCTAAAACTTTTATTTTTTTATTTTTCCGAGTCTTCGCAATTTCGCATACATTTTAATAAATTTTACGTTTAATTTTTTTAAAGTTATTGTGACCGTAGTTTAACGGTTTGCATTCACGTTAAGCAAGTTTAATTCCTGGTGGATTCACTACCGTACTGGATTCACTCTTAGATAAACATATAAATTAATATACTGTGTTAGAGCATCCTTGATGAATCCGAGCAAATCCTGTGTTAGAGCATCCTTGAGGACTCCTAGCAAATCCTGTGTTACAGCATTCTTGAGGAGTCCGAGCAAATCCTGTGTTAGAGCATCCTTGAGGAGTCCGAGCAAATCCTGTGCTAGAGCATTCTTGAGGAGTCCGAGCAAATCCTGTGTTAGAGCATCCTTGAGGAGTCCGAGCAAATCCTGTGTTAGAGCATCCTTGAGGAGTCCGAGTGGTACTATTAGTGGAACCAGAAAAATAGTAAAGGAGGAAGAACACCGAAGAAAAATGTTGATGCAAGGATATTCTGAGTCATTCATCCGTATAACTGTCCCGCGATTCTAAAAGCACTTAGTTTATACGTTTATATATAAGCACTTAGTGTATACGCTTTAACTGTCCCGCTTTATACGCTTTACGTTTATACGCTTTAATTGTCTCGATTCTAGAAGCACTAAGTTTATACGCTTTAACTGTCCCGCGTTTCTAGAAGCACTAAGTTTCCATGCACCAAATAAATATATCCGTGCAAGGAATCACCCTCTGTTCTACATACCAACTTACAGAACGAATATCATGGCTAAACACTCAGTCACGTGTGGTATAGAGATATTGAACCAACTGAATGACACTGTTGATATATTCTCGGTACCGTCTAGCAGTATGAGAAGAATCCTGGCTGATATTCTTCCTAACGAATAAGCTAACGCTAGAAGCAGACCCTCTTTGTGAAACAGGAGAAATCCGTGCAAAGAGGATAAAAAAAAATTGTTTTAAATTCTGTTTCGAACGTTATTAAAGTCGGTGCTTATTTAACAAGTCTTGTTAGTTAATTCCACAGCCACATCAATTATACCGCAAATGAAGATGTATAATATAATACGTACATATGTGTTGTGATGTGTTGGTATGCGAAGAAGACTTATTATCACCCAGATTATTGAAATTGCTATTTGATATGGTCTCGCGAACATAAGACCTTGTTATAAAGTGTTATGTCTGTCAGTATACATAACCCCGATATATTAGCGGTGTAAAATGTATAACGAAAATAGATTGCATATGATGTAATCATAACTCGCATGAAAAGAAAAGCAAACAATTAAAAACTGAGCTCGAAAGTAAAGAAGTACTCGTAGAGCCAACCTGAGAGCAAAAAGAGAGCGAGACAGCGCTACCTTGATAGCAATCACGGTAGTCCAAATTGCTTTTAATCTAGGAAATAAATTACATTCTGCTCTTTTATAATTAGTTTCTTGATGGTGTGCGAATTCAGATAGGTTTTTCAACGTGTTTATTATGTCCACATAATTTTATCGAGAAAAATATAAGACCGATGGGAAGGTGGTTTTGTCATGAAAGGTCGTAAAATCTTCAATATAAGATTCGCAGACGATACAACAACGGTTATAGCCAAAAACGAAGATGAGATGGCCGTGTTCTTTCAAAGAATTAAAGTAGTGCCGCAAACTAGGACTATAACATAAGTAAACTAAAATCATTCTTATGGACCGATTTGAAACTGATAAGAAGTGACTCGCTAAGGGATTACGAAGAGGTCAACGAGTTTATTTATCTGAGTACTCATATTTTGGGATATGGAAGATGTAAAGCAGAGGTCCGAAGATAAATTGGAATGACAAAAGTAGCTATGACATGTCTGACAAAGATATATGTTACATTAACCGTTTAATATTCACAAGAACCAAAATTAGTTTGGTTAAGTCTCTGTAATGTATCCCTACCAATGTTAATCTTATCATATACTCTGTTATCCACATCCAATAAATATTATAAGTAATCATGCTAACCCATTTTAAGCTTATCAATGTTAACCATATCATGTTCTATGTTATCTACATCCAATAAAATTAGTGTTATCACATGTATGTCAAACTTAACTCAATGTGTTATGTTTAAATTTATTATCTGTTGGAATTATCAAGAGCGGTTTTACTATCCAAATTCAATAAAGATTTGATATCACTAAATGGAAATAAACGGCGAACGAGACATTCCAAATAAATCATCTGATATCGATTTGACCTTACAAGGGGTACCGATAACATACCCAACCAAAATTCCTTGTTAATTATCTAAGGGTACGTTATCGGAAGATGCTTCGCTTGAAATAGGACGTCATATCAGAGGCAGCAATAATTATTCTTAAAGCCACTACGATGTTAACATCATCGTTATTATTACTTACACAATACTGTTAATATTATACTTCAATGTAATTCAACGATTATACGAATAAAATTACACAGTTGAAATTCTAAAAGTGTTTTCGTTGCAAAATGCCATAACATCTCTAGTATTCTCTATAGCATTGCGTGGAGTGGAAACATGGACAATTTCAAAGAAGGAAACAGATATGATGGATGTCTTCAAGATGTGGTGTTGAAAGAGCATGCTTCGTATCCCATAGACCGCCAGGCGCACCCATATCTATCATCCAAGAATTGGAGATTACCGAGACTTTCGACTTTCGACAACAAGCTGAAAAAGAATCCTTTCGTACTTTAGGCAAATTTTTCTTCTTCTTCTTCCTAGTGTCATGTCAGGTCCCACCAACGTTGACTATCACCTGAGTAGGCATATTTGTCCCCGGCAGCCCGAAAAAGATCCCCAACGCTCCTTATACCCAGTCCAGTCACATATATTGCGAAGCCAGGAGATTTGCCTCCTGCCAACACCTCTTCGACCCTCTATTTTGCCTTGGATCTATTAATCTAGGTGCAGTAATTTGTATTTTGCACATGTATATCATAAGTACATGACCCAAATAGGACACCTTTCGGATTTCAATATTAGTCAGCAACTCTCTATCAACTTTGGCTCTTTGAAGAACCCTTGTGTTGCTGACCATATCCGTCCAGGGTATCCGTAGCATTCTCCGGTGTATCCACATTTCGAATGATTCCAGTCGGTTCATACTACCACAAATTAGGCAATTGCTTGAAAGAATTATAAAATTTTGGAGAAGTTGGTGATAGCGGGGACATTTGAGGGAAGACGAGAAATATAAAGATGTTCCACGAGATGGACAGAGTAAATAAAGGATTTTTAAGCTATGCATTCAACATGACCCAGAATGGAGAGGGATGGAAATATGTGGTACACCGAGTTCAAGACATAGCAGAGGATCACGATGCTTAGCATTGAGCACATGATAAAGAAAAATAATTATTTTTAATAAAATACAAAACCACAGAGGGAGGAAAACAATTTAGGCAGTCGATCGGAGCGTGGTTGTTATTGCGACAGGAGTTTGAGTACTTGGGCTTGCAAGAGGAATGACTTGTGGAAAAGGTTTGTGTGAGCTCTTGAGTGTGGTGTTTTTTTTATTGTTTTATATTTATATTTTTATGATTATGTGCGGTACATTGTGGGGTGCATGTTTTTCATCTGTCTGGAGTGATGAAGTGCGAGGAGTTGGATTTCGCGTGATGTATACATGCGTAATTGAATGTCACTGTTTGTCAGGTTGATGAGAATGTGCAATGGGTTTTTTTATATAATAAAAAATCGGAAAGAAATATCGATTTATTTTTCATGCTATATGTCCTCAGTGAGATACAGACAAAAGCTTAGTTTACTGGAGATACGACAAATGAAAGGCAAGGCATTAAATTGTGTGTCCAAATTAAATTACCTGTTGTTTTTTCACAATTGATGTATATTTCTTGTCATGTGTGAAATAAATAAAAATTAAATGAATAAAAGACCCACCACCCATTTTATAAAATGTGCACTTTGCGGAATTTGATCCAAGATAGCGGTCGCTGCAGGCGCCTTCACTGCCTTTTGGGGAAGTACCATTTCTCTTCCGTTTCAATGGTAAAAGTTACGAATTATGTTATATATTAGATTCATGCATTAGAGATACTCACATGTGGCTGACAGCTATTGTTTTAAGTTGAATATATAGTTTGATAAGTAAATTGTATGAGAGATGCGAAGAGAAAGATCTAAGAATCAATGTAGCGAAATCCAAGGTCGTGGTAATAGAAAAATGTGAAAGTAAAACTAAATGCGATGTATGAGTGAACAATAAAAGATTGAAGCAAGCTAAGGAAGTCTTCTTCTGCCAAGTCTAAGTTTCGCTTCCATACATCAAGTGAGCGCTATCAGAATGTTATGTACTATTTTTTGCTATGCGATATATAGGTGAAAAATAAAAGATTGGAGTAAGTTGAGGAATTTCTCATCACAGTTGGTCATTGCACGAGTTGGCAAGACACTCGTTAAGAGGCAACAATACTCGGACACTTACTCGGTGCGTACGACTATTGTTCCCTGGATAACTTTTTTAGCAGACTGAAACCATGATTCCAATGTCTTACCAAATAGGCAACGGAAGCCGTCAAAACATACTATCTCACATTTTTAACACATACATATACTTTCTCACATTTTTAACGTACAGAATAACTATCCCACAATTTAAACAGAGAGATTAACTGGCGTTTTTAACACAGAGACTAATTATTTCACATTTTTAACAGAGAAACTCACATTTTTAACAACTCAACTATTTCATATTTTAAAAAGAGAAACCATCTCACATTTTTAACACAGATACTATAATTTTCAACACATTTACTATTAAATTTTTACATTTTGAACAGAAAGACTAAGGCCTCGGCCACACAGGTAGGAGCCTCGCTTAGTGCTTAGAGCTACGCTGCGAACTAGATGACATATCCTAGCGAACCAACGCACCCCATACTATCGCAAAGGCCACACTGCAAGCATCGCGCCACGCGACGTGACTATTAGTCACCTAGTGAGTTGCCTAGCGAACAGACGTGTTGGTTAATTTGATTGTGTCACCAAGTGATTTTACAAGATGGCGGAAGTTTTAATAACAGCTGTGTATAAAAGGGAGCCTTTGTGGAACCCATCGAGCAAATTATACAAAAATGTACCTGTAATAAAATCACTTTGGATTGAAGTTGCACAGGAAGTAAATACATATGGTAAGTTGTAATTAAATTGGTTAGTTTTGAGAGTGGCATCGTTTGTTGACTCAACCGCTCCCAAATTTCAAATGAATTTGTGCGAAGCACTTTGGTGTGGCCAAGTATGAAGTCACCTAGTATATTAGTCACGTAGCACCTAACGAAGCACTTTGGTGTGGCCTTAGCCTAACTATCACATATTTAACATTTGTAACAAAGAAAACATTGCGTTCAAGTCTAGCCTCTAAAAATATGATCCAGTCAATACTTCTGCAGTTCGTAAACAAAACCACGTCCCACTAACCAATATTAACATACATACGTGGTTAGCGCACTTTCTGGCGAAAAGTAGGCGTTGAGTTCGTATCCCGAACGGGGTGAAATATTTTTCTTGTTATCAAGAACATGACCTCACACGAGTTTGTGTGAGAAAAAAATAATATCCAACGTTTATTAACTTTTATCATTTTACGGCCTCGTAAATTAGTTAATTTAAGAAACATTCACTGCGTATCCTTGGGAATTTTATATATTTTTTTGGAAGTGTCGATGCCCGCAGGGTCATTACTTATTTGTTATTTGAATTTCATTAAAATAAGCGATTCGAATACGAACCGAAACTAATTGACACTTTAATGTGATAATTTTACAAAATATGTGCGCTAAACACATGGGCACATATCACTAATTAAGTTGATCGTTCAACTAGGGTACGTTCAGAAATAAAGAGCTATGTTTAAAGACACACCATCTATCGCGACACACACCTTTCGTATCCTATAAATTCATACACGTTTCCATATAACTCCTATAATTACTATGGCTTTTTATTTTTGTTCTTTCAAAATATCATTCGCTTGATCCGACCATACTTTCTTTGATCATTCTTTACCACGCCATCGATTTCTTTACCACGCCATTGATTCTACTTTTGTACAGATTAATCCAATACATTTTTTAAAAGCAGCTACTTCTAGTGCATATATAGTATCACGCCGCTTCCTTGTCGAGGTAGGCAGAGAGGACAAAACTTTACTATCGCAATACACATATTTCACTTCTTCTTTTTCCATGCACCTTATAATACAACTCCTACGATTTTTCTAGCTTTTTTAAATTTCTTTTTTAAAAATATAATTCACTTGGTCTAACCATTCTTTCCCTGTTTTTTTCTACTATACCTGTTACTTACATTTGTACTATTGTATATATTTGTTTTGCTAATCGTTCTACACACCCGAATCATCTTAGAGTGCTCATTTTTATCTTATTAAGAAAGTCCTTTATTAGCATTAATAAGCGCTTCAAGTTCACAATCCCCTTGAATAACTTAATTTCGTATTGTATCATACATTGTCCCCCCACGTATTCTTCTCAGTACATTAACTTCTACATCATTTTCCGGCTCCTTTCAGTATTTTCCATGTCCACGTTTTATTCCCATACATCAAAGTTGGTACTAGAATACTGTTGTGAACTATCTTGGCAAATTTCGATTCGAATACTATCTGTTTCGAGAATAATTTATTTATTTATTAATGACCAATTTATTGTATTATCATAACTTTTGTAATTTGTTTTATCAAACACTGTCTATTCCACTTTTTGTAACGGTATAACCCTACCGGTTTCAAGGTGCACACCTCATCATCAGGGATAACAAACAAGACGGAATTTCATTCGAACTGGTACCGACATACACGCTTCTAACGGTAAAAATTAGGGTTAGGGACTGTGGGTGGAAGGAGACAACCTCAACGAGCAGCGGCGAGATTCTTGGAATATGTGTTTGCCAGATGTTCACCTCGATGCATTGACTTAGAAATTTCTAGAGCCTCTAACCTCCACAATGTTAATATCTCAACTATGAATAATATAATTATTTATAAACTGTTATATATATATTATTTTTCTTCACGTTCCTCTCTACCTTAGAGGTTGGCTATCATCTTGGCTATTTTAACTTTGCCTGCAGCTGCTCTGCACAATGTCTTCTTCATGATATAGTGGAACCACACTCTTAGGTTCTTCAGTTATGAGTTTGTTCTTCTTCCTACATTTCGTTTTTCTTTCATCTTCCCCCATAACATGACTTGGATGATTTCATATTTGTTTTCTCGCATGAAATGGCCAATGTGTTCCGATCTTCGCCTCTTGATGCAAGTGATTAATTCAATGTATTTTATTGTATTTACACTTTCGTTGTAAACAGTACAATTTGGCAGGCTTATTACCATGCGGTAATCTCTTCCAACCAACTACAAAGTTATTAAAGTGACTTTAAGTGAAAACCAGATTGGAATCATTTTTAAAAAATATGTATTCCAATGGGATTTGAATCCACAACCTCCGGGCTAGGAGACATGTGTCTTACCAACTAGGCCACCAAGGTCGGCACGGTTTTTTATACACCTGAGGAGCTCTTCGTTGCGCGATTTGTCAAGCCGGGAATTCTTTAACATTCTCCTTTACCATAACATTTCAAATGCTTCTATTCGTTTTGTGGTGGCTTGGGTGAGCGTCTAAGTCTCCACGCCATAAAAAAAGGCTGAAAAGATGTAACATTATACTATGCGCGCCCTCAATTTGAGATTGAAGTCTCTATTACATAGAATACTTTTAATTTGTTATAAAGGGTCTTTCAAATTGAGTGGTTTTTTTAATTCTCGGATAAAACACAGATGGCGTCGTGAACTTGCCTGGGTCTTGTGACATTTGAGAAGTGTAATGTATAACATTTATAAAAATAGAGTCGTATACAATAAAACAATGCGTTTAAATTGTTGCATTATTTTATGTATTGTAATCTCCGGAAACTGATGTTAATTGGCCATCAAGATCATGTGATCTGACACCGTTGGATTATTTTCTCTGGGGTAACGTGAAAAACCAGGTCTATAAGAATGACCCCCGATCAATTCCTGAGCTGAAGGACGAAATTATTCGCGTTATTGGTGAGTTAGAACAGCAATTATGCCAAAATATCATCGAAAATTTTGACAAAAGAGTGGACATCTGTGGAGCTGCAAAAGGTGGACATTTGACGGATATTGTTTTTTGTGTTTAAATGTCATACATTATACTTCAATAACAAATAAAAAGTTTTTGAAATCAAAAGCAAATTATGTGTTTTATACAAGAATTAAAAAAAATAGAATTAATTAATTTAAAAAAATAGAATACAAGAATTTAAAACAATAGAATTAATATTGTACAATAATTAAAAAAGAAGATAGAAGTGATGATCACAACGGATCTTATTATGATACTTTGGTTTGGCTACTTTTAGAAGTGACCGTCTCCCAAGGTGGGGAGACCAGCACGGACTGAGTGTATTGACTCCGCAATGATAAACAGATTCTTATTCCTCAGGCAGATCCGTGTCATCAGCATTGCCTGAGAGAATTCTTACGTTTTGCCAATAAATTAGCATGCGAATATCGTTCGAAGCGACTATTGACAGCTGGTTCTGAGCTCTGGCCAACTTAGTTATCAAATGAAGTGATCGACCTTGAAATAAAAATGTGTGAAAACTGAATAATGATCGTAAACGTGTTTGATGCAAAATTTGGATGATTTGTTATGATATATAGCATATCATTTTTTTTTATTTAACACTTTTATTTTTTTTATTTAACATTTTTTTGCCAGGCGGCAGTCTCTTGCAGCCAACCGGAAAAAAAGTAAAAGAAGCCAGTTACGTGGTCACATAAATCATTCAAATGACTATCCATCCCTACGAAATCCATAAACACATACGTGAGCATATACCCACGGACCCCACAAAGACGTACAATCATCCGAACATTATTTTTCATATAAAGTGAGATATCATCAATCAAAAGGAAAGGAAGGGATGGCGGAGAGGAAAGGAAAAGAAAAATCAGGAATGAAACACGTTATTTTACTGACTAGAAATTAAGAATTTTTTCAGTCGCTTCTTAAAGCATGCCAAGGACGGAGCGAGTTTGTAACTGATTCCGGAGTTTCACTGCATGGACAGTAAAGGACGACGTAAAGAAAGAGGAGCGGTGAACTGGAAAGGCCAATAGACAATCTCTGTTTGAGCGTAGCGGTAATCCATGATTGGAAAGACGCTGAAAAATTTCGGCGAGATAAGAGGGCGGCGGGACAGTTAAGGATATTATACAATAGAGACAGTGTGTGAATTTGGCGTCTATTTCTAACATTCAACCAGTTCAATGCCTTCTGGTATGAAGTTATATGATCGTACTTTCGAAGGTTGAAAATAAATGCTAGACACACATTTTGAAGATGCTGTAATTTGTCCTTACTGAGGTGGGTCGACAGGATAAGGTGCTAGATATTCCTATCTTGACATACATATTTCGCATTCTCTTCATTCATACTCCGTTGTCTTAAACTCTAGTGAATTCTCTACCTCAAATATTTCCTTCTTTTAAAAAATCATTCCCTTGATCCAACCATTCTTTCTCTGGTTTTCCTCTACCACGCCTTCTACTTTAATGTGTACTACATACTCGTATGATATTTGTTTTAATAGTCGTTCTTCATTAATTTGTTCCACGTGTCCATACCATCTCAGAGTGCTCTTCTTCATCTTACTCAACATATCAGCCTTAAGTTAGCATTAATCTCTAATTACTTTTCCGATTTCTGTCATACATTGTCACCCCATGTATTCTTATAAGTACACGACTTTTCTTCACCATTTATTCGGCTCTTTTCAGTATTTTTTGTCCACGTCCACGTTTCACTTCCATACATAAAAACGTGTCTAAGATTTATTTTTAACCTACGAAAGTACGATCATATAACTTCATACCAGAAGGCATTGAACTGGTTGAATGTTAGAATTAGACGCCAAATTCACATACTGTCTCTATTGTATAATATCCTTTACTGTCCCGCCGCCCTCTTATCTCGCCGAAATTTTTCAGCGTCTTTCCAATCATGGATTACCGCTACGCTCAAACAGAGATTGTTTATTGGCCTTTTTAGTTTACCGCTCCTCTTTCTTTACGCCTTCTTTACTGTCCATGCAGTGAAACCCCGGAATCAGTTACATACTCGCTCCGTCCTTGGCATGCTTTAAGAAGCGACTGAAAAACTCTTAATTTCTAGTCAGTAAAATAACGTGTTTCATTCCTGATTTTTCTTTTCCTTTCCTCTCCACCATCCCTTCCTTTTCATTTGATTGATGATATCTCACTTTATGGTATATGAAAAATATAATAATGTTCGGGTGATTGTCCGTCTTTGTGGGGTTCGTGGGCATATGCTCACGTATGCGTTCACCGATTTCGTGGGGATGGATAGTCATTTGAATAATTTATGAGACCACGTGACTTGTTTCATTTACTATTGTCTGGTTGGTTGGAAGAGATTGCCGCCTGGCAATAAGGCCGCCAGATTGTATTTGCAATAAAACTGTTTAATAAATAATAATAAAATAAAAAATAAAAGTTGGTATTAAAATACTGTTGTGATCTTAGTCAATTTTGACAACAGTAACGTGAAATGACAAAAGAAGGTCATTTTGACTAAATTTTTATGTTGCAATATTTTAGATTGGATCAAGCAATTGGTTTTTATTCCGTTGCTCTAATTAATGTTTGTATTCACGGTACAAGTTCAGCAAAACCAGCAGAAAATACGATGGAAATAGTCCATTGTCTAAATCAGAGGTCGGCAAACTACGGCCCGCGGGCCAAATCCGGCCCGATGCTCATTTTAATCCGGTCCGCGAGCTTAAAATCAATCTCACTTTTAATATTTATTTATTATTACACATGACAAGAAATATACACAATTTGCGAAAAAACAACAGGTAATTTGATTTGTACATACAATTTTAATGTATCTGGGTTTGTTGCCTATCATTTTGTCGTATCCCCAGTAAACTAGGTTTTTGCCTGTATCTCACTAAGGATATTTAGCATGAAAAAATAAATCGATACTTCTTTCCGATTTTTGATTACACAAAAACAAAACCCCGTTGCGCTCTCTCATCAACCTGACAAACAGTGACACTCAACTACAACTGCACAAAACAAACACATACAATATATTTTATGTGTTTGTTTTGTTAAATTGTTTTAGTTAAATTGTAAATGTATAATATTGTTTCATTTATTGTAATACACAGTTAGATTAAGTTTATTGTAATACTTGAATTAAATTAAATTATCTTGTCATGAACAAAAAATTTATTTCAAGAAAATATTATTGTAGTTATCACAAAAAGACGTAAATGTTCGAAATTGAAGTAAGTAAGTAAAATCGCAACACAGATCAGCGTTAACAGATGGCAATTTGCAATCAATTTTGATGATAGGAAGTCCTAACTTCGATCCCCAGTTAGATGAAATGTTATCTCAGAAAAATCAATTACATTAATCTCATTAGTAGAGTTTATTATAATTTTATTATGTTACATTTGTTGTTCAATAATAGGAAATTTTTTACAGTTTCTATAATACCTTAATTAATAAATGTAAATATTTCATTCGTTTTTTCGCAAGGGTGTCAGCAAAATGAGTATAAATATTATCACCGCCTAATAAAAAAGGTAACAAGTGTTTTGTTTTGCTATATAAAAAGAATAACCTATATAAATATACTCGAGTTTGCTTTCTGGCCCGTCCAGTCTAATTTTTTTACGATCTGGCCCTTAGCGAAAAAAGTTTGCCGACCCCTGCTCTAAATGAATACTGACCGAGAAACTTGACTAGTCCAAATGAAATGGTGAAATATTTTTGCGAAAAAACTTAGAAATGTCAGAGTGACCCGTTTAAATAGAATATTCATTAAAATCCGTTAGTACTGCAAGAAAACGGATCTTACAATTATCAGGGGCGGTTCTATGGTGAATGGCGCCATTGCGTCATAAACAATTAATAAAAGTTTCCTCTAGAAAAAAATATGTTAACTTATTTACAAAAATGAATACGCTTTATAGAATTTAATAATATTTTTATTTATTTATATTAGATTCTACTAAAGACTGAAAAAAGTCATAGAAATTGGTTCAATCATCGTTGCTGGAACTCGAAGTAGTCATTCCAACCGTTAATCTCGAGCTGCTCCTTCATTTCGATCATCTGTGAGAAAACAGCTCTATCTTAGATGCGACACCTTCGCGCAGATGTTACAGACATGTGGATCCTGGTGAGTGAGGATCCTGGTGAGTGAATCACCCGCCAACCCTTCGTTTACCTATTGCATTTCCTTATAAGACATGCTTTAAGAGCCTATGATCGTCCATGAGTATCACATGTTCAGTCCACCTCAATGTCGCCTCTACAACCATATCCTCCACAGGTTTACAGATGGAGGGTTGTAGCACAAAGACATTTGTGACATGATCACTCCAGTGGATCTGAAGGAAACGCTGACGGAATACTTCAAGATTCTGAATATAATTTAATAATACATTTTTAAAGTTTTTTCGAATAACCATTAATTTTTTATTCATATTTTCTTAACCTTTTTATAGGGCAAGTTTTTATTTTTGAGATATTGAGTTTTTTGTTGAATAAATCATTATTATGTGTATCAAATCAACTTTATTTCTTCGAAAATGTGTTTTAAAATTATTATTTTTTTCGAAATGAGGCGGTCGCATATGAGACCTGTGCCCATTTCAGGGGTCATGCCAGTGGTCGCAAAAGTGACCAATGAATGTTTAGGTAATAATATCTAAGTTAAGGTTGTATTAGGAAATATTATACAATTCTTATATGAGATATAATGAATGGTGATTAACTTATAATACCTATTTACATATTTGACCGGATGTTTAGATCAATGCTATTGAACATGTAGTTAACTTCACGACGATCCGTCTTTAATAAGACCTCTGCCCGTCCACTACATTTGCAAATTTGACATTTGTGTTACTTAAAAACGTTTCATTAAGAAAATGAATCCTTATAAGTATAACCATAAGGGTGGGAGCATATGCGACCGATTTCTGTTTATGCCCGTTAAAGGGTTAAGGGGTATGCTAGAGTATTCCTTTTTACGCGTACTGATGGCGGACCTTACAATCCCTTCGGAGACTCCGAGAAAAGAACAAAAGGTAGCAGCAAAGTTTTGTAATTAAGCTTTTGTTTGTGCACGATGCTAAATTTGTGACCCTTTCCGAAAATGAACTGTAGCAGATAATGTAAACATTCTCTACGATCTACCCCGTTCTATATGCACTAACAAGACTATCATTGTGAGATAAAAAGTGAACACAAAGTTAACACAAAGTTAAATATATCAAGTATGAGTTATTCTTGAGAAAATGTAGGATGGTTCCGCTCAAAGGGATGGGGAAAAATAATTTTTTTTTTCACAAATCGAATAGTTTTTTTATAAATCGAAAAATAGTTTTTCTGTAAACTGATATTTTAATTCCTCATTTTCCTTACACTGACTTCCTAATGTATTGTATGATTTGTATCTATCTTTAAATAGGCCAAGATCCACTATGAATGAATACTAATTGCGAACATTTAATTTTAGGTATAAAAAAATCGAAAATCCAATTATCGTATACCCCATCCCTAGCCAATGCGGACTAACGTAGTGACTTTTGACAAACGTCACCAAATATTATTTGATTTTAATAAACTGCCACATTTTTGCTAATTTGTAACAAGATGTATTAATTTGTCATTGTTGTTAGTTTTATGTAATGTATTTACCTAAATAACTTGCTATTTATTAGAATCGAGTCTTATATTAAAGTAGATAAAATAATTAAAATTACTGAACGTCGTTATAAGGTTGTATTGGGGCAAATTTGTGAACTGTCACAGGAACCATGCTACAATTTCTCAAGTATAATATATTTAAGATATATTAACTGTGAGCAAATATAAATTCGTAATAAAATAAATAAAACACTTAATTTTTATTCACCACTGTTTTCAAAGTTTTTCTCGTCAGATGAAGATTAACTATATTATGTCTGAAATATATTTTTTCTAATTGTAATAGGTGCAGAGTTGGGGGAGTGGAGTAGTGACAAGTAAGGAAAGCGGAGTTGGTAAGCGTCAAAAAGATGGCTTTTGAACGGGAAACATATTTAGCAGAGGACTATTATTGAAATGAATTTGGTTGTTTATAATGCTAAGACTTAATATCACGCTTTTTAAATCTTGAAAAATTCTAAGTAATCCAGCTCAATCCAGAAACTGGTAGAGAACGATCAAGGAAAATTTGTTTAGATCAAGTGAATTATATTTTGAAAGAAGGAAATGTAAAAGTCAAAGAATTGAAGTTGTATGAAGAGTATGAATATAGAATAGGCAAACGATGGGAGTCGAAATAGGACAGTCTGGCGCTTTATTCTCTCTGCCTACCCCGGCAGTAAAATAGCATAACGATTTGTTTGTATGAGTATGTATGTTTAAGATTTTTTAATTATTTAACTTTGCCCATTACGTCGTTTTTTTTTTGCTCACAAGAATAAGTTGTGCCCGTCCCATGCATTGGCACACTACGTGTATCGAACTTATTGGATAATGCAAACAAGTCGGCCCTGGTAATATTTTGAAATATTTAAACAATAAATCAAACAAAAAAAATGCAGTTAATTTCTGCATCCGTGTTAGTGGCGTTTCGTTATTCAAATAACAGCGAATATAAACTATAAACGATGTCGTAAACTATCTTTTGTAATTGAGTTAAATGGCGCTTCCTCCGTTCTTCCAACTGAGTAACTGGGGAGTTATTAGTCCTATTTATTATGCAAGGTAAACTGTAATTATAGTTTTAACTAGTCCAAGTTTCCGTTGTTTTAAATATGTTTTAAACTTAACTGTACAATTTAGGACGTTATATTATTATTTCGGCTCACATATTTAGTTTAAAAACGATAAAACTGCGTTTTGTGACGGATTAAAAATAATAAATTATTGTATTTAATTTGACGACAACCGTGGCATTGTTGGTAAGACGCCTGTCATCCGCCTGTCTCAAATCCCGCTGAAACTTAGATTTTAAATATAAAAAAAAAGGTTTTCAGTCTAGTTTTCACTTAAGGCCTTCTAAAAATCTTTCTGGTTGGTTAGAAGAGATTGATACATGGTTTAGCGAATGCCCTTGTGGGACGTGCTGATGATTTCGATTGTTTGGTATTTAAAATAAAATACATCGATTCGCAATGCGGAAAGTGAGAGTGAACAATCAATGAATAGTAAACAGTGATGAATGGTCAAATGATTAATGAATCTTTATTTATCGGTAAGTAGGTATATATACATTTCAGAACGGGGCGCGTGAGTGCACCCGCAATATATTTTTATCTCACTCCTGCGCGTGCAGAGGTGGTTGCAGACGTTGCGAATAATATTGTGGGTAGATAATTTGTTGACGAAAACGGTGAGACAGCGCGATGTGTTATCTTTCTACTGTGGAATGTGTCGTAAATAGTATTTGCGGGTAAACAATATCAATGTTCTGGTATGCGACCTTTGGACATATCCGAAGGTCATTTCGTCGGTCGTTGACCGTGCGTGTTGACAATATTCAGGGACTACCGTAGTTCCTACAATGGCAATAATCCCACAAAATTTTGCATACTTTAAAGTGTTTTTTTAAATGCCAGTGGTTTCGAGTCTCGAGTAAGAGCGCCATTGAGGAGAGTTTGCTCTCTAAAAGACGCTATATAAAATTATCCTATAAATTTGAATCCCCTCGTTTAATAAATAACGCTTCCGTAGTAATTATAAAAGGACAACTTATATAGCGCCGTCTAAAGGATATCTTTTATGGCGCCGTCTAAAGAGCAGCCTCTCATCAAGGGAGCTCTAATTCGGGATTCAAACCTACTTTTTATGACAGATTAAAAATATTACGAAATAAATACATATAAGTTGAGTGTAAGGATAGGAAGATTGTGGCTGCGGCCATTAAATAAGGTATTTAGTATGAAAATCGTAAAAACCTCACTGAGGGAAGACGAACTAAAGATAAACCTTTGTACAATAGATCTTCTGATATGCGATATTAATACATTTGGATTTAAGTGTAGTATACTCGTAGTGTATATGTGTAGTGTTTATATGGAATCATAAATTTTGATAAGACCCACCAAAAATGGCTGTATTCAAGAACTTCCTAAAGTTGCACACGCCACCCAAATCTCTAAGGCCTCGGCCACACAGGTAGGAGGCTCGCTTGGTGCTTAGAGCTACGCTGCGAGCTAGGTGACATATCCTAGCGAACCAACGCACCGCATACTATCGCAATGGCCACACTGCACGCTTCGCGCCACGCTACATGACGATTAGTCGCCTAGTGAGTCTCCTAGTGAACATACGTGTTGGTTAATTTTATTGTGTCACCAAGTGATTTTACAAGATGGCGGAAGTTTTAATAGGGGTTGTGTATAAAAGGGAGCCTTTGTGGAACCCATCGAGCAAATTATACAAAAATGTACTTGTAATAAAATCACTTTTCTAATGAAGTTGCACAGGAAGTAAATAAAGATGGTAAATTGTAATGAAATTGGTTAGTTTTGAGAGTGGCATCGTTTGTTGACTCAACCGCTCTCAAATGTCAAATGAATTTGTGGGAAGCACTTTGGTGTGGCCAGGCATGAAGTCACCTAGTATATTAATCACGTATCACCTAGCGAAGCACTTTGGTGTGGCCTTAACCTAACACTTAGAAACAGGCAATTCCATGCCACAAGAATCCCAAGTTAGAGCGGTCTTGAAGAAAGTTTGCTCTGTAAACCACGGTACAGTACCCGGCGATAAGTAATACACATCGGGCTTAAGAAAGAGACTGTCGGTCATAATCGGCTAATTTCAGCTTTTTAGAACGTCGTCTCTGTTGTCTTTGTACGAGTACTTTGAAGTGGGTGTGACCACACCCTAGAACGCTTGACAATGACTGACAAATCGCGACGGAACACGTGTATGAATGGCAGAGACGACGCTCTACAAAGCCGAAGTTAGCCGATTATGGCCGACAGTATCTTTCTTAAGCCCGATGTATATTACTTACCGCCGGGTACTTGTATATAAATTGTCCTTTTATTATTCTTATTAATAACACTTTGTATCCTAATCCCGTGTTTTAACGTTATAAACCAGATTTATGTTGAGTCCGGTCCCGTGTTTTTACATAAGCGATACCCTTTAATAAAATGACATATTACTGTTATCTAATAAATATTTTTTGTAAATAATTCAACCTTTAAACGAAAATCTCCTGATTTTTTATATTTAACATGAGCAAATACCTTATATAATGTAAATATGCATGAATTGATTTATGATAGAGATTTTGACGTCGCGAAATGTCCATCATAAATCAGGTTACAAATAGAAAAAGGAATTTGAATATTCTCGAAACACGTTATCAGAGAACGTGTCTAAACCTGTGTTGATATGTACTACACATCAAGTAACAAAAAAGAAACCCCTACAGAACTTGCAAGGTATGTGCTAAGCACAAGAAGACATGTGAGATCCAATACATTTGTTAAGTACTGTGATTGAGCTCTCCGCAAAGGAAAATGTTGGCAGAAATACCCTAATAAATAAATATCTCGAGTATTTTAAACAAATATACAAAGTTTCATTGTATAGATCCTGCAGAAGAGTCACTTTGCAATAGTGTGAGTAACAGTGCGTTTACAAAAACTTTTCACATTATTTTTTTAATGAAGTGAAAAAATATAAAAATAATATTTTATATTCAAACATTGAAATGAATACACACATCTTGTAAATTAAAAATGCTGTCAGCTTAAATTGTAATAATCATAAAAATAAAATGAAAGTAAGTTTATTTCACATATTAATTGTTTAGGCATGGCAGATTCTAGGAAATATTAAATGACAATAATTAATGTTTTCAAGATTTAAAATAAATATAAGTACAAGTATCATAAAGTAAAAATTTTCGTCAGCTTTAATTAGATTGCACATGAAAATAAAATGAATGTAAGATTATTTAACATATTAATGTATCATAATTACAATGCCAAATAATAAAGTTTTAAAATAATAGTGGATGGAGTGGTACTAAATTCTAGGAAACTTTAAGTTGTAACAAAGTATAATACATTCTAAGCTTTTGCAAAAATGTTGAATTATACTCGTACATTACATTAAACAAAAATCGCACTCCTAATTTCGACACGGCAGTGTTTTTCTAATCACCGAGTATTTTAACAACAATACAAACATGCGCTCTGCGCGAACCAATCGTGTGGCATTCTAAAACCAATACCACTACATAAGTTGTGTAATACAGAGTGTTACTCACACTATTGCAGAATTACTCTTCTGGCTGAACGATCTATAATATTCATATTTTCTTTGATGCATCAATTTTGGTAAAACCTTCATAAAAAATAAAACCTCCCCAAAAAGCAGCCGGGCACTGGGAAACTGGGTAGTCTTGATTTCGATCGAGTCTTAAAGAGTTAAGAAAGTTAAAGAAATCTCAATGAGTTAAAATTAGGCATTTATAGAAGAATAACAAGCAACATGGAGAGTAATGACATCGATTAATCATTATAAACAGAGAATTAGAGATTGCCTAGACAAATGTCGTGAAAGATGACTAGACCAAAATACTCGTAAATAGCGCTAGATTTCCGGTCTGCGTCTTTTATATTCTGTGTCCATGTCGCAACACTTGGCCGGAAACCCTTTTCACTTTCTGTCACGTCTCGATTGCCTTTTTCGGATTTCTCTACTCTAAAGTCTATTCAATTGCCCGCCTCTGGTCCAGGAAACCGGCAAAGATCAACGGGGTCAAATACTGAGCTTGACACTTTAATTCCTTCTTTTAAATCAATTCAATGCCCCTCCTTGACAAGATCTTATCTTTAAATTGGCTTTGGGTGTAAGGGGCAGCACCACCATCTCATTAGCCTTAAAGTTAACATTACTTGCACACGGTTCACCTACTATTGAACTGCCTGACGATCGAGTATATCCGAGTGGTGGAATGACTCCTTCTAAGGCGTAACGGAGTAAGCCGTGGAGAGCCTTGTCTTAGTTCTTTTATGCCACAGGATAACCACCGTGGAGTTGCAGTTCAAGATGTATCGGGAGTGCGTAACCGGTCCAACATAATTATACGCAGCCGGTACAACAAAGATGAATCGTTCGAATGCAACTAAATTATCGTCTGGAGGTAAAATACCTTCCTATTTGGATCTCTGGGGGAGGGCGCCTATCTTTAGAGGGCTTTACATATCCTACTTTCAAAACGCCATCACTTGATCTAACCATACTTTCCTTAGTATTCTTCTTCCACGCCTTCCACTCATATTTGCGATGTTTACTTGTTTTGTTAGTTTTTATTTATTAATTCGTTCTGCATGCCCAAACCATCTCAGATTGCTATTCTTCCCTTTCCCTTTTTCCCTTTTTTTTCTTCTTTAACCTGGCGAGTTTATTTACATGTGGCAATCTCTTCCAACCAACCAGAAAGATGTTTTAATAGGCCCTAAGTAAAAACCAGACTGGAATCCTATTTAAAAAAAATCTGAGTTCTAGCGGGGATCGAACCCGCAACCTCCGGATTGGCAGACAAGTGTCTTACCACCAGGCCACGGAGGTCGTCTTCTTCACCTTACTCAACACAACGTTAAGTTCTCATTCATCCTAAATCACTTCTTTCCGTAGTTTATCATACATTGCCCCCCTATATATTCTTCTCGATGGACCCATTTCTACAGCATTCATTCGATCTTTTTCAGTCTTTTTCCACGTCCACGTTTCACTTCTATACATCAGAGTTGGTAGTAAATTAATATTGTAAATTATCATCTTGGTCAATTTTGATTTTGCCCGGTTCCTGTAAATGTTTTAGTGCACCATTTACTTCGTTTCCTATCGCCATACGCCGTTCGATATCTCTCGTAACTCTTCCATCATCCATATATCTACAATATTTATAATGCTCCTTTCAGTATTTTCCCATGTCCACTTCGCACGTTTTTTTTATTGATTTATTTTTTTTAAATAACTTTAATCGGAATATTTCTCACGGTAAGACGTGATCACTACAATAAGACTGGGAATATAAAACTAATAAAATTGCAACCTGCGTCTAATCAATGTGATGCAAAGCGCACCATACAGCTCCTTCAAAGTTTTATTGAATGTCAATGCTGCCATTCTAAGTTGGTTGACACGAAGACTTTGTGGTAGATACGTGATCTGACTGCAAATAAGTGGATGAGGAGGGACTCGCCGCATTGTTGGACAAAAAAATATTGCAGAAGTTTTTGTTGGAGGGCATTACCAAGAAGCAATCCATCAATAAGACACTGGATACCAAGATTGGGTTTGGCTATTATTCTCAAAAGAAGAAAAAATAAACAGAATCCTTTTATCGTGTATTGTTAATGATAAATTATACTTAAGAAATTGTAGCACGGTTCCTGTGACAGTTAACAAATTTGCTCCAATACAACCTTGTAACGACGTTCAGTAATTTTAATTATTTTATCAATTTCAATATAAATCTCAATTCTAATAAATAGCAAGTTATTTAGGTAAATAAATTACATAAAACTAACAATAATGATAAATTAATTCATCTTGTTACAAATTACCAAAACTGTTGCACTTTGTTAAAATCAAATAATATTTGATGACGTTTGTCAAAAGTCAATACGTTAGTCTGCATTGGCTAGGGATGGGGTATTCGATAATTGGATTTTCATTATTTTATACCTAAAATTAAATGTTTGTAATTAGTATTAATTCATACTGGATCTTGGCCTATTTAAAGATAGACACCAATCATACAATACATTAGAAAGTCAGTATAATGATAATTAGGAATTTAAACGTCAGTTTAGAGAAAAACCATTTTTCGATTTATAAAAAAACTATTCGATTTGTAAAAGAAAACGATTTTACCCCATACCTTTGAGACATGACGTGTCAAATGTCACAGGAACCATCCTACATTATCCCATGTATAGACAATATTATTCTCTTTAAATTCTTGCTTTAAAGAATACAATTATTTAAAGTAAGAATTTAAAGAGAATAATTTTGTCTAATTTATCAATAACAATACAAATTTATCAATAACAATAAAATATTATTTTTCTACAAATTAAAATATTTGATAATGCAAATATATCGACACACCAATGCTCTTTTCAGCATAAATATGCCAACCGGCATTTCCTAGTTGATATGATCTTCTGACTCAGAAGTTACGGGTTCAATTCTCATTTTTTTTAAATTGGGATTCCAGTGTGGTTTTCACTTAAGGCCTTATTAACATACGAGTATTTCTGGATTGTTGGAAGATATTTGCACGTGGTAACAATCCCGTTACAATGAAAGAATAATACAAAATATTGGACGCACAAGGTAAACTGTCTTAAAATAAGAATTAGTAAGACATCTGTCTTTCAATCCGGAGGTTGCGTGTTCGATTTCATCTTATCAGATTTTGATACTATCCGGTGCGAGTATATATGTTTTAGTGTCCCATTAATTTGGTTTCCTATCATTACACGCCATTCAATATCCTTTGTAACTCTTACATCATCTGAGAAAATACTATCTAAACAACACAATTCTTCAACTTCTTCGAATATTTTATTACTCACCCATAAATATCACATTTTTTCACACTTTCCATCACCATGACTTTAGATTTGCAAAATTTACTCTTATATCTTTCCCTTTATATCTCTCATACAATTTGCTTATCAGACTGTAATTCAACCTCATTCTACGCTTACACTATCATGTCATCAGCATACAGCAATCCGCACACATTCTCCGCTTACACTACCATGTCATCAGCATACAGCAATCCGCACACATTCCCCGCTTACACTACCATGTCATCAGCATACAGCAATCCGCACACATTCCCCGCTTACACTACCATGTCATCAGCATACAGCAATCCGCACACATTCCCCGCTTACACTACCATGTCATCAGCATACAGCAATCCGCACACATTCTCCGCTTACACTACCATGTCATCAGCATACAGCAATCCGCACACATTCCCCGCTTACACTACCATGTCATCAGCATACAGCAATCCGCACACATTCCCCGCTTACACTACCATGTCATCAGCATACAGCAATCCGCACACATTCCCCGCTTACACTACCATGTCATCAGCATACAGCAATCCGCACACATTCCCCGCTTACACTACCATGTCATCAGCATACAGCAATCCGCACACATTCTCCGCTTACACTACCATGTCATCAGCATACAGCAATCCGCACACATTCCCCGCTTACACTACCATGTCATCAGCATACAGCAATCCGCACACATTCCCCGCTTACACTACCATGTCATCAGCATACAGCAATCCGCACACATTCCCCGCTTACACTACCATGTCATCAGCATACAGCAATCCGCACACATTCCCCGCTTACACTACCATGTCATCAGCATACAGCAATCCGCACACATTCCCCGCTTACACTACCATGTCATCAGCATACAGCAATCCGCACACATTCCCCGCTTACACTACCATGTCATCAGCATACAGCAATCCGCACACATTCCCCGCTTACACTACCATGTCATCAGCATACAGCAATCCGCACACATTCCCCGCTTACACTACCATGTCATCAGCATACAGCAATCCGCACACATTCTCCGCTTACACTACCATGTCATCAGCATACAGCAATCCGCACACATTCCCCGCTTACACTACCATGTCATCAGCATACAGCAATCCGCACACATTCCCCGCTTACACTACCATGTCATCAGCATACAGCAATCCGCACACATTCCCCGCTTACACTACCATGTCATCAGCATACAGCAATCCGCACACATTCCCCGCTTACACTACCATGTCATCAGCATACAGCAATCCGCACACATTCCCCGCTTACACTACCATGTCATCAGCATACAGCAATCCGCACACATTCCCCGCTTACACTACCATGTCATCAGCATACAGCAATCCGCACACATTCCCCGCTTACACTACCATGTCATCAGCATACAGCAATCCGCACACATTCCCCGCTTACACTACCATGTCATCAGCATACAGCAATCCGCACACATTCCCCGCTTACACTACCATGTCATCAGCATACAGCAATCCGCACACATTCTCCGATTACACAACTATGTCATCAGCATACAGCAATCCGCACACATTCCCCGCTTACACTACCATGTCATCAGCATACAGCAATCCGCACACATTCTCCGCTTACACTACCATGTCATCAGCATACAGCAATCCGCACACATTCTCCGATTACACAACTATGTCATCAGCATACAGCAATCCGCACACATTCTCCGCTTACACTACCATGTCATCAGCATACAGCAATCCGCACACATTCCCCGCTTACACTACCATGTCATCAGCATACAGCAATCCGCACACATTCCCCGCTTACACTACCATGTCATCAGCATACAGCAATCCGCACACATTCCCCGCTTACACTACCATGTCATCAGCATACAGCAATCCGCACACATTCCCCGCTTACACTACCATGTCATCAGCATACAGCAATCCGCACACATTCCCCGCTTACACTACCATGTCATCAGCATACAGCAATCCGCACACATTCTCCGATTACACAACTATGTCATCAGCATACAGCAATCCGCACACATTCCCCGCTTACACTACCATGTCATCAGCATACAGCAATCCGCACACATTCTCCGCTTACACTACCATGTCATCAGCATACAGCAATCCGCACACATTCTCCGATTACACAACTATGTCATCAGCATACAGCAATCCGCACACATTCTCCGCTTACACTACCATGTCATCAGCATACAGCAATCCGCACACATTCCCCGCTTACACTACCATGTCATCAGCATACAGCAATCCGCACACATTCTCCGCTTACACTACCATGTCATCAGCATACAGCAATCCGCACACATTCTCCGATTACACAACTATGTCATCAGCATACAGCAATCCGCACACATTCTCCGCTTACACTACCATGTCATCAGCATACAGCAATCCGCACACATTCCCCGCTTACACTACCATGTCATCAGCATACAGCAATCCGCACACATTCTCCGCTTACACTACCATGTCATTAGCATACAGCAATCCGCACACATTCTCCGATTACACAACTATGTCATCAGCATACAGCAATCCGCACACATTCTCCGCTTACACTACCATGTCATCAGCATACAGCAATCCGCAAACATTCTCCGCTTACACTACCATGTCATTAGCATACAGCAATCCGCACACATTCTCCGATTACACTACTATGTCATCAGCATACAGCAATCCGCACACATTCTCCGCTTATATTACCATGTCATCAGCATTCAGCAATCCGCTCACATTCTCCGCTTACACTACCATGTCATCAGCATACAGCAATCCGCACACATTCTCCGATTACACAACTATGTCATCAGCATACAGCAATCCGCACACATTCTCCGCTTACACTACCATGTCATTAGCATACAGCAATCCGCACACATTCTCCGATTACACTAATATGTCATCAGCATACAGCAATCCGCACACATTCTCCGCTTATATTACCATGTCATCAGCATTCAGCAATCCGCTCACATTCTCCGCTTACACTACCATGTCATCAGCATACAGCAATCCGCACACATTCTCCGCTTACACTACCATGTCATCAGCATACAGCAATCCGCACACATTCTCCGCTTACACTACCATGTCATCAGCATACAGCAATCCGCACACATTCCCCGCTTACACTACCATGTCATCAGCATACAGCAATCCGCACACATTCCCCGCTTACACTACCATGTCATCAGCATACAGCAATCCGCACACATTCCCCGCTTACACTACCATGTCATCAGCATACAGCAATCCGCACACATTCTCCGCTTACGCTACCATGTCATCAGCATACAGCAATCCGCACACATTCTCCGCTTACACTACCATGTCATCAGCATACAGCAATCCGCACACATTCTCCGCTTACACTATCATGTCATCAGCATAGATAAATCCGCATACATTCTCCGCTTACACTACCATGTCATCAGCATACAGCAATCCGCATACATTCTCCGCTTACACCCCCATGTCATCAGCATACAGCAATCCGCACACATTCTCCGCTTACACTACCATGTCATCAGCATACAGCAATCTGCACACATTCTTCGTTTACACTACCATGTCATCAGCATACAGCATTCCGCACACATCTCCGCTTACACTACCATGTCATCAGCATACAGCAATCCGCACACATTCTCCGCTTACACTATCATGTCATCAGCATACAGCATTCCGCACACATCTCCGCTTACACTACCATGTCATCAGCATACAGCAATCCGCACACATTCTCCGCTTACACTATCATGTCATCAGCATAGACAAATCCGCACACATTCTTCGTTTACACTACCATGTCATCAGCATACAGCATTCCGCACACATCTCCGCTTACACTACCATGTCATCAGCATACAGCAATCCGCACACATTCTCCGCTTACACTACCATGTCATCAACATACAGCAATCCGCACACGTTCTCCACTTACACTACCATGTCATCAGCATACAGCAATCCGCACACATTCTCCGCTACCATGTCATCAGCATACAGCAATTCGCACACGTTCTCCACTTATACTACCATGTCATCAGCATACAGCAATCCGCACACATTCTCCGCTTACACTACCATGTCATCAGCATACAGCAATCCGCACACGTTCTCCACTTACACTACCATGTCATCAGCATACAGCAATCCGCACACATTCTCCGCTTACACTACCAGGTCATCAGCATACAGCACTTTGCACACGTTCTCCACTTACACTACCATATCATCAGCATACAGCAATCCGCACATATTCCTATTCGCCATAATCAATCCTGCAATCTGAACGGGGTCTGATTATATTATAATACCCAGCTGATATACCCATAAAGTGAGAAAGTGAACAGACTCGCGACTAAGACGTCTGGAGACACATTTGTGCCTTATTCTGTCTGCCGGAAATGTCGTGAGGTAATAGCAACAGGCCAGCCAGTCTGCCGGAGCAGTAGCACCCCGATTTCCGCTGTCTAATTTCAACTGTGATATTTTATTTGTTCTCTAATTTATTGACCTGTTAATTTTTAACGGTATCGCAGTGTTAACCGGTACGCAGACGGATGTTTTGATCGTTATATGTTTTTAAATTATGGTGCCCATTAATTTGTGATGTTTATCTTATCGTTTAATCTTTTAGTAAAATGTTATGTCAATTAAATACTTATATAATATTTTTAATGTTACAATTTATTTAATTTCAGTTCAATCCCATTAGCATCCCCGCTGTTATGGGGGACAAAAGAAGATCAAAATCTTCTTCATTTTTTTTATGAGCGCAGCTTCATGTAGTGACGAAGAAGGAACTGCCCTAAGGAACGGCATCTCAAATGGTGACATATCTGAGAGATAAAAGAATAGCAGCAATGGCGGACGTAAGTTTCGACATTGCGGGAAAAGGAAAATAGCTCGCAGTGCAGTAAATAAATAAATAAATATAGATTTATTCATAGCAACACAGTATTTACATAATAAATTTAAATATACTTCCAGAACACATAAATTGCAGAGAATACATTAAAGATAGAAGCTATCAAAAGGTCTGGGCTCATCTAATAACATCCCCTCCGTCAAGATACACCCCACCAATATAGGGTGAACCCAGCCACGGGACACCAGATGTTTTCAGCCCACACCCTTGCACATGTCGAATAAGAAGGGAAAAAATTGAAAATAAATAGATGGCAGAAAAAAAAACAAATCCACAAATACCGCCTCAGATTAATTCAAACTAATATATTAGGTGTTAACATAAGTTGTACCAAAAGTAAAACAAAATGGTAAAGGTTATAAGTCATTCGAAAGAAAAATTTCTGCTCTACAAGATATTGTGTTTGCTTTTACGTTATATATATTATTTTATTTGATTACAAGCCTTCAAAATGGAATGTCAAGTAGACGAAAGTGAGCATTTTCGACACCTCCTTCTGTTCGCGTTCAATCGAGGGAATAAAGCTGCCAAAGCTACTCGTGATATTTGCAAAGTGTACGGTGAAGATGCTATGAATGAAAGGACAGCTCGTCGATGGTTTTTCCTTCAATAATGTCGTCGAATTGCGGACATGGTTGGACGAATTCCTCGAGTCATGACCGGATGGTTTTTATCGCACAGGCATTGAAAAACTTGTAGAACGTTGGCAAGAAGTTATAAATAATGAAGGAGAATACATTATTGACTAACTTGTTATAAAATAATGAAGGAGAACACATTATTGATTAATGTGTTGTAATTTTTTTTTTGTTGTGTCCTCTTGTTCTCTTCATTTGGAAAAAAAAAACAGACAAAACTTATGTTAACACCCAATGATAAAGGTTCCCTGACAGCAACACAATGTGTGCATACGAGTATATGTTATATAATACACTCATTCCGAAACTCAAATAAACTTATAAAACGGCTCAAAACCTGTAGTTCAAAAAGCTCAACAAGTTTTTAGTACTTTCACATAAAACCTCGAATATATGAAAAACTATACGTCGAGGCCACTAGATCGGAAAAATCAATCGGTTGGAAGTTAAGCCGACGTAAGGCTGAGTAATCTCTTCGGAAGTTATTGACTCGATTATCGTCTTAGTCCCACAGATTGATCCAGATGGCCGCTGATTCCAATTAAGTTGGTACATTTTGTAAATAATCGTATAAAGCTATGACCATGTGTTTATTATACATTTTGAAATATACTAAAACAAAACAGGGCCATCCTTGAAGGGACACAAGGTCCCTAAACGGTGCCTTGAATTTATTAATTGACAATGCAATTACTTAAAAAAGTGCTACTCAATTAATGGTTCCTGGAATAGTGCTGGTTTGCGATCAGTTATTATTGGGAGAACCAGTTATTGTAGAGAGAACATTTTAAAGAAATAATAATTATTATGCACTTAAAATGCATAAATAGGCGCCCTGAGGCGCCACGATTAATTCTTAGAAACAACGTAATGTATTTTAAAAAAAAATAGAAATTCCAGATAATCTTTTGATTCAAAGTAAGTTTTGAATATCAGTCAAGAATGAATATCCTCTGTCGAGTGATAAAGCTAGACAAATCCTAGTTCCATTCGCAAATGGAATATGTGTGTCGAGATAGGAAAGTCTGGCGCTCTGTCCTTTCTGTTTATCCCAACAGGAAAACGGCATAACAATACTATGTACGTACGTAAGTTTGAGGTAAGTCTCCTTTTCAATATTTCTTATATATTTTGCAGCGATAACACATTACCGACTGTACCACACAATTTAGTATTACGTAAATAAGTCTTGTTACATATTTAGAATAATACGAGTAAGTACGCACATTCGCAGGGAAAAGTACTATAAATTCTGAATATAATAGCGCAAGCACGCACATTCATTGTTAAGCGTCTTAAAATATTCACAGAATATTGGACGTGAGAGCGATGTGTATCAAAAGTACCAAGTTTAATGATACGAGTACTAAAGCAATAAACTAGATTTTATCCTGAAAAATACATGAGAAAAAAAAACAAAATTAATTATACATAATATTTCCACAGAAGTTTTTAAATATAAATTGAATAAATGAGTATATAAAACTGAGCTTTGTTTTATATCTACGTCTTTATAAAAGCAATTTCTCTTATAATAAGAAAACGATTAGATTACTATTTGCAGAAGATATCGTATTAATAAGTGAAAAACACGAAGACCTGCAAAATAGTCCGGAAAGGTGGAGAAGAATCTTGGAGGACAATGGATTGAGACTGAGCAGAAAGAAAACAGAGTATCTGTACCTACCATTCGAGAACACAAATGCTGTCACTCCCGTAATGCAAATGGATGGAGAAACATTACCAAATTGTGACTCCTTTAAGTATCTTGGGTCACTCATCCATAGCGATGGAGGATGTGCAGCAGATGTAACACATAGAATTAGTGTGGGATGGATGAAGTTTAGATCAATGACGAGAGTTCTATGTGATCCGAAAATGGCAGTAAAGTTAAAAGGAAAAGTATACCAAACGATTGTCAGACCCGCACTCCTCTATGGCTCCGAATGCTGGACGATGTATACCTCTTACTCTAGGCAACTAGAAACTGCTGAAATGCGCATGCTAAGATGGTCAGCAGGTGTGTCCCTAAGAGACAAAATAAGAAGCTCACGCCTTCGTGGAAGCCTGGGTGTTACAGACATCAACAGAAAGATGGAGGAGAGGTGATTGAGATGGTATGGGCACATTGGACGCAGAACACCCAATCACATTGTGAACCAGGCAATCTCCATGGATCTTCCTCGAATAGCAACCAGAGGAAGACCAAAGAATTCATGGGTGGTGCAAAAAGATAACCTGATGCAGAGGCACGGCCTGGGGGACGTAGTCCGGGACAGAAGAGCATACAACCTGAGGACGAGGAGAGCTGACCCCATCAGTCTTCGCAGACAATGAGTTGGGATGGAGCCAGGGAGAGAGAGATTAGATTACTTCATATGAGGTATAGATCATTCAACCAGAAGACTCATTTTCCAATAGTGTGAGTAACACTCTCTTCTGTATTACATAACTTATGTAGTGGTATTGGTTTTAGAATGCCACACGATTAGTTCGCGCAGAGCGCACGTTTGTTTTGTTGTTAAAATACTCGGTAATTTGAAAAACACTGCCGTGACGAAATTAGGAGTGCGATTTTTGTCTAATGTAATGTATAATTCAATTTTTTTCAAAAGCTTAGAATTTACTTTTTTTTTAACTTAAAGTTTTGTAGAATTTAGTATCCTTCCATCCACTATTATTTTAAAACTTTATTATTTAGCATTTTAATTATGATACATTAATATGTTAAATAATCTTACATTCATTTTATTTTTATGTGCTATAATCTAATAAAAGCTGACGAACATTTTTACTTTATAATACTTGTACTTATATTTATTTTTAATCTTGAAAAAATTCATTATTGTTATTTAGTGTTTCCTAGAATCTGCCATGCTTAAATAATTAATATGTTAAATAAACTTACTTTCATTTTATTTTTATGATTATAACAATTTAAGCTGCAGCATTTTTAATTTACAAAACTTGTGTGTTCATTTCAATGTTTGAATATAAAAAAAAAAATAGATTTTTTTGTTTTTTCACGTTAAAAAAGTAAAGTGACAAGTTTTTGTAAACGCACTGTAACTCACACTTTACATATACGTGTATATTACAATCAATAAGTTTCAATCTAACCGAATAGTGTTTCGGAAAGAGAGCGTGGCTGGGAGACAATATTATCTTCAGTCCCAGTAATTGAGCCTTCGTGTTTCGAACTTCTTGGAAAATGCACGGAATTCGCGGTTCGTCATTGAAAATTGTTACCAGACGAACTCTTACACTAAACAGGTACTCATTTTTTACGATACCATCGGGGATCGAATCTGATTCCCCCGGGTAGAATTCACGAATCTTACCACTAGGCTACAGAGGTCTATTATTAATTGAAAGTGTCAAAAACGATATAAAGCGAAGAGTGGATTATATAATACATTATAATTAAAGTGCGTGATATAATCCACAGTAATATGTTAATAAATGCCAAGTTAGATTATGTTATGGCGCTCGGTAGATACTCGTAGCATGCGGTCAGTGATGGCGCCCGTCCTCTGCACAGTGGATGTAGGTCGGAACAATTAACCGCTCATCATTCGGTTAATTACATAACTCGAATCGCGTTAACCCACTCTATTACCGAATTCTACATATATAAACTTGTATAGGAAGCAAAAGGAAAAAACTCAGTGCCAATGTCACGATACGTTTCTTTTCGGAGTGCTGTACCGCGTTTCTTTTCGGAGTGCTGTACTGTGTTTCTTTTCGGAGTGCCGTACCGCGTTTCTTTTCGGAGTGCTGTACCACGTTTCTTTTCGGAGTGCTGTACCGCGCTTCTTTTCGGAGTGCTGTACTGTATTTCTTTTCGGAGTACTGTACCGCGTTTCTTTTCGGAGTGCTGTACTGTGTTTCTTTTCGGAGTGCCGTACCGCGTTTCTTTTCGGAGTGCTGTACCACGTTTCTTTTCGGAGTGCTGTACCGCGCTTCTTTTCGGAGTGCTGTACTGTATTTCTTTTCGGAGTACTGTACCGCGTTTCTTTTCGGAGTGCTGTACCACGTTTCTTTTCGGAGTGCTGTACCGCGTTTGTTTTCGGAGTGCTGTACCGCGATTTGGCTTATAATGTAGACGTTTCGAAAACATTGTAGTTCTCATCTTGAGGACTTGTTCGTATTCAATTTGGTCATAAGTAGATGCGCTCCGGATACTACTTGGCCAACAGTAGAGTCTCAACTTTAATTCAGAAGTTATACCATGGTAATTCTTTCAGTTTTTTTTTCAATTTATGTTGTATTACATTGTATTACACTTTCGTTGTACATAGTGCAACTTGTAAGTGATATGTGGCAAAGTCTTCCAATCAACTAACCAGATGAAATAGAGGACTAAAGGGAAAAAAAACAGACTGAGACACTTTTAAAAAAAAACATCGGGTGCCAACGGGAATCGAACCGACAAACCCCTGGTTTGAAGACAATCGTCATACCAACTAGGGTACGGAAATCGTCATACCAACTAGGGTACGGAAATCGTCATACCAACTAGGGTACGGGAATCGTCATACCATCTAGGGTACGGAAACCGTCATACCAACTAGGGTACGGAAATCGTCATACCAACTAGGGTACGGAAATCGTCTACCAACTAGACCACGAAGGTGTGTTCATAAATGATAAAAATGAAAAAGTAATTTATATGTTAAGCATAATATTTACCAGTAAACCGATAATATTTAAGGGTAAACCGGTAAATAAAGTTCCACGTGATGATTGGAAACATAAACAATTCGGGAAACAGAAAAAAAAGAAAAACAATACAAATACACCAAGTAAAACTATCTAACCGAAAAATATTTCGCAATTGGATTCATTTTTAATATGTAACTCGTATATTCGTTCAAATAATACTGTATATAGACCAGAAAATATGTCATAATATTGCACCTTCACAATACACATCGAATCTTAAATCAGGATGTCAAACTTCAAATAAGGACACCAAACTTTAAAACAGGACATCAAACCTCAAATAAGAACAACGAGCCTCGAAACAGGACACCAAACCTAAAAACAAGACATTCGTCTGAAATCAGGACAACAAACCTTAAAACAGCTTATCAACCCTCAAAACCAGACATTGAACCTAAAAACAATAAATACATCGTACCTCAATTTACGACACCAAACGTCAAAACAGGATATCAAACCTTAAATGAGGACATCAAACCACAAAACAAATTCCGTCGTTCATCTTTGATTCGATAAATTCCACTTGACACCCACGTGGATGACGAACTTGCTCGCATTATTCGCTTAATAATTCGATTTATCCAGTTTCCGCCTTAACTTTGGCAATATGTGGGCGTTATTTATATGAATAAAAACTTAGAAGACGGAAAAAATAAAAAAAAGAATCCCAATCTAGTAGACTTCGCCTAATAACAAGACATGTGCAAGTGTTGTGGCCTCTTTACACGCGGGTCAATAATGCCAACACATGCGATGACGAACCGCAAGTTATTTTTGTCTACTCAAGTGGTTCTGAATTTGAAGACTAGATCGATGGGGCTGAATACAATGTTGTCTCCCAGCCACACTTTATAATACTTCTGAATCGCCAATTTGGATGTGTTAATGGGTAGCATACGAATAAATAAAGTTGGATAAGGACCGGGATGATGTGTGTGCTTCCAGATGATGACCGACACCTTGTTACGGGGACTGCGTAAGAAAAAAAAGTAATTGAGGACATTCGTTGCATGGGTACGATACCCTCCGACCTGGGAGTCATGGGTTCGATTTTCGTTGGAACCCGATAGTTTTTTTTTTATTAAAACAGGATTCCGCTCTGGTTTTCAGTCAAGGACTCTTCAACATATTAATGTTTAGTTGACAGAAATTGCCATATGACAATAAACACATCAAGTTATATTATATTATATATAACGATAGTGTAATGCAATACATAAATTCCAACAACCGATCCAAGAACGCATTTTTGTAGTTTCTATGGTACATCATCATATCTGTCGTTTCGAGGGTCGTGATCGAGGGATGTTGGCGGTACAGGGTGCGACGACACGTCTCCATTACTATAAATAATAAATAAATAAATACAGGTTTATTGATAGCAACATAGTATGTACATAATACATTTAGACTCATTTTAAGAACACATTAAAAAGAGAATACATTAAAAAACAGAAGCTATCAAAAGGTCTGGGCTCATCTAATAACATCCCCCCGGCCAAGATACACCCCACCAATATAGGGCGAGCCCAGCCACGGGGGCACCAGATGTTTTTCATGGGAATGTTTGTGGGATGAGCCCGGACCTTTTGGTGTATTCTCTCTTGAATGTATTTTTTTCTGTTTTTCTTTTTTGTCATCTACTATATTTATTTTCTGTGTTTATTTTTTTGTATATATTCCTGTTTCTACGTGTTTAAGGGTGTGGGCTGAAAAACATCTGGTGTCCCCGTGGCTGGGTTCGCCCTATATTGGTGGGGTGTATTTTGGCCGAGGGGATGCTATTAGATGAGCCCAGACTTTTTGACAGCTTCTGTGTTTGATGTATTGTCTGCAATTTATGTGTTTTAGAAGTGTTATTCAGGTGTGATCTTGTACATACTATGTTGCTGTCAATAAACCTAATATTTATTTATTATTTATTTATTTTCAGCCCACACCCTTGAACACGTAGAACAAGAAGATAAAAAAAACACAGAAAATAGATGACAAAAAAATACATTCAAGAGAGAAGACATTAAAAGGTCCGGGCTCATCCCACAAATATTCCCCCGGACGAGATACACCCCACCAATGTAGGGCGAGCCCGACCGCTACTCTCGGTTACTTGTCATTTGCATGGAAGTTTATAGACTTCCTCTTGTAAATTTCTTCCCCTGATCACTTCATCATGCTGGAGATCTATCTCTTCCCTTTATTTCTGACACCTATCCTATGCCCATCAATTTTTCCAGTTAATCAAGCTCATCCGAAAAACCATAGAATTGCCTGAAAGCTTATTGAGGATAAACGTAAAATCCCTCTAAGCTTTTGGAGTATGGAGACGTTCGTTCTTCTGGGGATCCGGAATCCTCAGTCTTCGACCCAACACCACACGTTTATACTTTATGAAATTTTAATGTCCATGCTTCAGCGCCATACAAGAACATTGGAAAATCTCCGGAAACTCTTATTTAATGGGAAAGGCAAAAATGGAATACTTAGCAACAGTGGTGTGTATAAACTTTTATGTGCTGACTGTGATAATTTCTATATAGGAAAGACAGAAAGATCTTTTGAAAAGAGATTTCGTGAACACCAATCTGCCTTAACAAATCCTCTAATTTATTCTGAAATGGCTAATCATTGTCACCGTGAGAATCATACTTTTTCTATCGATGATGCCAAATTCTTACATATTAGCGGCAACGGAAATAAATTGGACAGATTAGAGGCCCTAGAAATTTCTAAGTCAGTATACCGATCGGAGCATCTGTTGAACTGTTATTTCCCCGAAATCTCCCCGCTCTTGGCCGAAATTATCCCTAGCCTTCCTCACCCCCCAGCCTCCAACCGTTGAAGTGTCTATATCGGTACCAGTTCGAACAGCATTTAGTCTTGTTTGCGCTCCCCTGAAGATGAGGTGAAAGCCTTGAAACCGGTAGGGTTATACCGTCACAAAAAAGGTGGAATAAACAGTGTTTGTTAAAAATAAATTACAACATTGGAAAACGTATTAATAATTAAAGAATATTGGATCCTGTATGTAAATGTTTATTTTAAAGATAATCTTTCATAAAATAGTATTGTATTTTATTGTATTACACTTTTGTTGTATACAATAAAACCTGGCGGGCTTATTGCCAATCAAATATGTGACAATCTCTTCCAAACAACCAGAAAAATGTTAATGAAGCCTTAAGGGAAAACCAGACTGGAATTCTTTTCAAAAAAAATCTGGGTTCCAGCGGAATTTGAACCCGAAACCTCCAGGTTGGGAGACAGGCGTCTTACCAACTAAGGCATGGAGGTAATCTGTGCCGGTTAACTAGAGGTAGATTTACCTGAAAGTTGTCTTAAAATTATGAATTATAATTTGTGGTTTGCATGATAATACAATATATTGTATTTTACCAATTATTACTGGGTATCCTAGCTTGTATACTAGAAATACTTAAACGAAAACAAACCAGTTTGTTAACTAAGTCGCGTGGTAGTACCAAGAAAGTGGCCACTCTTGGCCAGTTGCTGCCTGCAACCAAGATCTACTCACCATAGCGATGAACTGATTTCGTTTTCCAATCAATTGATTTGTTGACTATAAACTAGCAGCACGCGAACTGTTCTACAATACAATAGTATTGCGAATAATTATGAAGGCACATTTAATTGTTTATAGAGAATTGTGTAGAATGAAATACGTTTTTAGTCTTTCGCGGTTCTTTGTATTACAGGTAGTCGTCGACTTACGACCTATGCGACTTATAACTGTTCGACTTTACGACCACAATCCGCGTTCGGTTGTCCGCCTGCGTTAAGCGTGGCACTATAGTTCGGAAATTCTAGGATGAGTCCTGTGACAGCTCACAAATTTGCCCCAATACAACCTTATGTAATGTATTTACCTAAATAACTTGCTATTTATTAGAATTGAGGCTTATATTAAAGTTTATACAATAAATTCTTAAAGTTACTGAACATCGTTACAAGGTTGTATTGAGGCAAATTTGTGAGCTGTCACAGGACTCATCCTAGAATTTCCGAACTATAGCAGTCCATGTTCGCTACATATTGTATTACTATGGGTATGTGCGCATCGCGGTCAGTATTACCTGCGGCTTCATCCAATAAGGACGTGTTGTCTTATTATAAGCATTTTGTAGGCCTTTCCTAAATGTCTACTAAAAGGAAAATGAAAACTTCTTGCACATTTTGAAAAAATGGACCCAAACATCGAATGATTTGCAAGGATTGAACGAATGGCATACGACGTGTTTCGCCCATATCGTGAAATATACGAGGAGAAGAAGAGACAAATAATCCAGACAAAGCTCACCATGGTTATGCAAAAAAAAAAAACAAGCTGCTAATAAAAAGTTTATATGTATAACAAACAGCCGTATTTTGTATTTTCATATGTTTTATTAATATAATATTTAACCAATTTTACTGAAGCATAATTTTAACTTAATCCTAACAAATGTAAAAATAAGAAACAAAGCAATACGTAAAGATATTTGAATATCAGCTGCATGCTGATATGATAAAGACAAACTCGAAAAATAATAAAAAAAGAAAGCGTAGAAAACCCCGATAAATGACAGTGGTGATACACTGATTATAACAAGAAGATAGAAAACAGTCTTATAATATCCATCACGCACTATAATTTACATATGTACGGAAATTATTGCATAAGCCGACTTACGACCAGATCAACTTACGACCTGTTTATCGGAACCGAGTGCGGTCGTAAGTCGACGACTACCTGTAGTTGGATAAGGTATTTCTAAGTGTTGTCCTGCGTGGCTTGGCTAATGATGTCAAACCACGTCGTACAACATTCCGAGAGACTTTATACGTCTGATTGTGAATGTGTTTTTGTTTTTTTGCAAATCTTCTGCAAAAAAAGACGAACATTTATCTCAATGAAGGTTCCGCGAGTGTTATGTTGCAATTATTCAATTTGTTCTAGCGTCACTTTTTGCGGTAATCCACAATTAATGAAATAAAATCAATGAATTGACTTTGTAGCATGTCAATAAACATCAAAATTGTAATTTGTTTTATCAAACACTGTTTATTCCAATTTTTGTAACGGTATAACCCTACCCGATTCAAGGCTTTCACCGCATTATCAGAGGAGTACAAACAAGACTTCTTGTTCTTGAGACAAGAACAATAAGTTTTGTTTGTACTCCCCTGATGATGAGGTGAAAGACTTGAAACCGGTAGGGTTATACCGTTACAAAAAGTGGAATAAACAGTGTTTGATAAAACAAATTACAATGTCTATAAACCTCCACAATGTTCATTAATTACAATTTAATTACAATGTCTTTAAACCTCCACAATGCCTTAACTATAAATGATAATATAAACATCAATATATTAATAAATGTGTTTCGGTGCAATATAAAAACGCTCCATATTATGTTAGCAAAACACTAAATAACACATAATTATACGTTTTTACACCCATACAATAGATACGTTTTTTTTTTTTTAATTTTATTTATATATGACAAGAAATACATAATTTGTGAAAAAACAACAGGTGGACACACAATTTAAATGGATTTGGGTTTGTTGCCTTTCGTTTGTCGTGTACCAGTAAACTACACGTTTGCTGTTTCTTACTGAGGGCAAACAATCCCATATTACACATCAATAGACTAAGAAACCATAGAATTGATCCAATTTTGTGGGGCATTACGATAGGGCTTTTGCCGTTGTAGGTCCTGTGTCGTGAAATTTTCTGCCTCTAAGTATTTGAGTATGCGTGGCGTGTGCATATTTAGGAAGCACTAATTCAATCAAAATTTAAGGTTATTTTATATATGAACAAACACTGAACACTAGAAACATGGAATATGGAAAAATACTAAAATGAGCCCATTAAATGCTGTAGAAATGTTTACACTAAGAATAATACAAGGGGTGACATTGTATGAAAGAATAAGGAAATAAGTGATTAGAGATGAACTTAAGGTTGTTGCGTTGAGTAAGATTAAGAAGAGCACTCTGAGATGGTTTAGACATGAGGAACGAATTAATTAAAAAATCTAACAATATAAGGTGCAAATTTCAGTGGAAGGCGTGATAGAGGAAGATCAAGGGAAGTATGTTTGGATCAAGTGAATGAAATTTTAAAAGAAGGAAAAGTAGAAAGTCGTAGGAGTTGTATGACAAGGCGAATAGGTGTAAAAGAGGAAAAGGATGTGTGTCGAAATAGGAATGTATAGCGACATGTCGTATCTGCCTTACCCGACATGGAAATAGCGTAATGCTCTATGTATGAATATATTATAAAGAAAGAATGTTATCATTTCTATTTTAAACCACAACACAGGAACAATTTATAAGTTCTCGTTGTTAAAATAGTAATATAAAGGGTCTTTCACATTGAGCGTTTTTTTTAATTCTTGGATAAAACACAGATGGCGTCGCGAACTTGCCTGGGTCTTGTGACATTTGAGAAGTGTAATGTATGACATTTATAAAAATGGAGTCGTATATAATACAATAACGCGTTCAAATTGTTGAATTATTTTATGTATTGTAATCTCCGGAAACGTTGATGTTAATTGGCCACCAAGATCATGTGATCTGACACCGTTGGACTATTTACTCTGGGGTTACGTGAAAAGTCAGGTCTATAAGAATGAACCCCGATCAATTCCTGAGCTGAAGGACGAAATTATTCGCGTTATTGGTGAGTTAGAACCGCAATTATGCCGAAATGTCATCGAAAATTTTGACAAAAGACTGGACATCTGTGGAACTGCAAGAGGTCGACATTTGGTGGATATTATTTTTTGTGTTTACATGTCATACATTATACTTCAATGAACAATCAAAAATTTTTTGAAATCAAAGCAAATTGTATGTTTTATTCAAGAATTAAAAAAAAGTGAATCATAAAAAAAACGCTCAATTTGAAAGACACCATATAACATAATTCATTATATCAAATATTTTTTTATAGTTAATGGACGCAATACTCACTCATATATTATACTCGTTTATCTAATCATCATAACTTGCACTTTAAAAACGAAAATTAACTTGCAGCCTTGTTCTTTAGATTCGTTTTTAAAATAATAATAACTTTATATTTTTAATAGTATTTGTTTCTAATCAAGACACAGGTGCACGAAACAAAGATCGAATAACAGATAAATTAAGATTAATTTGAGTTGTTGTAAAGCAAACCTGGACAAACCCATCGGATAGTTGAGTTTTTTTTTTTATTAAATTAAATTGTTTGATTTCTTGTATATAATACATGCCGCGCATGGCTGCGCGGTAACGCATTGGACTTCCGTGCGTAAGGTCATCGGTTCGAACCCCGAGTTGTACTACTCCCCTCGAATGACACAGGCAATTTTCCGCCTAGTATTCGGGGGTGTAAGTAAATCTATGAATTCTGTCATATCTATTCTTTACAAAAATAATCGGAAAAAAATCAAGTGTGTTCCGATTGTCTGACTTCGGTGTGCCATCGGATTTAGCACAGCGGTGTAGCCGGTGAGTTTGCTGGTGTGCAACGGCTAATTCACTTAACCTTTCCCTTCCTGTGCTAAAAAAATACCTGCGTTCCGGTGCTGTGTATTCAATACACATGTAAAAATGAGCGATTTAAAATCGGAAAAATAAGAATATTCATAGCCAATCGCTTAAATTAAATAAATTTGAAGTCAAAAGTGATAATAATTGAAATTTAATTGCTGAAAACGTGAAAAAAACATCGGACGACGTTCACAAAACGGGCAAAGCGACCACCTCGAACGAAAGCCCGCTGGCTACTGAGCGAGAGAAGCGAGCGAACTGAGATTCTATTTCTTGCGTTCCCATATACCGAAGTAGAGTGAGACGTGAATAGCGTCGCTTCCTCACCCATAGCGGTTTTTTAGAATGAATATTCTTACGTCACACACGCCATGGCACACGTTTGTTACAAATTGGTGAATTTATTCCCGATTTTCACAAAATATCTCTGATGTGGCCGATAAGTGCTAATTATTATTAATATTATTTTTTCATTCAATGCGTAAATGTATTACGGAGGAATACCTAAAATCTGAAACCAGTATTTATTATATTTATAGAGATATTTAAGTTTTTAGAAGCAATGTGTACTAGTTACACATCACAGGGAAGAAAGGGTTAATATCCGGTTACATTTAGGTTTTAAATACACGTTTTAAATATATCAAGTAATTTGGTATTTACTTTGTGTAATTTACTTTGTTATTCCAACAATTACATTGATATCCGGTTCACGTGTTTCTACCTCCTATTCCGAGGCTTTGTTCGGGCAGGATAATCACAGTTTGTTACAGAGGTAGTCCTTAGGCCAGACTGGTGTCATGTTATATCAGAACTATGTGTAGACTATTGATACAAAAGAAACATGTTTTAGAGGGTAGAAACTTTACAATTTTGGATATTTACTCCTATTTTTTTTAATATTAAACTTTAACCTTACTTTTTTTTAAATTATGATTTATTTCTAAAACATGGTTTGCGAATTAAGTTATGTTCTGGTATTCATACAAACTATCATGCAGTATCTCTGTTGGAGAAGGCAGATAAGAGAAAGAGGTAAACTTTCCTATCCCAACATAATTATTTATTTTATAAGTTTTTCTTCATTCATTTATTCATTCGTTATACATGACCAAACCATCTCACAGTGCTCTCCTTCATCTTACGCAACACAATAGCCTCAAATTCACATTCATTCCGTATTCTGTCGTACGTTGTCAACCCATGTATCATTCTAAGAGCACGATTTTTTCGTATTCGAATGTCTCAAATATTCCTCTGAACTTTCCTCTGAAAGTTACGAGTATATCGGCAGTGCGTAGCTTTACAGGCAGACTTTTCGACTACATAGTTCCAGCAACACTGAACGCTCTTTAGGAAAACAGCTTCCAAAGAATATTTTAACATACACAATTTATTTTTTGTACCAAATCATTTATTCTTTTCTAATTAAACCGCAGTGCTCATATTCAATCCGAGATGATTATCTTTAAGACCTCGAGTGCTGCACCAGTAATTGGTTTGCAGAACCTGACCATTACGGACCATTAGGTGTCCGGATTGCAGACATTACTTATAAGACATTATGACTAACTAATACGAGTATGTGTAGGTCAACAGATTTCAGTGGTGGACCAAACGAAAGGAAACCATACTTTAGAATAAATTGAAGACGGGAATTATTAATAACTTAACATATTCGTACATACCTTCCCACTGTCTCCCTATCGAGTTTGGCAGAAAAGGGAGAGCTTCAGAATTACCTATCGCGACACATCTCCTTCGCCTCTTCTACATTAATAAACCTCATACAGCTCCTACGATTTCTTTGACATTAACATTTCCTTCTTTCGAAATATACACTTCATCCAATCATAATTTCCTTGGTCTACCTCTAACACGCCTTCCACTCATATTTGCACAGCATGTTTGTTTTGTTAGTCTTTCTTCATTTATTCATTTCACGAGTCCAAACCATCTCAAAGTGCTCTTCTTCAGCTTGTTCAACGTATCAGCCTTAAGTATACGCTCGTATATAACCACTTTATTACATATTCTGTTAAGTGCACGCATTTCTACAGCGTTTATTCGGATATTTTCAATATTTTTCAATGTCCACGTTTTACTTCCATAAAACAAAGTTGGTACTAACATACTGTTGTGGACTATCATCTTGGCACATTTTGATATTGTGCGGTTCGAGTATATACTATCTTGATCAAAAAGTTTAAGGACTTTCTTCATAAAATCGAAAATCGAAAATACAAGTTTATTCATCAAAATCGATACGGTCCCCTTCAAAGTACTCTCCATCGAGCCGTGGTTCCAAGGTCTGCGGACCGTTAAATCCGTTTTTCACACAAAATTTAATGTAAACTCGTTGATGCACAGTTGATGCCATTTTCAAACTTGTAAAAAATCGAAAACACGCACAAAGGTAGATGTACTCAGTACAGCGTAACTTTTACAAATGTCAAGCTATGACGCTGAAATTTGAAGGGAAGTGTCAATGATAGATGTGATAACCTAACAAAAAAAAAGGATTCCAATCGGGTGACCGACAGCGCCACACGGTGGCCGGTCGTAAAACTTTTTGATCAAAGTAGTATTTTAGTGCCCCATTGACTTGCTATACGCGTTCAGTATCCATTATAACTATTCCATCATTTGAAAAAATATTATCTTAACCTTTCCCTTCCTGTGCTAAAAAAAATCGAGCGTTTCGGTGCTGTGTATTCAATACACACGTAAAAATGAGAGATTTAAAATAGGAAAAAATAAGAATATTGATAGCCAATCGCTTAAATAAATTAAATTTGAAGTCAACAGGGATAATAATATCTCTGATGTGGTCGATAAGTGCTAATTATTATTAATATTATTTTTTCATTCAATGCGTAAATGTATTACGGAGGAATACCTAAAATCGGAACCCAGTATTTATTATATTTATAGAGATATTAAAGTTTTTAGAAGCAATGTGTACTAGTTACACATCACAGGGAAGAAAGGGTTAATATCCTGTTACATTGAGGGCATTGGACTTCAGTATTTCCAACTTGTCAGTGCCTTCTTTCTTTATTAGATTCCTGGAACCTGGCTAGGGTCCTGTGCCAATTGGTTCGATCCATTACTGTTAGTTCTCAGCGGTGCTGAGCACTATGGATGCTTTCAAGGTGTTGTGTTTGAGGATAATATTCCATATCCTACGACGAACTATTTTACTAGACTGTTGCCTTTTTTTCGAGTTACATCGGAGATTAGAACCCGAAACCGTCAGATGCAAGCCATTGAAGCACTCAAAAGCTGGACTTATTTAGATCAAACTATGATCTCATGCCATATTATCTGACAACACAATAATATTTCCATTACTTATCTCTAGATATATGATATAATAGTTCCACCAGTGGCTTAGTGCACATCAGGAGACCTTCAACGGCGTGTTTAAATGCAACTTTTAAAACTAAAATGGTATTTGCAACGATTGCAAGGCTACTCGAGTACATTTGGAGTGATATGATGGAGTACGGTAGTCAGTTTTGTGTCATGTGTGGCGCTTGGAGGTGACCATACTCGTAGAAGGTCATGGAGTTGGGTGAAAGAATGTGACTTTCCCTACTAACTGGGTCCGTTTGGGCACCATATTTGGACTGGACTGGTTAGAATTGGAATGTGTGGCAGTGAAAACGTTGCTTACTCCTTTGAACCACTTATGTTTTTTTATAAATGAAAGGATTGAAGTATTTTTGTGCGATGTGGAGAAAAGTACAGATGCGGAAATCAAAAGATTTGGTCAAGAGTCACGGGAACTTTGGGGAACCATTTATGGAAGAAAGACTGAGAATCTGGGATATACTCGTATACTCAGACATGAGAGATACCAGTTGCTGCAATTAATGTTTAAACAATCACGAGCCGAAGAGGAGTCAGGAAAAGAAGGCATTGAATTGTATTACACTTTCGTTGTATACAGTATAACCTGGCGGACTTATTGTCATGTGACAATATCTTACAACTAACCAGAAAGATGTTAAAGTGGCCTTAAATGAAAACCAGACTGGAATCTTTTTTAAAAAAAATGGGTTCCGATTGATAATCGAACTCGCCAACCTTTGGATTGAGAGACAAACGTCTTACCAACTAGGCCACGGAGGTTGTCTGACATAGCCAAATATAGCAGTGGGTGGTCGTCCTGCGTATGGAGGAACGGTTTCATCTCTCAAAGAATAAAGAACTAGATGTTAACATCCCCCAGTTGGAGTGACACGACAAGAAAAAAAAAGAAATGTTAAAACGAAAATGATGGATAAAGAATGAAGAATGATGTTTCCAAGAATGGTATCAAGCAAATGTATTAAATCTTTGTTTTTAAAAATAAGCCACCAAAAAAACATCACGGCGTTTTTTTTTTTTAATTATGCATACCTTCGTGGGCTAGTTCATAAGATATTTGCCTTTTGATCCAAATTTTATTGAGGTTTCAGTCTAGTTTTCGTTTAAGGCCTTTTTAACATTTTTTGGTTGGTCGAAAGAAATAACCAGATGGAATAAATGCGCCATGTACTGTATACAACGAAAGTGTAAAGTGTAAGACAAAATGTCTTCAAATTGATAGATTAAGTTTAGATCACGCTCAAATAGTATTTACTTTTATATATGTTATATGTACTCGTAATTAACCAAGAAAATTGAAGTCACAGTCAAATATCGGTAGTCCATTGGTTCAAAACTTAAACTGTTCAGCCAATCAAATATGTTATTATTGTATTCCGTTTCCAAATTCCAACCCAAAATTGCACGAATAAACGCAAAAAGGATCTAATCCACTTAACATTTTCCTATAGTATTTTCAAATGTTGAATTAGCCAACTTCAATATTTTGTGTCAAATTTATCGATCCAGTAAATTTATCGAGGCAGTAAATTTATCGAACCGGTAAATTTATCGATCCAGTAAATTTATCGAAGCAGTAAATTTATCGAACCAGTAAATTTATCGATCCAGTAAATTTATCGAGGCAGTAAATTTATCGAGCCAGTAAACTATAAATTTAAAACTAATTTCTGACTTGAAAAATATCCATACAACGCGCCAGAGTGTTTCCTCAAAAAATTCAAAATATGTAGAACTGGAGTCGGAAACCTTTTTAGGTTTATGGGTCACAATTAAATTATAGTTTGAACAATATGGGTGCGAATGTTTAAAACAGGTATTGTAAAAATTTTCTTTATCAAATTTGTCCCTCCTAAATACTAATCCTTAATAGCTCATCAGGTAAGTCTTTTAACGCAGGGATTGCGGGTTCGGTCCCTGTTGGCATCCCAGTTTTTTTAAAAAGGCTTCAAGTCTTGTTTTCACTAAGGCTTTTTTAAGGTCTTTGTGGTCGGTTGGAAGGTATTGCTACATGGAAATAAGCCTGCCAGGTTATATTGTATACCAAGAAAGTGTCACATCATAAAAAATGAGATATCAAACAAACAAGCTTCACAAATTCGAATAAAAAAATATTATTCGCAAAACGAGTAAAAATAAAACAAACTATTTATTTCTCGGTTTTTGGTCTCGACTTTGGTCAAATATATTTCGAAGGTTTTGTGGTTATTCGTATCATTAGGATAAGTTTTTTTAGAGTGTTTTAATGCATTGTTTGGCTTATAATGCCTTCATAAGCCAAACCACGCGGTAAAACACTCTGAAATACCTTAATCAACAGGCTTCTTTTTTGTTTCCATTGCTTGTAAAGTTAGTTTGCTGAAATACGGATTGAAATAATATTTATTACTTTATTACGCACATAACATTTTTAATTCATACAGGCCGTATATAAAATAATTATGGACAAATGCCTGCGGGCCGCAAAAAAATACAGGTTTGAGCCACATGCGGGTTGCCGTTTACCGACCCCTGATATTATATAGGTTAGATCCTTGTTGCAAGTAAAGAAATAATATTAATTAAAAATTGACTTACCAACATAAACGAATATAGCCTATCGAAGTGTCAAAAATCTGGGAAAAAAGAAAAATAAATATTATTATTTTAAGTAATAAAATTTCGAACGAAAACAAAAATATTTTTAAAACGGTAATGAACATTTTGATGGTGGTATTCCTACGTCTACAGAAATACAATTCTATATTTTATTGGATACATATATTTCTTTTTCGTGGTAAGCAGAGAGGGTATATCTTCACGCCTTTCTATAAAATATCATAAACTAATACTTTTTGCAGATATACGAAATGTTTAATTTGTATAGTACTTTTCTTTCCGCATAAATGCCAAGAGTGACGCTCGGTGTGGTAAGGTGCGGGTTGCCTGTCTTGAGAAGGTTCCTTATCGTACAAATAGATGTGTATATTGTCAAATTATAGTAATGTTTACTTATGTGTTATTTGATTGTTTCATTGTGTAAATATATATTTTCATTTACTTTTGTTATAATATTTGTCATTGTAATAAATGAAACACTGACTATTTGGTATTTAACCAGTAAGCGACTATCAACGCACGGGTGCGTGTGAACCTAACTTATCTCAAGTTAGTACGAACGCACCGGTGCGTTACACATTAACATCCAATAAATGTATAGATTTTACCAAAAAAGTTTAGTGTATTGATATCTATGGATACTTTGTCATAACAAATTCCAATTCGCAATACAGTTTATCACAATTCTTGTGATAAACTGTATTGCGTACAGTTTATCACAGTTCACAAACGAAATATGTACTTATCACAATTCTTCAACCTCACAAAAGAAATATGTAAAAAAACTCACTTCCTGGGTACATATTGTTCCTATATAATTCATTAGTTAATAGGGTAATATTCTTGTGAGGTACTCGTATATTATATCGTTAATAAAATAAATAAATAAATATCGTCTTATATGCTCTTCTGTTTCTCACACGTCTGTGGTCCACGCGATGCGACTGTGGAATGAACTTCCAAGAGTTATCAGATGTGCAACACGGTCAAAAGGAAATATAAAACAATATTGCATTCCTCAGAATATTCTTTCATTGTAATTTTTTTAATCCAACACTGTTTATTCCACTTTATATAACGAGAGTTAAGCATTTTATCCAACACTGTTTATTCCACTTTATATAACGAGAGTTAAGCATTTTATCCAACACTGTTTATTCCACTTTATATAACGAGAGTTAAGCATTTTATCCAACACTGTTTATTCCACTTTATATAACGAGAGTTAAGCATTTTATCCAACACTGTTTATTCCACTTTATATAACGAGAGTTAAGCATTTTATCCAACACTGTTTATTCCACTTTATATAACGAGAGTTAAGCATTTTATCCAACACTGTTTATTCCACTTTATATAACGAGAGTTAAGCATTTTATCCAACACTGTTTATTCCACTTTATATAACGAGAGTTAAACATTTTATCCAACACTGTTTATTCCACTTTATATAACGAGAGTTAAGCATTTTATCCAACACTGTTTATTCCACTTTATATAACGAGAGTTAAACATTTTATCCAACACTGTTTATTCCACTTTATATAACGAGAGATAAGCATTTTATCCAACACTGTTTATTCCACTTTATATAACGAGAGTTAAGCATTTTATCCAACACTGTTTATTCCACTTTATATAACGAGAGATAAGCATTTTATCCAACACTGTTTATTCCACTTTATATAACGAGAGATAAGCATTTTATACTTGAAATTAAATAAATATTTAATCAAAGGTTTCGGTCTTAACTTTGTGGAACTCAATACTAGAATACTGTATAAATGACATACAAAAATATCTTTGTATTATATTTGGTTTTGTCTTTGTAATACGAGTGTTTCTGAGCTTTACTTAGCAAATATATTTTTCTGAAATATATAGATACAGTAAAGTACTACAGTCCTATCCTCACACTCAACTTGTTTTTTTTTGTAATATTTTTCAACTCAATAATATTGGGTTCGAATCCCAAATTAGAACGCCTTTGAGGAGAGTTTCTCTCTAAACGGCGCTATATATATTGCCCCTTTATTAATATTATTTTTTATTTAAGTAATTATATTCATCCCCGCTACACTGCACTGTTTCTGCTTCCTATCCCGAGGATCTCTTCAGGAATTCCGCGGATAGGAGATAGGAACACGTGTAGCGAAGAATAATTATATTATTGGTATAGCGAAGTAATTCATTGTTTAATATTAAATACACATTTTTTTATTAAATGTGTCTAGTAAGGTGGTTGGTTGGAAGAAATTGCTATATAACAATAAGCTATTCAGATGTACTATGTATAATCATGCACACAAAATAATAAATAACAATAACAACTGCAGAGTGGAAAATATGTAGGTATTGTTAATAATTTCTTACAGAGGAGTATTTATTTAAATAGGAAGTCGACGTATTTCATTAAAACAAATCACACTGTTCAAGTACACAAGACTGCATGTCTATAAGTTGCTATTTCAAGTTAATATTTTAAGATAACAATTATAAGAACGCTCTGCCCGCTTGGTCTACTCCGACACATGAAGCAGATCCGCTCAAGAAGGCAAGACCAGTTCAACAACTCTTCTGCACGAGCCATTTGGAAATGAAAAGTGGTGCTGGAATGGTCTCCAAGCCGGTTCTCATGCGAGACTTGTTGATAAAAATGGAAGACGTCCTACATTAAGAGACAACAATGAAGACTATGATGAATGAGATATATAGATGAGAATCCAGTTTGAAAAGTGTAGAAACTGATTGTCGACAACTGGAAACAGAACTGGGTTTTTAATTGAATCTTGACGACTGGTAACAGAGAGATGAGGGGAAAAAATTAAACAAGAAATTATAGCGAGGAAGTAGATACAGCTGTGGAAAATATACAGATGATGTACATTTCTTAGGATTTTTTTCTACATTACTTTGCAGTTAAACAGAATATGTTAAATGATTTAATAGTACCTATAAATGGAGCAAAGTCCTATTTATAAGAAACACATCATAGGAAATAACCAAAAATATTCCAAGTCCCATAAAGCCAGCTTTTTACACTAATTTAAATATACGGAAGCTCTTATTTAATGGGAAAGGCAAAAATGGAATACTTAGCAACAGTGGTGTGTATAAACTTTTATGTGCTGACTGTGATAATTTCTATATAAAAAAGACAGGAATATCTTTTGAAAAGAGATTTCGTGAACACAAATCCGTATTAACAAATCCTCTAATTTATTCTGAAATGGTTAATCATTGTCACCGTGAAAACTATACTTTTTCTATCAATGATGCCAAATTCTTACATATTAGTAGTAACGGAAATAAATTGGACAGATTAGACGCCCTAGAAATTTCTAAGTCAGTGTATCGGGGTGAACATCTGGCAAACACATATATTTCAAGAATCTCGCCGCTGCTCGCTGATGTTGCCTCCTACCTCTCTCTACCCACAGTCCTCAATCCGAATGTTTACCGTTAGACACGTGTATGTCGGTACCAGTTCAAACAGAATTCAGTCTTGTTTGTGCTCCCCTGATGATGAGTTGAGAGCCTTGAAACCGGTAGGGTTATACCGTTACAAAAAGTGGAATAAACAGTGTTTGATAAAACAAATGAAATAATTTAAATTAAAATAAATAATTTAACGCTTATTTTTTATTCACCATTGTTTAATTTGAGTTCACTACCGGTTACAAAGACCTTCGTCTATATCGTCAGGTGAAGTTAGTTTATTTTTTTTAAATTATCACAGTACAGGAGAGGGGGAGGGGAGAAGTGGCTAATGAGAGGACGGGAGTAGGTAGGCGTCAAAAGGATGGTTTTTGCAGAAGACCATAATTGAAATTAGACACTTGTGTCTATCTACTATACCGAGGCTATCTTAAGGCGGAAGCATGTTCCGCCTGAATGAAGCCTTGGGATAGGAGGAAGAAACTCGTATTGCGTGATTTGTTGTCATGTTAAATATTCTATTATTCTAAAAAGATCGTGTTGAAAGACCTTATGTTCCAATTTTTTAAATTCTCACTGAGAGAAGAATGGAAATCGTTTATACTTGGAGAGTATATATGACAAGGTGTATGGACTTGGCTGAAGCGAAATATGTGTGACAGGATAGAATGAAGTGGAGATCTACTCTATCTGCGTACCCTTGAAGACATGGCATAATGGTGATAATGATGATGACAGCTGATCATCCAAGGAAAATAATTGTCCAACGTTAGAGGTAGGCACTAGACCCATAAGATTTTTTTGGGTTCAGTTAAACTGAGAACAAGTAAAAAAAGTAAAGATTTTCATCATGATGGTTACCAAACTACCATACAGCACCCCAAAAAGAAGGATCCGATATAATAAGGCATCTCAAAAATAAGGTTTTGATACAGTACGGCACCCCAAAAAGAAGGTTCTGATAGAATACAGCACCCCAAAAAGAAGGTTCAGATAGAATACGGCACCTTAAAAAGAACGTTCCAATGAAATATGTTATTCTAAAAAAGAAGGTTTCGATAGAATACGGCACTCTAGAGAGAAGAAAAGAAAGGAGAAAGAAACGATAAAAAGCGAGAGCCACAATCAATGAAGAGTATCATCAATTCCGAAATGAAATCAAGATAAATAGGAAGTGTTTATGGAAATTCAACAACACCAAAAGTGCGACGAGACCCAGTCGTGCGGATCTAGGCTACTACACCCATCCTCATAACACCCAACCATCACGTTCTGCAAAACGAAAGAGAAATCATCGAAAGTGCCAACAACGAAGCTCGTCATGCGCCTCTTCATGCGTGACCATCGTCAATACGGAGCCTCTTATTTAAATTTACTGACTGATTGTGATGGTCTGCTTAGACAGCACGACCTAGACTGATTGTCAGCTGTATTCACTTTTCACCAGCCAATTATTATTTTGGCAATGGGACTAACGTGATTTTCACCAAACACGTGCTTCCATGGTGGAAAAAAGAGTCTCACGATGGACCTTATTTTGAGAAACGTCATAAACAAAAGCTGGTAGAGGAATAAGAGCTTCAACGCAACTAAAACGATCTTGACGTGATATTTTAACAAAACATTATCATCATCATCCTATTGCGTATCTCATGACTGAACATCGTGACTCCCATGATAGCCCGTGTTGACTTTCTTCCATCCATCCTGCATTCTGCGGTTCGAAGAGCAGTTGTTAGGGATAGTGCTGTTGCGTCTCTCACTTGATCAATCCAACCCACTGGGACTATTCCTCTTGTACATTGTCCGTCCACGCTTCCAGCGTCCAAAAACCTCTACAAACTGTCTCCATGGTCACGACCAACGTGTCCAATCGTCGTAAGCATATTGTCGACAATCTGTTAGTTCTTCGAGAATGCAGGTATTATTTCACCTTGCCGTCCATGGAATTTATAGCATCTTTCTCCAGCAGAACCTTTCAAATTTATATATTCTACGTCTCTCCCTTGCTCGCAGAGTCCACGTCTCCGTGCCTTATAAAATATTGCGAAGACAAGAGACTTAACTAAGAGCTGTATCGTCGTAATGTTTTAACGAAACAGCGCTGTACAAAACTTCTTTTTTAATCATTAAAAAACACTTGCAAGAAATTAATCAAAATATTCACACTTAAAAAAGATCATTAATAAATAATACAAACGATTCAATTCCCACTAACCAGTGTTCATCTCACGCACAGTCCCGTTATGTCAGCGAATCAGTAAAAATGTTACAAATTATGTTACATATAAAAAAGAAAAAAACCAAAATACTCATTCGTCGATCAAATCAGCCACCATCCACCATCCTCCTAAATTTGGATACGAGTACTATTGAACTAAATATGTCCACAATCAAGTCTAGTGTTGAATTAAATTTGTCCACCCACATCCTTCATCATTTTTATCAAATCGTTATAAAATTCAATTAATTTAGTTCAAGAAACAACTTGGGTTTCAAGATATACTGTCCATAAAGTTTTCGCGATGAGACAACTTCAATTCTTTATTCATATATGAGTAGAACGAAGAGGAAAGGAGAATTTGGAAATACTAGTATTGTACTATAGACCATCAACCCGATGGACCAACCCAGCGAGGAATGCAACAGGGTCCTCTGTGACGGGAGGGTCCAAAGTAGGTAGACGTGGAGAATCGTTGAGGGAGAGTTGGGTAGATGGAACTGAGAGATCCAAGTTGAGAGACAAATAGTTATGAAAGATCGACCAAGAACAATGCGACATATTATAGCTTCAGGTTATCATTTTCAGTTTTCTGAACGACAGTTACTCGCAAATAGCCCTCCTTCGGGCTCAGGGCCGTTGGGTTAATAGTCCGACGACGTAAAATAAACGACTACATATATACTTACCATCATGCGATTTCCCTGTCGAGGTAGGCAGAGAGGACAGAGCGCTAGACTTTCCTATTTTAACACACATCCTTCGGCTCTTCCACATGCAAACACCTCGTATATAAACACCTCTTACGATATATTTTACATTTTACGTTTCATTCTTTTAAAATACTTTCTTCATTCATTCGTTCTACATGCTCAAACCATCACAAAGTGCTCTTCTTTATCTTAATCAACATCAAGTTCACATTCATCCCTAATCACTAACATACATTCCACATTATATTATACATTGTCACCCATATATTGTATAACATTTTCACAGTGTACAATACAACCATGCGGGTGTATTGCCATGTGGTAAACTCTTACAACCAATCAGAAAAATGTTAAAGAGACCTTAAGTGAAAACCAGACTTGAATATATATATTCTTTAAATCTGGCTTCAAGCGGGATTTGAACCCGCAACCTCCAGGCTGAGAGACAGGCGTCTTACCAACTAGGCTACGGAGGGTGTATGTATTGTTCTCAGTACAAGCACAACAAAAACAGAAAATAAACAAACTACAAAACAGAGTTCAAAATACAAGTAATAAAGAAAAACTGTTAAAATTAACACGCGATGCTGATGATACAAAACTGGCTTATACAATGTCGATGACTTTTAAAATTGTGCGAATAATTATGCGCAATCTTTAATTAAATTTGCGAATAATTATAACAAAGCGAATAAAAAATTAAGAAATTTCACTGTTCAGACCATTTCCCATGGAGGTGTTGGCAGTGTAACAGCAGTGTCTACATTACCTTGACTTTCTATGGATATTGGCGTTTGCAAAAAAAAACGTGATAAGTGATGATCACCTCGGGGTCACTGCCGAAACCTGTTCCGCGGAGAAACATTTTTTTACTTCCTTTATGGGCTATTATCCGATACGTCACATTTATTATTCTTAAGTCCGCTAGATATGATGCCATATTCCCCGTAATTTATTATCTATATTATTAATAAAATAACAATTTATAGAGCGCCGTTTAAAGAGCATACTCTACTTAGAACGCTCTAACTCGGGATTCGAATCCAGTACTATTGACAGTTTAAAAATATTACTTAAAAGTACTTCCCCGAATTAACATATAATAATAATATTTAATAATAATATCCTCACATATGGAATCGAAACCTCTGTCCCAACAAAGCGAATAACGCAAAAACTATTAGCGACACAGAGAGCCATTGAGAGGAGAATGCTGGGAGTTTCACTGCGAAATAGAAAGACCAACAAATGGATAAGAGAGAGAATCAAAGTCACGGACGTGGTTGAGAGAGCAGCTGCCTTAAAATGGAGCTGGACAGGACATATTGCCAGATGCTCTGACTCTCGATGGACGAAAAAGGTTCTGGAGTGGCAGCCTAGAACGGACAGCAGAGGTATGGGGAGACCAAGGTTTTCTTCAAGTGATTCCAAAAGCTGCACACGTCACCCATATCTCTTTAAGAGTAGAAAATTAAGTAATAAATACCACTTCGTTGTAAGAATTAAAAATATTCAATATTTTGCAACAAAAGTAAATGAAGCAAATTACGTGGTCGCATAAATCATTCAAATGACTATCCATCCCCACGAAATCCATAAACATATACGTGAGAACATGCCCACGAACCCCACAAAGATGGACAGTCACCCGAACATTATTTTTCATATAAAGTGAGATATCATCAATCAAAAGGAAAGGAAGGGATGGTGGAGAGGAAAGGAAAAGACAAAACAGGAATGAACCACGTTATTTTACTGACTAGAAATTAAGAGGTTTTTCAGTCGCTTCTTAAAGCATGCCAAGAACGGAGCGAGTCTTATATTGGTTTGTAACTGATTCCAGAGTCTCACTGCATGGACAGTAAAGGACGACGTAAAGAAAGAGGAGCGGTGAACTGGTAAGGCCAATAGACAATCTATTTTACTAGATGAGCTTTGACTTATCCTAAGATGTTTCAAGGAGGCGTTGGTCTAAAAAGAGTTGGGAAGACTTAGGCTGAACGATGAAGGCTAGAACTAATATTTTCCCAGTTAGTTATGCTTTTAACAGAGCAGGTATGATCATAAGACTTAATCTTGCGAGCGAATTGATGCAAACTGTTACGCCTCGATTTTTCGCGGTTAGTAGCATTTCTATTTGTTGGTTGATTGATCACCTGCTAATAATAGAATATATTTTGCTCATTTTTCGTTCCTTATGTGCAGCCCATCGCTGATCGTAAGCCCCTTTATTCGCCCGTGTATACCGTCGCGGCTTACTAGATACCGTGTATACCGCGCGCTTTATGCATGCATGGGCTGTTCGACTATTTAGTGACTATTGCGAAGGACACGCATAAGGAACATTTCATTACAATAACATAGGTACACAGCAATTTCAAATAAATCATAAATTTAAGATGACGCATACGTCCGATACACAGAATGTCATTCACTTGATCTAATCATACTTTGTAATATTATAGATATGGTAAACTGCACAATTCGGTATCCTTTTTATAATCGTGCATTAGCACCTTTAAAATCGTGTGCTTTTGGATATGTGTTAATTTGGATGTTTTAAATATTCAAATTAATTTAGATTTTCCACGTAACAACGAAAATCATGGAATAATAACATATTATTTACTTTCTAAATAAATTATTTCAAACATAAGTTAATGGCTTGAGATTCGCTACATATATTTTTTTGTTATTTTTTACAAAGAATACATACGACCGAAGTCATGGGTACCCATATTCCTCTGAATCAGCCTTATGGTATGTTCACATTTACCCCTAATCACTTAATTCCATATCCTGTCAGCTTTTTTCCCCGTTCATGTTTTTGTCTCGTACATTAAAGATGCCACTAAAATACTGTTGTGGACTATTTGGTTCGTGTATATATGTTTTAGTATCCCATTGACTTTATTTCCTATCGTTGCAAGCTGTTCGATATTCTTCGTAACTCTTCCGTCACCTGAGGAAATACTACCTAAGTAACATAAATATTTCATTGCTCATCCTTATATCACATTACTATATGTGTTCTACATGTATGCTTATCATAATATATATGGAACATTCATGATGGCTAATATTTTTTTATATAAATTGGATGAACGCATTCCGGATCTCGTAGAGACAGATTAATTATTTTCATTACTATATAAAAAAATATAAATGTCACATATTTCACAAATGTCAGTGGGTCTTGTGGTCTGCGAGGATATAAGCGATACACCATTAGTTTTGCATAAATATCTGCCAAATATCGAGCAATATTTCACTTGCTTGCACGAGATGTATTAAGTGTTTCATATTTCTACTCAATTCATTTCACACCTTCTCTCTAGACTGCAAAATATGAATAAGTCTGGAATTTCATTTAAATTGTTAATAATATAGAGATCATGCGTCAGCATGGCTAGGCGGCTCAGCAGGGTCCACATGTCTGTGACATTTGCGGGAGGGTGTGCGTATCTAAGATCGGGCTGTTTTCTCACAGAAGAGCACATGATCGACGTGGAAGAATAGTTCAAGATTGACGTTGGAGTGGCAAGGGGATCCTTAACTACGAGACCCGGCAACTGGAATACAAATGAAACTATTTACCAGCTCGGAGGGACAGTTTATTAATAGAAAGAACATTGAATGTTTCACGCAGATACTCGGGGCAGCTTTTTTATAACTATAATTTGATGTAACATTAATATCACCTCAAGAGCGCTTCCTAACTAGCTCAGCTCAACCTATTAACTTACAGAAAATGTACATAGGACGAGCATCTTTCAAGTATATCGAAAACTTGACCGATTTGGTGATTTGCTTTAGGGAGGACGGAAGACTTCCATATATAAGAGATCCCGCTATACAAAACGTTCTGTCGAAATATTTGGGTTTGTCAACTCTTCTGGGAATCGGAACAGTCAAAGTATTCGCAGCGCTTGACCTTAACCTGGGACGAGGTTCTGAAATTTTCTCCTATTTAAAACAATCCTGGAAATATCGACGAACCTGATTGTTGATCACCTTAAACACCATAACTCCAGCCTTATGTTGAACAATATCCTCTATCTTCAATAATGCAAATCTTTTAAGTGGACTTATGTGACACGGCTTCGTACCACCCAATATGAGATGTAAAGCAGTATTTAAAATTGATTGGAGTTTATTCAGTCTTGTCAAACGTAAATCCGAGATAACTCAAAATATTTGTAAGCTGCCTAAATTGGAAGAAGCTCAAACCTACAACACTTCCTAGTTGTCTCGCCAAGAATAAAGAACTATCAATGGGAAAATCTAGGAATTCAAAAGACCTTTTTGAGACTACCGTTCTGTCTAAAATCAACATTAGATCATTGCTTGGATTATCCAGGGTGGAGTTGACAGAGCGTGGAAGTTTAGTGGTCAGGCAAAAATTGAAGGTGGGACAATTGATCAAAAATACATGTAACAATGAAGACTATTTTATGAGCAGCTGAAAACCTAAGTCAGTCAGTGAAAGCTAGTTTTTGAGGTTTGTTCTAGATCTGAATTGGAGATCAAATTTACCGCAATATTCCCACGGACTGACCAACTCAATATTACTCCATCCATCACCAAATTAATTGGATGTTCTTAAATTTCAACGCCTAAGAACGAACTATTTCGGAATATAATAGTTTTCTCACATTTAGCAAGTTTTGCATAAAAAACCTCTATTTATTGGACATCTAAGAGATCGCGGCCTACCCAAGGACGCGGTCCAATTTATCGTATCCCACATAAAGTCACGATGAGGCAATGCTTAAATTATGCTATCATCTACTTTAAATTATGCGGACGCATTAAAAAGTCATAAATAAACATTGGCATTTCGAAATTATCGCATCACATGACATATATTCGGGTGATTTTAAGAATTATTATATAATCTGCAAACTCCATAAATTAAATAATTCATGCCATTTGGCGAGAATTCTCACAGAAATCATGATTTTGTAAAGTCGATAAAAGTTTGGATTTTGAAATGATTATATGTAGCAGGGCATATTATATAGACAAATAGTATATCTGAGAGGCTTATTTGACGGCGTTGAGCAGGGGCGGAACAAAGTGTTTTAGCACCTTGGACAATAAATAAAAAATGCGCCCCGTACGTTATACAAAATTTCTTTCTTCGATAGCGATTTTTCCATTGATCATGTATTTAGATAGGATACAAATGTAACTATAAATATTAAGTTCAACAGTGCTCGGTTACTACGAGTATTAACAGATTTAGATAATACAAATTAATTAATTAAACAAAAATATCTGCCTTTTTCGAGATTATATGTACAGTTATAAAAAAAAATATTACAGCCAATAAGCATTGAACATATTTTTTTTAACAGATTATTAATTTCAGTACGTGACGAGTCAATTGAACAAACAACCCAGTTCAGATATCTTGGCACCGAACTGCTCAGCTCTCATGACCTCCCCAGAGAAGTAAGGCCTCAGCTAGTTAGATAAAGCTGTAGTTGTGGCGGGTTGCCTGAGAGATGACATATGGAGGAATAAAGATATGAGAACAGATAGCAAGGTACGCATTTATAAGATCTGTGCGCGACCTATCCTCACATATGGCATCGAATCGAGGGCGGACACTGTCAGGACCAAAAGTATGCTAAGGACAACATAAATGAGAACTCTACGTGCTATTGCTGGGAAGACTTTGCGTGATCGTATAAGGAACACCACAATCCGAGAGGTCTGTGAGGTCCAATATGTGGTCAGATAGGGACGACAGCGTCGACGATACTGGTACCAACATGTACAGAGAATGAATTCCACAAGAATCCCATACATAGTTCTGCATGGGGTACCGGATGGACAGCGTCCACCAGGGAGACCCCCGAAACGATGGAGAGATAGCTGGAGCTCAGCATCACAAGAGGATAATCCTGTAATAACATGCTCTTGAGTGTACAGAAAGTTGAAGAAGAAGAAGTAAGAAAAATGTGCAGGACAAAAATTTAATCCTGTGTCGTACAACAAATAAAATGTAATATTGACATGTTATCGGTGTAACACAGTAGAAAAACCAACTACAAGACAAACAAATACAACATAACAAGAGCTTTTGTGTTTAGAACCACTGGAGTAAGCACAGAACTCGCGGTATGTCATTGCACTTGTCTGTAATACTAACCAGAGAAATACTGTAATAGAAACAGTCAGCGCGCTGCGAACATGCGTCAGCATGGCCAGACGGCTCAGCAGGGTCCACATGTCTGTGACATTTGCGGGAAGGAGTGCGCATCTAGGATCGGGCTGTTTTCTCACAGAAGATCACATGATCGCCGTGGAAGAACGGTTCAAGATTGACGTTGGAGTGGCAAGGGGATCCTCGACTACGAGGCCCGGCAACGACGAATACTAACCATAACATTCACAGGCAAACATTTCCAGCGAGGGTGAGTATTGTTATCAGACAAACCGTTTTACTAAATAAGTACCTTTGTTATTATTTTTTTGGGTACCATCAAGAATCGAACCCGAAATGCCGGGGTAGAAGTTAAGCGTTATACTATCTAAGCCACGGGGGTCAACATCATTGTATTGTATAGGACTTTATCACACTTTCGCTGCATACAGTACAACTTGGCGTTTGAGTTTTTACGTTTTCGTGCCCCATTTACTTTGTTTCCTATCGCTACACGCCATTCGATATTTATTTTAACTATTCCATCATTTGAGAAAATATTACCTAAATAACAGAATGCTTCAACTTGCTCCAATTCTTCATCGCTCATCCATATATAGTATATAGTAATATATGATTTTTTGTATGCCACCCTCTAATTAATTACATATTGTTGTTTATAGTTAAGGCATTAATGTTGTGGAGGTTTAAAGACATTGTAATTTATTTTTATCAAACACTGTTTATTCCACTTTTTTGTGACGGTATAACCCTACCGGTTTCAAGGCTTTCACCTCATCTTCAGGGGAGCGCAAACAAGACTAATTACATATAAAAGCTAATCAGATCGTCGGATCTCGATGTCGAAAATCACTGTACCAAATATTTTTAACTATAGTTGACGTACTTCATCAACAAACGTTCAACAGATGTCGTCTGTAAACCGTCTACATTCGTTTAAAATAATTTAGTGTAAATTCGACCCAAAAAATATTACCGAGCGATTCACGAAATCTATGCAGGCAAATGCCGATCACAGCGTCAGTCACGGAGAATCAAGCTTCGTTCAGAGGTTCTCAACGCGTGAAAACGGATATTTATTTTTCGGTCGTGATCGATAATGACCGTTCGGAATGCTTTTTTTTACAAATTCGTACGCTCGAAATACTATTACTTGTACTAATAGTTGTACTAGACAGGGCCGGAAAGAGAAAAGCAACTATGATTCTTATTACATATAACACAGTACCTTTGTATGATTCTTATTACATATAACACAGTACCTTTGTATGATTCTTATTACATATAACATAGTACTTTAATATGATTCTTATTACATATAACATAGTACCTTAATATGATTCTTATTACATATAACATAGTACCTTAATATGATTCTTATTACATATAACATAGTACCTTAATATGATTCTTATTACATATAACATAGTACCTTAATATGATTCTTATTACATATAACATAGTACCTTAATATGAAAAAGGATTCAACTCCAATAATAAATGTTTTTAGATATATTATTTGTAGTTAAGGCATTAACATTGTGAAGGTTTAAAGACATTGTAATTTGTTTGCATGCAAACTGATCATCGATAACGTACCTATTGAGCAAGTCATGCGATTCACTTACCTAGGTGTAGAGATCTCCAGCAACAGTGACCTAACACATTGATCAATAAGTCCCGGGACTAACTAACAGATGGCGCCTCTAATATCAAATCCATACCATTCTCAGTTAGTACCAACCTTTAGAAGTTACGTGTGAAACTTTCATGACATTCCGACATTTTATAATTGAGTTACAATGGTTTTAGTGACGCTATTTTTTGCTATTTTCAAAACAATGAAAAAAAACTAATTTATGTTATATAGTGAAGTACGAGCACAAACTAATAAAATGACAGCTTTGGCTGGCTGCCTTCGGGACACTATATGGATAAACAAACACATGCTAACCGAAAGTAAGGTCAGGATATATAAGACATGCGTCCTCCCCATCATGACGTATAGGATAGAAGTGAGAGCCAATACCAAAGGAAACAAAAAACCTTCTCAGAGTGGCGTAAATGAGAACCCTACGCTCCATCGCAGGCAAAACTCTTAGAGATCGGATCAGAAATGAGACGATAAAGTCTGTCTGTGGTGTTGAAGACATAGTGAGGTGGGGAAGAAGAAGAAGGCGCTTCTGGAGGGATCATGTAGACCACATGGAGGATACGAGACTTGCGAAAATTGCTAAGACTGAAACCCCTAACAGCAGGAGATTATCAGGAAGGCTGCCGAAAAGATGAAAGGACAGCTGGATGTCATCATCTCAGGACAGCCCACCGTCACAAACAGGTAATACGACCTAGACCAAGAGGAAGAAGAAGAGAATAAGCATATTTATATGGAATAAAATAATTAAGACGAAACAAAGTAATTTTACTACCAATTACTCATTTAACAGGATAATCTATACGAGTGTCTGATAGATGTGGGAAGTTCATTTCGCAGTTGTGCCTAATGGACCACAAATGAAGATTAAGAAAAAGACTGACAAGTGTCGAACAAATAGTGTAGAAATGCGGGCATTTATTGTAGAATAATACATAGGGTAATTATGTATGACAGAATATGGAATGAAGTAATAAGGGATGAATGTGCACTTAAGGCTGATGTGTTAAGTAAGATGGAGAAAACCCTGAGATGATTTTGGTGCATGGCATGAATGAATGAAGACATTTTAACAAAACTAATTTACTATGCAACTGTGAGTGAAAGGAGTGGTAGAGCAAGATTGAAGAAAGTATTATTGAATGGAGGGAATGGTATTTTGAAAGAAGGGAATTTAAGTAATAAGAGAAATCGTAGGAGCTACATGAGAGAGAATGAATGTATGATAGAATAGGCGAAATATATGTGTCGAGATAAGAAAGTCTAGTCATCTGTTCTATATAGGCAAAGGTAAATCCCAGCAGGGAAACGGCGTGATGATATGTATGAAATGTCTCGGGCCTCGATGCTGTGACGAGTTCGACACTGTCTATACGCAGGAGAAAGTCAGATGTGAGAGACGCGTCGCGTGGTCGGAATTTGTTTGCTGGAATTATTTTCTTTCTACTGTGTTTGATTTTTATTTCACGAACGAATTTTGAAAAAAATATACGAGTATATGAATCTATGGTGCCCTGATTTGAGTTGCTCAAATGTGTGTAGAAGCATATTACATATTTTTGATAATTTTTATTAGAACACTAGATAAAATCCTGATATGACTTTTTTCAGAAATATGGATAAAGATGGATATAACGAAATCCTGATATGAATTTCTTCAGAAATATAGATATAACAAAATCCTGATATGAATTTCTTCAGAAATGTAGATAAAGATGGATATAACTAAAAGCACATTTATAAAAAATAATTAATGTTTCCAAGTCGATATGAATAGTGGAAGATTGGAGTAAGTTGAGAAATTCTGCTGTTTTGAAAGTGTTTTCTCAGATGATGAAAGACTCAAGAGATATATCGAAGAGCGTGTAGCGATAGGAAACAGTGTAAATGGGCATTAAACCATATATTCTCGAAACCGAAAGCTATTAATATCTGCTTAGACGATAGTCCATAGCACAATTTTAGTTCCAACTTTGATGCAAAGGAGAGAAACGTGAACGAGAAAAAAGAGTAAATGGTGTAGAAATACCAATACACGGGGTGACAATATATGACAGAATGAAGAATTGAGTCATAAGGGATGAATTTCAATTGAAGGTTGTGCTACTATTGTTTTGTATTAACCCTTCCTTCCCTGTGATATGTAACTAACTATGTTAGTACACATTGCTTCTAAAAACTTTAATATCTCTATAAACAAATAACAAATACTGGGTTCAAATTTTAGGTATGTTATTCCTCCGTAATACATTTACGCATTGAATGAAAAAAATAATAATTAGCACTTATCGGCCACATCAGAGATATTTTGTGAAAATCGGGAATAAATTCACCAATACAATTAAACGTGTGCCAGTGTGTGACGTAGGTATATTCATTCTAAAAAACGCTATGGGTGAGGAAGCTACGCTATTCACATCTTCCTCTCACTCTACTTCGGTATATGGGAACGCAAGAAATAGAATCTCAGTTCGCTCGCTTCTCTCGCTTCAGTAGCTTGCGGGCTTTCGTTTGAGGTAGTCGTTTCGCCCGTTTTGTGAACGTCAAATTTAAATTATTATCACTTTGGACTTCAAATTTCATTAATTTAAGCGATTGGCTATGAATATTCTTATTTTTCCGATTTTAAATCGATCATTTTTACATGTGTATTGGTGTGAATTGAACACACAGCACCGAAACGGGCGAATTTTTTTAGCACAGGAAGGGAAAGGTTAAGGTGATATGTGACTGATGTAAGGTGAAAAAGATCACATAAAGATGGTTTTGGGTCTGTAGAACGAACAAATTAAGAAACACTAACAAAACAAATATATAGTGCAAATGTGAGTGGGACGCGTGGTTGAGGAAGATCAAGAAAGGTTTGGTTGGATTAAGTAAATGATATTTTGAAAAAAAAAACACAGATTAAGAATCCACTGTAAGAGGAAGAAGAAATTGACAAAGGATAACGTGGCAGCGAACCATACACGTTCTCAATTGAAGTCAGATCTCGGTACGTACATATGAATTTTATTTTTACATACAAACATACTATCGTGCTGTCTCCCTGTTGGGGTAAGCAATGAGGACATAACTCGAGACTTTTTTAACTCGACATACATACTTCGCTTCTTCCACATCGATACACTTTCTAACACAATTCCTAAGATGTCTCTGACTTTCTCAGTTTTCTTCGTTCAAAATACCATTCATTTGATCCAACCATACTTTTTTTATGTTACTCTGTCACACCTTCCACTTATATGTTCACTGTATATTTGTTTTGTTAGTATTTCTTCCTTCATTCGTTCTACACGTAAAAACCATTTCAGAGTGTTCATCTTCATCATCCTTAGGTTTACATTCACCCCTTATCACTTCATTCAGTTATCTGTCATAAATTGCCACCCCATGTATTCTTCTCAGTACACGCATTTCTACAGCATTTGTTCGGTTCCTTTCAGTTTTTTCCACGTTCACTTTTCTCTCACATACATCAATTGGTATTAAAAAAAAAACAGATGCGTGAGACTCTCGCGGGGTAGAAGTGAAACTTCTTAACTTCTAGGAAAAGTTGATTATACGCATTGCTTTTTTTCCATTTGTTAACGATTTTTTTTATGATTAGGAAAAGGTTATGTGGCCTTTAATTCAGGAAAATCTCTCTTAATTAAATAAAAATATTTTTTATGTTTAATAATAAATAATAATAATTTTAATAATAATATAATACACTTAATAATATTAAATTTATATTTTTTTAATATTACATGTATTAATATTTTTATGTGAATATTAATAATTAAATAAATAATTTTTCAATAATTATTTATTTATTATTATATTATTTTTATTAAATTATAAATAATATTATTATATTATATTATTGATTAAGTATATTACATTAATTATAATATAATTATTAATTTAATAATTACATATATTATTATAATTATATATTTAATAAAAATTATATTGTATATTAAATAAAATTATTAATTATGAATAATAAATAATTATTAAAATTAACATAATTATTAATAGTTTATTAATAAATAAATTGTTTAATAATAATAAATAATAATTTAATAATAATATACTACACCGTTTCACTTTTTGTGACGTTCAGGCCAATTTCCCCTACCGCGCCAATACTTGTAGAAGTTTCACTTAAAAAATATTGTGGACTACCATCTTAGCAGAAAACTAAGATAAAACATACACCACATAATTAGATTACAGCATTCGTGCCACCCTGTAGAATATTATGCGTGCCTAATAAAAGTATGACATGCGTTCCGGTAAACAATAAATAAATGACTGAAAACTATATACACAAGACGTTACGAAATATTCTTAGTAGGTACGAAATAGTAGTTATGGATATTTATGCTACGAGTCTGGGTTCAAACAAAGAATGCCATTTTACTAACATTTCATTGTGCTCCGTGAGAACCTTCGACTTATTGCTGTAATTCCGTAAAAAATGACTTACATTACATTCGGTTCAATTCGTAGTATTGTGTGTGTGTCTTGAAGTTAATTTCGAAAAAAAAAAACGGACTAATTTATCAAGTCTCGAATACCTAACATTGCCTTTCGTGTTCAGTGTTAAGCAATACAAAAGAGAGACAAAGAACAACAAAAAAAAAAAACAAATATTGTTTCAGATTTCGTCTCGCAAAAAATCAATGTAACTGATCATTAGCAACTAGTCGACTATTTCTTTGTATCGAGGCGATAAATGTTTCAGAGCACCTTGCAAAATATTCTATTGCATACGTTACTTTCAGTGTTCGAGATTTAAAAAAAAAAAAGCAAATTTCTAGACTCTGGTATATTTTCAATGCAACTGCTAAGCTGGTATATGGTAGTCATAAATATGTTATTGTCATATTAGTCGGTTTTTTAAAAGTCTACATTGTCGTTGACAGTCTACAGTGTTGCGAATGGATTGATTTTAAACTTTGTCATTTTGTTTTAAATTCCCTTAATGGGATGTCTTCATTGTATATTTCGAATCAGTGTCTGACAGATGTTTCTTCGGTGAGGAGTATAACTTAAAAGTCGATTTTTTGTTCATCGAATAAATTAACTGTGAAAATTGTCCAAATCGATCCACTATACTTGAGAAAATGTAGCATGTCCCTGTGACAGTTCACAAATTTGCCCCATTACAACCTTGTAACGACGTTCAGTAATTTTAATTATTTTATCAACTTTAAGGCTCGATTCTAATAAACAGCAAGTTATTTAGGTAAATACATTACATAAAACTTACAATAATGACAAATAAATACATCTTGTTACAAATTAGCAAAAATGTGGCAGTTTTTTTAAATCGAATAATATTTGGTGACGTTTGTCAAAAGTCACTACGTTAGTCTGCATTGGCTAGGGATGGGGTATACGATAATTGGATTTTCGATTTTTTTATACCTAAAATTAAATGTTCGTAATTAGTTTTAATTCATAGTAGATCTTGGCCTATTTAAAGATAGATTCAAATCATACAATACATTAGAAAGTCAGTATAGTGAAAATTACGAATTAAAATATCAGTTTAGAGAAAAACATTTTTTCGATTTATAAAAAAACGATTTTACCCCATCCCTTTGAGACATGATATTTCAAATGTCACAAGGACCATAATACATTTTCTCAAGTATAGGACGGGGTATTATGGGAGAGTTTTTGTCATTGCTGGTGCTGTGACGTGGAATGGTCTACTCCTCAGTGTAAGATATATGGGTGACGTGTGCAGTTTTAGAAAGTACTTGAAGACAATCCTTTTTTGGGAGGTCTTATCAAAATATATATGAAATAAACACATACACTGCGCTTTTTCATAAAGCCAGTGAAAGGTGGAAAAAATACTTAAAGGAGACGAACAAATGTCGTAGAAGTGCGTATACTTAACAGAAGAATAAATAGTGGGGCAAATTTATGACAGAATACGTAATGATGTGTTTAGGTATGGACATCAACTTAAGGCTGATGTGTTGATTAAGATGAAGAAGAGCACTATTAAATGGTTTGGGCGTGTAGAACGAATGAATGAAGAAATACTAACAATATACATTACAAATGTGAGCGGAAGGCGTGGTAGAGGAAAACCTAGAAAGTATGGTTGGATCGAGGGAATAATTTGAAGGAAGAAAACGTAAAAAATCACAGAAAATCGTAAGAGTTGTATTAGCAGGCGTATGGATGTAGACAATTATTTATTATTTTTTTACGGTACATCTACCAAACAGTTATTTATCATTTCTTAATCTATCATATTTCAATAGACAGGAACTAATTTAGCTTGTCATATTACACGTTCCTTGCAGGCCCACTCGGCAAAATGTTTTGTTGTGGTTGCAACTGATTAATTGTACGATTCTCGCATAACAAGACTGCGTGGATTGAGTAGTCAATATGGGCATTGTATGGCTTTTCATAAGACTTTGACTACTTACTGGAGTAAAGTGTAGAAATCGTTCTAGTCGGGATTAATTGATTGAATTTTATGGATTCGCTTTGTTCTATTGTTCGACTTGTACTGTTTTTTTTCCCTTTTGTATAACATTGCTTAAATATCAATGTTGAATTCTATATGTTGTTACTTTCTAATATTTGTATCAAAAAATGTTATTTTACCGTTGAAATAAATAAATATATTTTAATTACGAATATTTTCAAAAAGCACGCTTATCTATTACAATTATTCTTATTTTTATTACTCTTAAAAAATGTAAAACATAAAAGTTGAAGTTATTGAAGCAATTTCGCTTTCAATTGGCCCACCACTAGGCATCAACAGCCGTTCACCGGGCCGAGTGGAGCGCGTTGCAAAACTGTTATAATAAATATGTTCATTGAGCGGGTTTGCTTTCGTGCCCGACATTACACGAGACAACTCAAGCACTTTTCATTATGTATTCAGGAAGTGTCAATAATTGTTACAATTATGCCATTCTGCAGTCTCATTTGACATGGCAATTCTCTTTTGCCGATTCTTTTGGTTATTAAATAGAAAAAAATAAGCAATAATTTATTTTGAAATGAAAGGATAACGGGGAAGGGGAAGACTGAGGATAGAAAGTAAAGATACAATTGGTTAAATTTGAATTGGTTTATTTCACTTTATATAACGGTATAACCCTACCGGTTTCAAGGTTGTTGGTGCTCCTCTGACGAGTAGGCGAAAACCTTGAAACCGGTAGGGTTACATCGATATACAAAGTGTAATAAACAGTGTTGGACTAAACAAAGTACACTATATTCTTTACATGTTTTTACATTAATTTCTTATATCTCAATAATGTTGTATATTTGGAAATATACTTAAGTTAAACTTGTAACCCCTATAGTAACAATATTTTAATGTTTTTTAATTTACATTCTATCCCTACGTGTGATATTAGAGAAGAAAATCAAAAGAAACCAAAATACGTAACATATGTTGTCTTTGTAGATATAGAGAAAGCCTTCGACAAGGTGGAGTGGAAAAAGCTTTTCGAGATACTGGGTAGGATCGATGTAAAATATAGAGATAGAAGAATCATTCAAGCTCGTTATAAAAACGAAGCCGCCATAATCAGGTGTGGAAAAGACGAAAAAGAGGCAAATGTGAGACAGGGTGTGATACAAGGCTGCTCTCTCTCTCCAGATAAGATTTTAATAGGAATCAAAGCCGTAACTTCTAAGTTACTAAGTCACGGATGTCGTCAAGTAATTACTTACGTTTATTGAAAACAATAAACTATTATTAAGTTAAACCTAACCATACCCGTGAAAGGAAGAGTTTCAATTGCCATTAGTTTTCCATAAAAACTAAACCGATCATATCTTATTTAAGAGGCTATAATAAAAGTTTATCTCAGCTTATTTCGTAAAAATAACTTTATAATGTTATTGCGACAGGAGTTTGAGTACTTGGGCTTGCAAGAGGAATGACTTGTGGAAAAGGTTTGTGTGAGCTCTTGAGTGTGGTGTTTTTTTATTGTTTTATATTTTGTATTTTTGTGTATTTTTATGATTATGTGCGGTACACTGTGGGATGAATGTTTTTGGTCTGCCTGGAGTGATGATGTGTGAGGAGTTTGATTTCGCGTGATGTATACATGTGTAATTGAGTGTCACTGTTTGTCAGGTTGATGAGAATGTGCAACAAGGTTTTATATAATCAAAAATCGGAAAGAAGTATCGATTTATTTTTTCATGCTATATGTTGTCAGTGAAATACAGGCCAAAGCCTAGTTTACTGGGGACACGACAAATGAAAGGCGACAAACTCAGATCCATTAAAACTGTGTGTCCAAATTAAATTACCTGTTGGTTTTTAACAAATTATGTATATTTCTTGTCATGTGTAAAATAAATAAATAAAATAAATGAAGTCGTTACTGTTAACAAGAAAATGTCGTATTTATTTAGTCATCTCGTTCTACTAATGAGGCCATGTGTTTTCTATATCTCAACATCTATCCATAAAATTCCCACAAAATCTTCAAAAACTCCAATATTTGTTCTATGTATACGTTATTCCACTAAAAACAAATCTGAGTTCTTTACCTCTATAAAATAAGTCTTCGACAATTACGTAAGTCTGCTTGGTGAAGTTTGGTAATATTTTGTGGTATACATACATAACATATAGTGAAGTTAAATATACATATAATTATTAAATAATTTTAAAACAATGTCTGTAATTTATTATTACTACTGCTTTTTGTATCTTCATGTTAGTTTAAGATAAAGTTTTGTATTATTTGTCAATAATTTTAAGTTCGTGTATAACCTGTCACATGTTCATTTGTATATAAAGACACTGTTGTGTCGTTAATTAAATAAATAAATAAATATTTTATTCGAATAAATTATATTTATAGAAAAAATTTAAGCTCCACGAAGTAAAGCCCGAATCATTTAAAAAATATTATAAATGTGTAGTTGGCATGACAAAGAATGCGGAAAAAAGCACAAAGCTCAAATTGAAAAACAGCTTTTTTAAATAATTAATATAGGAAATCTAATTATAATTATCATTGAGGAATTCCAAAAAAATAATCGTAAAATAATTGATCTATGTAATCAACTAATGATATTGTTACTGTCAAAATTATTAATTGTGGCAACAATAGCACCATCTAGCATGCAATGGGAAATAAAGTAATATAATATATTATTTAAACATGAATACAAATCCCTTTTACGGATAAAGTAGGCAAAGCAAATATTTACAGTACCTGGCAGTAAGTAATATACAACGGGCTTAAGAAAGAGACTGTCTGCCATAATCGGCTAACTTTGGATTTGTAGAGCGTCATCTCTGTCGCACGATGCGCTACGCTTACGTTTGAGAACGATCGACAAATCGCTACGGAACACGTCTATGAATGACAGAGACGACGCTCTACAAAGCCGAAGTTAGCCGATTATGGCCGACAGTCTTTTTCTTAATCCCGATGTGTATTACTTACCGCCGGCTACTGTGCATTGATTCAGAGATTTTCAAACGTGCGTTTCAGTACCCTGGAACGCCGTGATTAACTCCCAGATGCGCCAAGATTCCAAACATTCAATAATTCTAGATAATCTTAATTTAATGATCTGATGCAAGGGACAATGATATAGTATGTGCGATAGCTATCTGAATAATATTAATAAAATAATTCTAACGCAGGATTCGACAGATTAAAAATAAACAAAATTAGTGTAAGGGTAGGAATGTGGCAGTAAGGGATGATTATATTTGTTTAGAGTCAACGCTCAGCGATTCTTCCATTTACGACTATCTACTTCTGCGAAGCTGGGTTTTGGGAAGCTGCGAAGCTGGATAGGGTGAATGCTAAGCAATAAGTGAGGGTAGTTGTGTCTAGTTAGATTCCAAGATATGAGAAACTTGCCATTCATTGATAAGTATTTTTTATACGAACATGTTTTAAAGCCCCTGCATTAATGAATCAATGATCCACTAATAAACTTACTTTCATCTGTCTCATTTAATGTTTAATACCAGAGCAATGAATTAACTGCAATGTTTCCTTTCACTCACTTCACTTCACTGTACATAATCTTTAATCAAGTTTTGCAAATTGTGTCAAAATATTTAATATGAGATCGTCGAGTGGATGTCTCAATATTTATCTTAAGGCTAATTATACACGAGGCGGTGGTACTCGTACGCATTTACCGATGAGTCAAAAATAGGGAAGAATATATGATATACGAGTATTTAGGTAAGAGATAGGGATGGATCTATACTTGGGTTAAAGTTGGAGATAGGATCTTTATCTGAGTAAAACATAGAGAAGGATCTATACTTGGATAAAACGTAAGAAACTATCTATTTTTGGGGAAAAGGTAAGGAAGTACCTTTACTTGGGTAAGATACAGGGAAGGATGTATGCTTGGGTTAAATATAGAGTAGGATCTTTATTTAAGTAAAACATAGAGAAGGATCTATACTTGATTAAAATATATGAAACGATCTATAATATTTTTAGGTAAAAGGTAGTAAAATATTGTGTAAGAGATAGGGAAGCCTCTACAGTTGAGTAAACTACAAAGAAGGATCTTTACTTGGATAAAAGATAAGTAAGAATGTATGAAAAGAGATAAGAAAGGATCTTTTCTTGGATACAAGATAAGTAAGTATGTATGAAAAGAGATACGGAAGGATCTTTACTTGGATAAAAGGTAAGCAAGAATGTATGAAAAGAGATACGGAAGGATGTTTTCTTGGATAAAAGATAAGCAAGGATGTATGAAAAGAGATAAAGAAGGATCTTTACTTGGATAAAATATAAGCAAGGATGTATGAAAAGAGATAAGGAAGGATCTTTACTTGGATAAAATATAAGCAAGGATTTATGAAAATATATATGGAAGAATCTTTACTTGGATAAAAGATAAGTAAGTATGTATGAAAAGAGATACGGAATGGTCTTTACTTGGATAAAAGATAAGCAAGGATGTATGAAAAGAGATAAGGAAGGATCTTAAGGAAGGAATTGGAAAAAAATAAGCAAGGATGTATGAAAAGAGATAAGGAAGGATCTTTACTTGGATAAAATATAAGCAAGAATGTATGAAAAGGCATGAAGAAGGATCTTTACTTGGATAAAAGATAAGCAATAATGTATGAAAAGAGATAAAGAAGGATCTTTACTTGGATAAAAGATAAGCAAGGATGTATGAAAAGAGATACGTAAGGATCTTTACTTGGATAAAAGATAAGCAAGGATGTATGAAAAGAGATAAGGAAGGATCTTTACTTGGATAAAAGATAAGCAAGTATGTATGAAAAGAGATAAGGAAGGATCTTTACTTGAGTAAAATATAAATAATGTGAATATGTTACGAGTAGAGCAAAAAGAAGTATTGATTGTAAATCAGTTTTCAAGAATTATTACTCACTCGAGAGCTAATAAAACTCTCTAAATCTTCAAAAGTGAATCTATAGATATGGTGAGAAGTAGCATTCAAGCATATTCATGAATAGGAGAGATCACATGAAAGAGTTAACTCTGTTTTATCAATATTGTAAAAGTGATGAAAACTAATTTTGGTTTTTCAGACCAATTTATATTTTTTATTGGCGCATTTAAAATCTAAAAACTAAATATTTAAATAACACCTGTTAAATTAAACATATTTAACACACGAACTTGTGTACCTCTGAGTCAATATTTAATTAATAGCTTCGAAAATAATTGCAATAAATTTAATGTTGCAAGTGTTACACAGTTAATAAAGACAACCTGTACACAGTTAGTCTTTTTATTCGACACTATCCATTTCAAACTGTCTGCATAACGATTTGCAATCTGAACTTTCAGACACGTTACAAGGTCGTTGCAATTTTCGTCCGAGAAAAAAGTAATAAATGTCAGTTTCACAGTGAAACAGAGCCGCCGCTTTCGTATGGAAATGTATGCAATGCACGAGGGTGGCTAATTGTAAAGGCGGCCAAATGCTACCTACCATTCATCATTCATACGTTATCTTATAAAAATAATTTAAATAACTATTGTTAAAAAAAATGAGAAGTCACATAAATTAATCAGGATTAAATTTAATCTTGAGTCGTTTTGCATTATTTTTTCGAGTTGAATAAAGTTTTTTAAGTAGAGTCATAAATTATCGATTGATTTAGTGTGTTTATTGTAGAACTCAATTTATTAGTTTGTTTGACAATACTTTTGTAAAACGAAACAGGCCCCTTAGATTCATGTTATTTGTGTAGAACGTTTTTCACATTTAAGTGTCGAATCATTCTGTTTAGTCAGTATTCAAGGAGACTCCAGTTGTTTCTCCATTGCGTGCCTGATCATTAGTTCTACGTCATTTAGCTCGATCTGCTATTGTTGTTACCGGTTGTGCTGAGCATTAATGTTTATAATCTTTTCCTACGTCCTTACATCTCTTGAGTTGCCCACCGCGCTTTCTTCTGCCTTGCGTCAGTTAGCCAATGAGGATTTTTCTAACTTACATTATATTCAAGTACTATACCTATATTATACTTGTACGACACCGTTACAAAGAACTGTATCATCGGGAAATGGCTGCTGCGCAATGCTCGGATAATTCGGGTCAATTCCAAAGGCGTAGATCGATGAGAGAAGGTAGCGGGGTGAAGAGATTCCTCTTATGGCAGGTTGTAACAGTCTCAAGTAAAACACAGTTTACTGAGAATAAGGTAATTTATTTTTGAACGGGACCCTTTTTATGAACGGTCAATCGCTCATCGTAAGCGCTCACACCTCGCGAAATACCACATTTTTCGGGAGTTTTGCGCAATGCTTAGGCCGAACGGCCAGCGATCTAGTCTCGACGCCCCTTCATAAGTCTACATTTCCGCTGTGGTCGCGATACCGCGCGGACCCAAACAAACATAAATATTTACAAAATCAAGAATTTCAAATATCAAGAATTTAGATCAAACATCAAGGAAATATCAAATATAACAAGAATCTAGACACACACAAATCAAAATATATCAATAATTTACACTTCAAATTACTAATATTATTCACATATAAAAGGGTGACGCATACGTCCGGTACATTAATTTCTACCTTTATCATACTTAAGTACTGTGAAATAAAAAAATTCAAGTGCAAAAACTTCAATGAATATAAATGATAGTCTATTTATTGTTTCATGAAAGAATTTTAGTAAGAATCTGATATGTGCGTTGTTCTATTTACATTAATAAATTCATACTGCATCGCCAGAATGCGAATAGGTCATTACGCAATTACCTCGCATTTGGCGACAATCAAAACCCTGTGAGTAGGTGTGATCGGAAAGAGGAGACACTCGATAAAGTATTTTTTTAACTGTTCAACACACTTCTCTTCGAGCAACATGTCCAACGTCCTAGTTCAAATTACTCACACCTCCCCCCTCAATATTTCATATATTTTGTCCCTACTTTCCGACATATAGTATTTTCACAACATTACGTGACAAGTCACCTTTGCAGAATGGGTATTGTGGAAAATCGCGTCTGCGAGATTGGTCTGAATGATGAAACTATAGACCATGTATTTTTTCGGTTATCATTTGCCAGACATATTTGATTTACTAAAAGCCATGTATTTACCGCGTCTAATAAATGTTGCGTTTCTTCTTTCTTCGTGGAACTTTTTTATTTATAGATAGATTGTTAAATTTTTGAAGCCTAATCAGTTGAAACTTTAAATTATGTAGAATAGTCATTTTTTTTAATGGTTTTGTGATATTGACTCGTATAATTGTAAAGTGACTTAAATTTGGTGGCACAAATCATCGTAGTTTGGGTAGATTGCCTTTAATATACAACAAAGTTTAACATCAAATGATTCTCCTGCATTCACGCAATTAACTATGGAAAAGACACAACAAACTCTCAGTGGGATGAATTGCCTAAACCAAGTTTCAAGTTACGTTTCATAATTGAAAGGTTGCGTTTTTTTATTTTTACACAAAGGCAACATGATCCCTAACGCTGGTCCAGCAGAGGAATTCGCTTCGTCAAGAGTTCACTGCAATTAGAGCAAACAAGCCGACAAACAATGAAAACCTCGTGGTGGCAAAGACAATAGATGTTGGGTAACTCTTGGACCTGGGTGACGGAGGCGAACTGTGCCAGAGGACTGGACGAAATGAACTTTCGCAATACCCTCGTACACAAGAGTAAAACACTTTGTTGTTACTAGTATTTGCGGAGAATTTCAAAACGACTTTTGATTTACAAGCTGCAGAGACTGTTCCATTTTCGATGGAAGTTAATATTAAGTCATGTTTTACATACTTTGGTACTTACAAGAAAGATATTTATGTGTTGAATGTAGAAAACAATGTTACATTCGTTGCAATGACCCTTTCACTCATTGTGATTGCCTTGTTCAGTGGCTTAAGAGGTAATGTAAGACTTTATTACTTCGTAGGTTTAATTGAAATAGCTTCAAGATATATATTTATATATATTATGTAATGCTGTTTGTTGAACAAATCCAAATGAAATATATCTCAAAAATTAAAACATCTACAATATAATAATTCGCTATGCAGAATTCGTCAATTAATGTTAGGCAAATCTAACAAGAATTTAAAGTTATGATTTTACTTTGAATTATTTATTTATTTAACATTTTTATTGTAAATATGTACAATCTCGGGATTATTGCCAGCCGGCAATCTCTTCCAACCAACCAGATAAAAGTAAATTAAGCAAGTTACGTGGTCGCATAAATCATTCAAATGAATATCCATCCCCACGAAATCCATAAACACATGAGTACTATATATGCCCACGAACCCCAGAAAGACGGGCAATCACCCGAACATTCTTTTTCATATAAAGTCAGATATCATCAATCAAAAGGAAAGGAAGGCTTGGTGGAAAGGAAAGGAAAAGAAGAATAGTTTCATTTTCGGGTATGTTTTGAATTAATTGTTCCAGCTTTTCCCAGAATTAATTTCTTTCTTCCGCGTCGCAGATTATAGGAAAAGAAGCGATTGGTGGAGAAGAAAAAAAAGTCAGGAATGAAACACGTTATTTTACTGACTAGAAATTAAGAGTTTTTTCAGTCCCTTCTTAAAGCATGCCAGGGACGGAGCGAGTCTTATATTGGTTTATAACTGACTCCTGAAACTCACTGCATGGACTGTTAAGGACGACGTAAAAAAAAGAGGAGCGGTGAACAGGAAAGGCCAATAGACAATCTCTGTTTGAGCGTAGCGCTAATCCATGATTGGAAAGACGCTGTAAATTATATAGAAACTCGGAATTTTAAGTCAGCAATATAACTTATGTTCTAGAGTCGCATGCGCGCTTGAATTTGTCTGGACTTATATGTCTGAGTACATACTCTTAAGAAATATCCTCTTTGGTGAACTGACGGAGAGCAGAAGGAGACACAGTGGTCAGCGAAAGAGATATAAGAACGTACTGCATGAGACGCTTAAAAACATTGATGCTCAGTACAACTCGCAGCAAATAGCAACAGATGCTGTGGAAGTGTTGCTTGTTATCAGGGACCCAAAAGAGAAAGAAGGCGTAGAGAAGATGCAGGTACTGAAGCTCCTTGCCCTTTATGCAACAGGATATCTCTATCACATATTGACTTACAGTCACTTTCCGGTGGCACGAGTTATGGACGTTCATTCAATCATAACTTATTTTGTCTTCGATTTTCGTGTCATCTCTAAAATTCCTGCCTTTCATTTAATTGATTAAGAAATTATAATAATTTGTAGATGATCTCTTGAACATATTGAAACCCTTTTAATTAGTTTTTTTTTGAGTCTCAATAGGGAATTTAACACAAAAATTCCGAATAAAAAATCACCTTATAAACTATACTCCAGTGGTCACCATTGAAAGTAGACTTTAACATTTCTCTTCCTGTGCTAAAAAAATCCGCCCATTCCGGTGCTGTGTATTCAATACACATCAATACACATGTAGAAATGAGCGATTTAAAATCGGAAAAATAAGAATATTCATAGCCAATCGATAAAATTAATTAAATTTGAAGTCAAAATTAATAATAATTGAAATTTAATTGCTGAAAACATGAAAAAAACATCGAGCGACGTCCACAAAACGGCCGAAGTGACCACCTCAAATGGATGCCCGAAAGCTACTGAAGCGAACGAACTGAGATTATATTTCTTGCATTCCCATATACCGAAGTAGAGTGAGAGTGAGACGTGAATAGCGTCGCTTCCTCACCCATAGCGTTTTTTTTAGAATGAATACACCTACGTCACACACTGGCACACGTTTGATTGTATTGGTGAATTTATTCCCGATTTTCACAAAATATCTCTGATGTGGCCGATAAGTGCTGATTATTATTATTATTATTTTTTCATTCAATGCGTAAATGTATTACGGAATAATATCTAAAATCTGAACCCAGTATTTAGTATATTTATAGAGATATTAAGGTTTTTAGAAGTAATGTATACTAGTTACACATCACAGGGGAGGAAGGGTTAAAGAAATACAATGGTCGGAAAGAGGTGGGCACTCGTATTACCTTAGCCGCGGACGGTCCGATGCCCGAATGAAAGTTTCTAGGAAGTAAAATGAACAATCCTATTTATGCTAACCTTGATAGATTGATTTCCTCTAATCGTGATTATGAAATAACAAAACCTTTAGTTCAAGGTGCAATGTTTCCACCTTAAAATGATACCAGAGACTGGACATAGAAACATGTTTCGTTGTTTTAGGTTCGTGATGTTAAAATACGTGATTTTTTTTTAATGTCTATACTCGCAAAATTTGGGCGTTCCCAGCCAGTGAGCGATACCGTTCCGTTCCGATAGCGATACGTTTCCAGCCAATGATATGATAGTTGATTACGTTTATTGAAAATATTGAATATATAATATATGTTAGTAGAAGCTTAATAATTTAATACAGGGGTCGGCAAACTTTTTTCGCTAAGGGCCAAATCGTAAATTATTTGTACCAGAAATATCACCGAAAATAAACGTATTTATTTAAAAAAAACTCATCTCGTTTTAATTCGTTTTCAAGGATTTAATTGAAATAATTTAAAACATATATTTATATTTATTTATCAAAGGTTTCGACTTCGAATTTGTAAAATTTCAAATTGGATGAATAGAGAATGATTTATTTTTATTTAACTAATAATTCCACTATTACATTCCGCCTAAAGAGAGCCTCTTGATATTAGGTAGAAACACGTGCTGCGAGGATTAATATTATTAACAAAATAACAAAGTAATTTTTCGTTAAATATTTTTATATATTTAACACTTTCATGGCGATATTATTGCTTCAAAGCAATTTCTCCCTATCAGTTTTCATTCCAGAATTTTTATAGCGTGTTAAAAAAATAATTAAAGTTAAAATTTGTGTAAAAACTTGAAATTACATATTTTAGATAAAATTAGGTATAACAAAGAAGCTAAATCTAATTTAAATTAGGTATAGACCAAAACAAAGAAGCTAAACCTAATTTAAATTAGGTATAGACCAAAACAAAGAAGCTAAACCTAATTTAAATTAGGTATAGACCAAAACAAAGAAGCTAAACCTAATTTAAATTAAGTATAGACCAAAACAAAGAAGCTAAACCTAATTTAAATTAGGTATAGACCAAAACAAAGAAGCTAAACCTAATTTAAATTAGGTATAGACCAAAACAAAGAAGCTAAACCTAATTTAAAACCAATTTCATAAAACACTTCAAATGACGTAATGTATTTAGTGCTGGAAATGATTTTATTTCCAGATAAAAAGAAAACATTTTAAAATCTGGCGAGTATTATTATTTTTAGTTGTTAATAAAATTATCTCAAAATGATTTCAATTCTTAAAAGCGTGCGTAAACTGCTTCATTCTTTGATATTTGCACTAATAAGGATTTAAAAAAAAAACACTTTTGCGTGTTGATTGACGAGCATACAGGGGCGTCACATCCATACGTGCAATGTGTACGGTGCACGCAGGCGGTTAATTCAAGGGACGGCCGCAGACCTCTCCTTCAATTATCTGTTTGAGCTAACCGCCCCTTGATGTGGCTGTCTTCATAAATGGATTAAAACCTTGGATTAAAAAGAATGGTTTGATCCATAAAACGCAAAATAATTAATTAAATGAATTATAATACTTAATTATCATGACATATGGGATACAAGTGAGAGCCGATACCAACAGGACAAAAAACCTTCTCAGAGTGGCGGAAATTAAAACCCTACCCTCCAGCGCAGGCAGTACTCTTAGATATCGGATCAGAAATTAGACGATAAAGTCTGTCTGTGGTGTTGAAGACATAATGAGGTGAGGAAGAAAAAGGCGCTTCTGGAGGGATCATGTAGCCGCATGGAGGATACGAGACTTGCGAAAATCGCTAAGACTGAAAACCCTAGCAGCAGGAGATTACCAAGAGGGCCGCCGAAAAGGTGGAAGGACAGTTGGACGTCATCATACCAGGACAGCCATCGTCACAAACAGGTTATACGACCTAGACCAAGAAGAAGAAGAAGATAATACTTTACAGAAAACCATTAAACTTAAACGATTTTTAAATGAAAAAAAATATAGATGACAACCATTACACATGGTATAATTTGGATTATGACAACTTGTTTTACATTATATATCTTAGAACTCATATGTGTTATTGTTTTCTCAGCGTATTATTGATGCTATGGACTGTGGAATGATACTTGATGTGACATTGGATATGGGTACATACTTTAGATTCGATGTCACCTTGAACATAAACAAAATTTAAGGATCGAATAACATCATATTATAAATACGCCAAAACCTGTACGATGGTTGTCTTCAAAGAAAGAATTGAATTTTGAATACAAGAGAGCGAGAGAGGAATACTTGGATTCTCTCCGAAAGCAATTCGAAATTTGAATCTCGGTGCGTCCGTGATACTGAACGAATTTTAAATAGCTAGCTAACAATTTTTGAACCGGTGTAAAAGGGGACGATGTATAAATGATATACGAGTAAATAAACAAATTTTACATTTATGAATATACTCGTATATTTTCATAAATGTAGAATTTGTTTTACTTCCATGAATATTTCACGGGTTGCAACTAGTTAATTTATAATAATCTATTTATATATTTCGTAGAAGAATTATCTAAAACTTATGTATGTAAAGAAAGTTCAATTTTAAAATAAAAAGCAAAACGAAAACAGCGTAATTATACTTAAAAATATAATCATTTGAATTACGAATAGATGCGGTATTTTCGTTTTCGCAGACATGCGGCTGTAGATCTCGCGGTAACCCTGCGAACAGGCCTACGTTATGCCATCAAAATTGCTTAGTGTTAAGTGCTGAACAGGCCATAGTAATTATTTTCTCCAATATTCTGAGTAGTTAATAGCATACATTGTATTTATAAAGCATTAAATCACTCAACGGTCATCACACAACGCTTTAGAATGGGAAAACGGTTTCACCTGCAAATTACATCATTTGCAAAGATTTAGAACAGACCAGTTTGAATTGGGGACTGCTTATATATAGTAGTATATTTAAAAGTGCTAATATATCACAAAAAAAAATGTACACAAATAATGTAAATTTATATATCGAACCTGTATTCGGTATAAAAAATTGCACTTGACTTTGAAAATTACACAGCGCTGACAAGGACCATTTTGAGAGTTTACCATATATATATACGAGGGTCATCCAGAAACTAAGGTTACAAGGGCTCCAGAGGCCGGAGGAATTTTTTTGTTTCGAAGTTGGCGCACCTGACGTGTAGGGGGGATTCTAACGGTCAGTTTGTTTGGTCCCGCACGTTTGTCGGCCATTTTGTTCAGTCACAGTATTTTTTTCCGATGGAGAGGTCGTCGTGGGCTCCCGCCACCTCTCGTCCGTGCGAGACCCGCGCGGTCATCCGTTTTTTTGACTTTGCAGAAAGAACAATACCGCCGCAAATATCCATCGGAAGCTCGTGGAAGTTTATGGTAGTGATGTGATGAGTCGACAACATGTCACGAAGTGGGTTAGGTTGTTTAGAGAAGGCCGTACTGATACTCACGACGAGGCAAAGCAGTGGTTTCTGACGAATTTGTGCAAAAAATTGAAGAACAAGTGCGAAATGAGCGCCGTGTGATGCTTGACGACCTTCACAAAGAATTTCCTGACATTTCTCGAAGTCTCCTTGGTGATATTGTGTCGGAAAACTTGGTCACAAGAAATTATGTGCGAGATGGGTGCCCAGAATGCTCACACCGGAGCACCGTCAAAATCGCGTGACCGCCGTGCGTGAATTTTTGGATCGTTTTGCACAGAAGGGAGAAGCTTTTTTGGACTCTATCGTGACGGGGGATGAGACGGGTGTGTGTCACTACACCCCAACAATTTTCCAACGATCAGGAGGTCGAGTAAGCTGTGAAGAAGTGGCTGAAAGAGCTGGCGGCGGAGGTCTATGACACTGGTATACAAAAGCTGGTGCCTCGACTACAGAAATGTCTCGATCTCGACGGCGATTACGTTGAAAAATAGTTTAATATATTTGTGAAGTACCCTGTGAATTTCAATTGAATACAATCATTTTTCGATTTTACATAAATGTTGTAACCTTACTTTATGGATGAACCTCGTACAAGTCTGTGTGTGGTAGAAAATTGATTAGTTGAGAGGTAAAAAAACGAACAAATTGACATTAAGTTATTACACTATATCGATTCGGGGAAATAAATTATGGAATTTTGAAGTTTACGCCAAGAGCGTAAACCTACGGTAAACAGAACGGCACTGTGAAAGTGACGACTTTGTATAAAGTAACTCAACGTAATATCAAACGGGTTTCAAAGCATGCCTATATAATATTATTTTAATAGGTATTGCAAAAAGTTTCGAATAACTAACAAAACGAATATAAGTTATTTAATATACGAATCCACATAAATGTATTTTCGAATAGCTATTGAATATTTATGAATTACTCTAAAACCTATAAACCATACAAAATTAGCATACAAATTTCAAAATTCTGTTATTTTAGAGCGCTCTAACACTTTTTATGATTGAAATATATAAGCTTATTTGGTTACCGACTCCAAAATATTTGGAAAAAAATACTTTTGACCTCCGTGGCCTAGTTTATGCGTAGATTTGATCTCCGTTGGAACTCAGTTTTTTTTAAAAAGTCTTTTAAATAAGGCCTCACTATCATCTTTCTGGTTGGATGGAAAATATTGCTACACGGAAATTAAAACACCAAATGTTATTGTATACATTCAACCAAACTGTAGTGTAACATGCAATTAACAAATAAAAATAATACTTTATGAAAAATTGTATCGTGGTTAGTGGGTTACGTTATTAAAAGGAACTCAAAATGCAAATATTGGGTGACAAAAGTTGTGTCCGTTTTTTTCCAATTTAAAAATGAGCAACAAAAGTAAAACAAAATGGTAAATGTTATACGTCATTCGAAAGAAAATTTTCTGGTCCACAAGATATTATGTTTGCTTTTACGTTACATATATTATTTTATTTTATTACAAGCCTTCTGAATGGAATGCCAAGTAGACGAAAGTGAGTATTTTCGACACCTCTTTCTGTTCACGTTCAATCGAGGGAATAAGGCTGCCAAAGCTGCTTGCGATATTTGCGAAGTATACTGTGAAGATGGTATCAATTAAAGGACAGCTCGTCGATGGTTTTTGCGTTTCAAAGACGGTAGTTTCGACCTGAAAGACATGGAGCTTTCCGGACGACCAGTGGACTTCAATGGGGATTGCTTAAACCATATTATTCATGAAGATCCCCTTCAAACCACCGTAGAATTGGCTGAGCAGATGAATTGTAGTCACATGACTGTATTTCGCCATCTTAAATCAATGGGAAAAGTCCAGAAGTTCGGCGCTTGGGTTCCACATGTTTTGAGTGAAAACAACAAAAATCAACGTTCGACAATTTCTGCTGGTTTTCTCGCGCGTCATCGAGCTACGCATGGCCACAAGCAAAGGTTCCTTTACCGCATCATTACTGGTGATGAAAAATGGTTTGAAAATGGTGATGAAAAATGTTTGAAGGGGATTTTTATGAATAATATGGTTTAAGCAGTCTTCATCGAAGTCCACTGGTCGTCCGGAACGCTCCATGTCTTTCAGGTAGAAATTACCGTCTTTGAAAGGCAAAAACCATCTCATACCATCTCAACAAACCATTCATAGCATCTTCACCGTACACTTTGCAAATATCGCGAGCAGCTTTGGCAGCTTTATTCCCTCGATTGAACGCGAAAATGCTCACTTTCATCTACTGGACATTCCATTTTAAAGGCTTCTAATCAAATAATATAATATATATAATGTAAAAGAAAACACAACATTTTGTAGAGCAGAAAATTTTCTTTCGAATGACGAATAACCTTTACCATTTAGTTTTACTTTTGGTGCTTATTTAAAATTGGAAAAAAACGGACACAACTTATGTTACCACCTAATAGATAAAAGTAAGAGACCTTTTGTTTATATTTTCCTTTTAGTTAATAAAGTGATTTTATTGTTTAGCAAGAACACTTATTAGACGAATCAGACGTAGTCTCTAACCATACTGGAAATTATTTTTTTTGCACTATCGTGAATCAAACGCGAAACCCCTGAATGAAAGACCATTTTCTTGCCAATAAAACCATCTATGTTGTTTATTACGTTCAATGTTAAAAGTCAGATTTTTTTTATTGAAATATGTAACGAACTCTATAATCTAATTGATAAAATATCTGTCTTCCAATTCGGGCGTTGCAGGTTCGATTTCCGTTGAAACACAGATTTTTTTCTAAAAACCTTTTCAGCCTGGTTTTCGCTTCAAGGTTCATCAACACCTTTTTGGTTGGTTGTAAGAGATTGCCACATAGCAATACGTCCACCAGATTATACTATAAACAACGAAAGTGTGAATAGATATACAATGTTAAGTTGTAATACTTTTCAATGCCAATTTTTAACACGAAAAAGGGTTTTTACCATGTATTTATGAATTGAAAAACTTGCCGTAAAATAATTATTATGTGTTGTAATTGTTGTTTTTAATCGAGAATACATATAGACGGAAAAAAAATAAGACGATGCTATAAAAAATAATAAAATCTGTGTTTCGCTCAAAAATGAGTTATTATAGTTTGTTTTTTTTTCACGACGATACAAATGCACTGTCCACTGTATTATTACATAATTCAAACCTGCTCGCAAAGTAGCTCACTCAGTAATCACTAATCGCTAACCACTGATAGTTGATCGCTCGGCAGGCCAATTTTTTGTGGCGAGGAATTCGCTTGCATGCACCTTCATGTTATTATATTTGCCAGCTATTGTTAAGGTATTGTGCAATGATGCCGTCAATCATCGCTCGATGTGTCACCTCAGATAAGAAGCTCGGTAAATATGTACATTAGCAGTAGCGATGCGCACCAGAACATGTTCTACACCGTCGTTGTTGAAATCAGCGTTTTGCATAAATATCAAACAAACCCTCTCAGAGTGATCTTCGTCTTATTGAACACATCAGCCTTAAGGTGATATTCATCCCTAATAATTTCAATCTGAATTCTGTCATACATTGTCACCTACGACATATCGCCTGTTGAGAATCATAGTGGCGAAACTCCAAAAAAATAAATTTTCGAGTTAAGACTTCCAAATGGCACTAAAATGACTCCTTTTTTACGTTTGTAAGTGGCGAAAGTATATTTTAACTCCTTGCCGCTTCAATGAGTTGAAATATACTTTCGCCACTTACAAACGTAAAAAAGGAGTCCTTTTAGTGCCATTTGGAAGTCTCAACTCGAAAATTTATTTTTTTGGAGTTTCGCCACTATGATTCTCAACAGGCGATATATTCGGCTTTTCTCAGTATCTTATTGAGACGTTTGTTATAAATGCAATTAACATTCATAATAACATTGTATTGGCTATTAAAGCATCAACAAGGATAAAATTATTTAAATTGTTTGTATAAAAATACGTTAAAACATGGTTTGGGCATTTATAATAGACATGATTAATGAATTAAGTAAGATTAAAAAATTAAATACACAGTGTATATATGAGTGGACGGTGTTGTGTAGAGGAAGTCCGAGGTAAGTATGTTATGGTTGGATCGAGTGAATGATATTTTGAAAGATAGAAATTAACTACCGTATTGGCCCGACTATAAGGCGACCCTGATTATAAGGCGACGCCTATTTTTGAATCTGCTTTTTGGAGAAAAAAAAATTCTCTCACCATAATAATATTATGAAAAATAAAATGCAAAATGTTTTACGAAAAATATTTATTAAAACAATGTACCCAGATAATAGTAAAGTACATGTTTAAACATGAACGCTCTCATTAAAATGTTGCCATCTCGCTAATCGCGAGTAGTGAATTTATTGTTACCCACTATGTGACTCGGATATAAGGCGACCCCCCTATTTACGTGTCGCCTTTTTAAACAAAAATCTCGCCTTATAGTCGGGCTAATACGGTAAAACCTATATGCTCGAACCGGACCGTATTAAAATCAGCTAAGATTATATATTCCACAACAGTATTTTAGTACCAGCTTTGATATATTGGAGCGAAAAGTGGACTAGAAAAAATGCTGAAAAGAGTTGAATAAATACTATAAAACGTGTTCACTTCTGATCTAAGAATAGTGCGCGCAGTAAAATAAGAATAGCTAATATTATATTTAAGAAGCGACTGAAAAAACTCCTAATTTCTAGTCAGTGATATAACGTGTTTTATTCCTGATTATTTCTTTCCTTTCCCCGATTCTTTCCTTTTCCTTTGATTGATGATACGTCACTTTATATAAAAGGAAAAATTTCGGGTAATTATCCGTATTGGGTGTTTTCAATTTAAAAATAAGGACCAAAAGTAAAATAAAATGGTAGAGGTTATGGCTACGCATGCCCACAAGCAAAGGTTCCTCTACCGCATCATTACTGGTGCTGAAAAATGTTTGAAGGGGATCTTCATGAATACTATGGTTTAAGCGGTCCTCATCGAAGTCCACTGGTCGTCCGGAACGCTCCATGTCTTTTTGGTCGAAATTACCGTCTTTGAAACGCAAAAACCATCGACGAGCTGTCCTTTAAGTCATAGCATCTTCACCGTACACTTCGCAAATATCGCAAGCAGCTTTGGCAGCTTTATTCCCTCGATTGAACGCCAACAGAAGGAGGTGTCGAAAATGCTCACTTTCGTCTACCTGACATTCCATTGTGAAGGCTTGTAATCAAATTAAATGATATGTGTAACGTAAAAGCAAACACAATATCTTATAGAGCAGAAAATTTTCTTTCGAATGACGTATAACCTTTACTTAACCATTTTGTTTTACTTTTGGTGCTAATTTTTAAATTGGAAAAAAACGGACACAACTTATGTTAACACCTAATACATACTATATATGTTAATTCATGGATTTCGTGGAGATGGATAGTCATTTACTTTTGTCTGATTGGTTGAAAGAGATTGCCGCCTGGCAACAAGCCCACCAGATTGTTTTTGCAATAAAAGTATTAAATAAACAAGAATATTTGGGGTGACAATTTATGACAATACGGAATGAAATGATAAGGGATGACTTAATTTTTAGGGTTGATAAAATAAGTGAAGTGAAGAAGATCGCTCTGAAAGAGTTTATTCGGGCCCTTTCAGTATTTTTTCACGTCCATGTTTCACTCCCATATGTATAGGAGATAAAGGATGAGTGGCGAGATAGGCAAGTCTGACGTACTGTACTCTCTGCCTAATCCGACAGGGAAATAGTGGTATGGTGTGTCTTTATGTACTTATACGAGGGTGGTCCCAGAAGTACCCGACCTGACGTATAGATGGCGGTTGTTGCCTCAAAAAATTACTAAACTTATAAAGCTTAAGTTTCAAGTTTTAAGACGCTACGTTGTTTAGTATTTGTTTGGCAGCCATCAATAGTGAACGCTCTCAGTGAATTTGTAAACATGGAAAAAATTGGTCTTCGTTATGTGATACAATACTTTCATTTGAAAGGTCTAAGTCCAACCAATATCAAAGCCGAGCTAGATTCTACTCTGGGGGAGTCTGCTCCTCCGTTTACAACAGTAAAATATTGGGTGGCAGAGTTTAAACGAGGCCGTACGAGCTGCCAAGACGAACATCGCAGTGGTCGACCAAATTAGGTGACCACGCCAGAAATGCAGTAAAATCCACTAGAAAACTTACTATATATAATACATTGACAAAGACCACTGTCGCATAGTTGGTAAGACCTCCTGCCTTCAAGCCTAGTAGTTGTGGGTCCGATTCCCGTTGGAAGCAAGATTTTTTAACATAATTTCGGTCCTGTTTTCACTGAGGGCCTCTATCTGGTTTGTTGAAAGATATTGTCATATGTCAATAAACACACTAGGTTTTACTGTATACAATGAAAGTGTAATACAATACAATACTATACCATACAATTTTCGAGATCTCAATTAAAACCCTATAAAATAGTATCAACAAACAGCGAACCCCTCAATCTCTATGTTGGAAAACAGAAGTCTTACCAACAAGGAAATGGAGGGCACATAGAATGTCATGTAAATTACAAAGACAATCGTATTGTAGTGCACTTCTATGATAACAGTACATGCAAGGTTTATTGCGACATGGAAAACTCCTTGCAATCAACTAGAAATATTTTATAAATTAAGATTTGGGACTAATTTTTTTTGGGTTCCGTGAGGAACCAAACCTGAAGATCATTGTTCCGACTAGACCACGGAAATTGTCGAAAATTATACTTAAAGATTAATAGAATGTTTAGTGAACTATTTATTAGATTTTCAAGTCAAAAAAATCTAAAGGAACTGTATGAGAAAATGTGTTGCTGTGGAAGAAAGAAACGTTTGTGTCACGATAGAAAAGTTTGGCATACTGTCACATTTGCGTACCCAGACAGGAAGACGGAGTTGTTATGTATGTACATATCATATATGATTATAAAAATCCTTCCGCTTAGAGCAAACAAATAATGTAACGGTTTTGTCGGGCCATTCCGACTACAAAAGTAATGTGTGTTTTCACTGTACTCGTAGTGACATCTTCCGGTGTCGGAATAGGAGTGGCGTATATTGTTTCAAATGAGAATCAGTAATTCCCCACTTTTTCGTGTGACCTGACATGCGATAAATGCTATAGTTCGGAAATTCTAGGATGAGTCCTGTGACAGCTCACAAATTTGCCCCAATACAACCTTATGTAATGTATTTACCTAAATAACTTGCTATTTATTAGAATATGTATGGAGTATCTTGATGTACGGCTGCGAGACATGGTGCCTATCCGAAAGAGATAGACGGAGACTAGAGGCTTTTGAGATGTGGTCCTATAGAAGACTATTAGGAATTTCCTGGAGAGACCACATCACAAATGAAGAGGTTCTCCAACGAATCGAAGGAGGAAGGCACCTGCTCAGGATCTTGTCCGAAAGGCGTGCAAGATGGATCGGTCATATAATACGACAAGAGGGCCTCTTGCATGCCATAATGGAGGGTATGACCGAGGGGACAAACTCTAGGGGACGCCCACGCCGAGAGTACCTGGAGGACCTGTTGGTGGACGTGCGCTGCTCAACATATACAGATTTAAAAAGAGCCGCACAGGACAGGGAGGAATGGAGGAGGAGAAGAGTTGAAATTGCTGCAAACCAGTCTTAGGACTGCAACCACAGAGAGAGTATTAGAATTGAGGCTTATATTAAAGTTGATAAAATAATTAAAATTACTGAACATCGTTACAAGGTTGTATTGGGGTCAATTTGTGAGCTGTCACTGGACTCATCCTAGAATTTCCGAACTAAAGTGATCTGATCTATAATAGTCAATTACATATTTGAGCCAAGCTGTCAAAAAGAAGATTCGAAAATTGCACCTGAGTTTGTAGATTGATTGGCCCATTGAAATTGTTGGACGTATGTATATCTTCGGATCGATTGACTATTCAAACTAGTGGCATCGAGGCAAAAGGCTAGTTTTACTGTAGTCAAAGATTCCTGTGAAAGTACTGGCAACGTGCTAGGCTATTTGAACTCCAGGTCTTGAGCCACTTTTTAGCCCGCGTCGTGCCTTAAGTTCATCGTCGGTTCTATTAATTTCCCACTCAGGTGTACCGCCACCGGAGGATTCCCTTTGGGTAATTCCTTTTTCTACACCTAATCAAGATTTATCAAGTTACATTATATCAGAAAATGATAAATGTTTAGATACTCGTATAAGAACCTGTTGACAGGTGCACATGTTCTCACGGGTTAATGTGTCCTGTTTTTTATATGAGTGCTGCTTTTGATATTGTCCATTATGAAATCCTCTTGCAAAGACTTTAGGTATGAGCATGAGATTTCAGGCAGTGCCCTCAAACAGGTTGAATCTTGATTGTCAAATAGAAAGCAAACTGTTGTCAATCAAAAATAATTTTCTCAGTAGGTTGTAAAGTGCGGTGTGCCACAAGGGTCAGTAATAGGGCCACTTTATTTTGTTATTTATGCTTATTATATTGGTGAACTCATTAGCATTGAGGGTTTTGAATATTCAGTTTACACGGATGATAGATACTTTGTTCTTTAAATTCTATGATCCAAGATTGGAAGAAGATATATGGGTGGTGTGTGCAGCTTTAGAAAGCGCTTGAACACAACGCTTTTTTGTAGCTCTTATCAGTATGTATGATTGTACTACTATCAAATATCGGAAAGTCTAAAAAGGTTTTGTAGTTCGTCATCTCTTGGTAAGTTTTCTGCGGCTATCTTACCGAATATATTTTTCTCAACATATTTAGATGTGCGGAAGTTTCTAAACTAATGGCCGGAGCCCACTATCTATCTACCTATGTTTACAATCAAATAGTTTTTTTTAAATATGTTTAATCTGTCCATAAAAGTGGGTTCGAATCTCGAATGAGTAGAGTGGCCCTTGATACTCTCTTAACACGTCTCAATAAATAAATTACTATAAGAAATGAAATGAATTAAATACCTGTGGTGAAATATCCTTAAGTCGTATAGTATTTGAATTATAGTCTTTTACCACTTGAGCCAGCCACAAATCATAATTTCTTTCAATTCTCGTGATATATCATTGTATAACGCGTGACCACAACTCAACAACTGATATTGAGGTGTCACTACACGAGTATCATCTATCTGTAGAGTTTATAGCGGTGTTTCCCAACGTGGGGCCCACGCCCCACAGGGGGGAAATTTGATACTTAAGGGGGGCAATTCGAAAATTGACTCGTTCAGAGTTTAGTCGTATTTTGCTCGCTTTGTCGCGTCACCGTTACGTAGGGGGGCATAAGAATTTTAGAAAGGCTTAGGTGAGGCATAGCCCAAAAAACGTTGGGAAACACTGGTCTATAGTATAGACAGTTCGTGGAACAATACTGTAATGAATTGTGGTTTTACCTATCTATATTGTGTTTATGAGTAGTAAAAATGAGTCAAATTCCATTTATTGACTATGATAATAATGTTATCTTTATATGAGGTCAATGGTTTTTCAACTTTTAAAATTATTGATGTTTTTCACATAAGTTTTTTTATTTATACAGACATTATATTGTAATGTATACAAACGGCGAGTTTAAACAAACTGAACCGGAACAATTTGATTATTTTATACATACATATGTTATAAAGGGTCTTTCAAATTTAGCGTTTTTTATAATTCAATATTTTTTAATTCTTGAATAAAACACACAATTTGCTTTGATTTCAAAAAATCTTTCATTAGCCATTGAAGTATAATGTACGACATTTAAACACAAAAAAACAATATCCGCCAAATGTACACCTCTTGCAGCTCCACAGATGTCCAATCTTTTGTAAAAAAATTCGATGACATTTTGGCATAATTGCGGTTCTAGCTCACCAATAACGCGAATAATTTCGTCCTTCAGCTCAGGAATTGATCGGGGGCTATTTTTATAGACCTGGTTTTTCACGTAACCCCACAGAAAATAGTCCAACGGTGTCAGATCATATGATCTTGGTGGCTAATTAGTTGTAATGTATACGACTCCATTTTTATAAATGTCATACATTACACTTCTCAAATGTCACAAGGCCCAGGCAAGTTCGCGATGCCATCTGTATTAGAATTAAAAAAACTGCTCAATTCGAAAGACCCTTTACATATACATAATCACGCCGTATCTTTTGCGAGTAAGGCAGGAAAAACAGATCTCTATCCAATCACCTAACTTTTCTATCCAATCACCCACCTTTGACCTCCTCCACATTCATGTAACTCGTCATGCACAATTTAATCTTATTTATACTTCCCGCTTTGCCTTCTTTCCAAATATGTTCCAGCCACGTTTTCCTCAGCCTACCTCTTCCACACACACTTAACACTTTTGACTTGTATACTAGCTTATCATTTTTTCATAATTGCGGGTACAAATCCCACTGGAACCCAAGTTTTTTTAAAAAGGATTCCAGTTTTCCCTTAAGGCTTCTTTAACATCTTTCTGGTTGGTTGGAAAAGATTCCCACATGACAATATGCCCATCAGGTTATACTACATATAACGAAAGTATAATACAAAACAATACATTAAACAAATGAGAAATGCTTTCTCTTCATTAAATATTGAATTAAATATAGCCCAAGATCGAAAATAACGGAAAAGGGGAGCAAACATATTTTTAACATGCGAACATTTATTTGAGAATAACTGTTATCCGTGTATAATAAACATCGAAACGACAGGACAAAAAATTAAACCAATGATAAACAATAGCAAATAAGTGGTTTTTACTTTGCTTAGTCAACAGAACTTCATAATAAATTATTATATTATATATGTCAAAAGAAAAGGAAGTGTTTTCACACGTTTTAACGATAAATTTGAATGACATACAGGTATTATGTATTTCTCAAAATTTGCCACTTTTTTGAGGCAAAAATTATTAGGTGTGGAGAAAATACCGAATGTCTCACCCTAAAAATGATGTTGATGGGACGTGAAAAGAACCAGTGTTGTGCGAAGTCTGTTGATGTTAGATTGGTGGTGCAGTAATTATCCGGTCAGGATTGCCGGACTAAGGCCTCGGCTACACATGTAGGAGCCTCGCTTGGTGCTTAGAGCTACGCTGCGAGCTAGGTGACATATCCTAGCGAACCAAGGCACCGCATACTATCGCAATGGCCACACTGCACGCTTTGCGCCACGCTACGTGACGATTAATCACACAGTGAATCTCCTAACGAACAGACGTGTTGGTTAATTTTATTGTGTCACCAAGTGATTTTACAAGATGGAGGAAGCTTTAATAGCAGCTGTGTATAAAAGTGAGCCTTTGTGGAACCCATCGAGCAAATTATACAAAAATTTACCTGTAATAAAATCACTTTGGAATGAAGGTGCACAGGAAGTAAATAAAGATAAGGCAAGTTGTAATGAAATTGGTTAGTTTTGAGAGTGGCATCGTTTTTTGACTCAACCGCTCCCAAATTTCAAATGAATTTGTGCGAAGCACTTTGGTGTGGCCAAGCATGAAGTCACCTAGTCTATTAGTCATGTAGCACCTAACTTAGCACCTAGCGAAGCACTTTGGTATGGCCTTAGCCTAAAGAAGATCAAGGGATCGGTCCCCGTTTGTGGAAAATATGTTTTGTGAATTTTACGTTAGGCATCCTACTCACATAAGGATGAATTGTGATACTCGAGAAAAAAATTTTTTTTTCACCATAATCATCACCATCAAGTCATATCCCTATTGAGTTAGGCAGATATAACTTGTCTATTTCATTTTATCCTGGCACACATATTTCGCTTCTACCACGTTCATGCACCTCATCGTGCATACTCTCTTAATATAAAGACTTTCACTTGTGTTTTTACATCTTTCGTTATTCATTCTTTCTACGTGACTGAACCATCTCAACTCTCCTTTCTTCATATAAAGCAACTCTCTTTTCTTTGTCTTCTTTTAATCTGTATTATGACAGTTAAAATATTATTTGTAAAGTCAGTGTTTTAATTTATAAATGAATATTAAAAATTACAATGCAAAATATTACATTGCAACAAATAAAAAAATCTAAGATATTATTAATAGACGACCTCCGCGGACTTGTTGATAATAAGCTGGTTTACCACCCGTGATTTTTTGGTTCGATTCCCGATAGTACCCAAAAGAAAAAGAAGTCCCAGTCTGCTAAATCATTTCATCTGGTTCGTCTAACACACACATACGCTAGAGGTGTGCCAATGTTGTTGTTGCCTGTCCACGTGCGGTAGTATTTAGATGTTGTTAGATGGCGAACTGTAGGATATTTGTCTACCCCAGTGGTTCTTAACCTGAAGGCTCGATTATTGCACTCAATCTCAATTTAGCACTAAGCCTTCTATAAATCCGCATTATTTCCTAATGCCACCATAGAAATATTTTTTTCTACGTAATAAATATTTTTAAGGTTAATTATTCATTAGACCTGGTAAATGTATAAAAGTCGTTAGTTAGAATATAAATTTAAAAGTTTTTTTTAACAATGGTATTCTTTAAAAAACCGTCAAATTTACCATGACAAAAATTCATTGTCTTTATAAAAGAGATTTGTATTTGTGTAAATGGTATATATAACCTGTCCTCTCTACTATCCTTTCCTTTCCTTTTGATTGATGATATCTCACTTTATATGAAAAAGAATGTTCGGGCGATTGTCCCTCTTTATGGGGTTCGTGGGCATATGCTTACGTATGTGATTATGAATTTCGTGGGGATGGATAGTCATTTGAATGATTTATGTGACCACGTAACCTGCTTCATTTACTTTTGTCTGGTTGGTTGGAAGAGATTGCCGCCTGGCAAAAACCCCGCCAGATTGTATTTGCAATAAAAGTGTTAAATAAATAAATATTTACCATTTCCCTATTGGAGTAGGCAGAGACGACAGGGCAACAGATTTACTTATCTCGACACACATATCCTTTGCATCTTCTACATTCATACACGTTCTCAAACAACTGCTATGCTTTGTCTGACTTTCTACACGTTCCTCACATACATACCATCACGCCATTTCTCTGTCGGGGTAGATTACACATCCATACACCTCCTCATACAACAATGATTTCTCTGAATTTGTACATGTCCTTCTTTCAAAATATCTTTCTCTTGATCCAACCATACTTTTCTTCATCTTCCTATCACATGCCTCCACTCACATTTACCCTACATACTAATTTTGTTAGTGTTTCTTTTTTCATTCATTCTACATGCCCAAACCATCCCTTACATCTTACTCATCCCATCATCATTTAGTTCAAATTCATTCTGCATTCTATCAAAAATTGTCACCCCATTTGTATTCTTCTCAATACATGCATTTCTACAGCATTAATTCGGCTTCTATCAGTCATTTTCCACGTCCACATTTCGCTCCCGTACATAAAATTTGACACCAAAAAATCATAATGGATCTTGGCAGATTTGATACTGTACGGATAATTCTAGGAAAAAATCTATACTTTAAGATAATTTTATTTAAATAAACTTTACATGAATTATTGTAGATTGAAAATTACAACATTGGATACTTAAATGCAAATAAAATAACACAAATGAATCGCGAATTGCCAGTTAACGAGATTTTACTCTGAATGAATTAAATGGTTAACTATTTAAATATGTAAACATGAATAATATGAACTGCAAGTTAATAAAACACAATATATTGATAATAATATTTATTATATTATATAATTCCAATTAATGTTATGGACGAATGCACTCTTTTATGTTTCTTGTTTTTTTTAATTTACGAGTATTAACGGGAAAACCGTACTTAAGTGATTTTAAACTTTCGGTTTTACAGGGCTGAACTTTTAAAAATTGATACGAAATAGCCTTTTTTAGTATTTTTGTACAAATGTGTGTAGGTTTAAAAAAAACCATCTGATGTCCTCGCGGCCGGGCTTGCCCTGTATTGATGATAGGTATATATCTCTCGGGGGGGGGGGGGGGGGGGGGGTTGTAAGATGAACACATACCTACGATAGTTTGTGTCTTAAATGTACTTTTTTCTCCATTATCTTGAAATATACAAGGGACATGGCGTGATTATGTGAATTTGTAACACATAAATTTACATTTTTGTTTATCTCGAAACCTAAAAACCCGTATCAGATTTGTTTAACATGTTTTATTGATAACCAGTTCGGTTATGCGATATGATCCAATAATCGGTTACATAAACTGTCAACATACGCAGATAATACAGGTATTGATAAATATTATAACAAGTTATTCACAAAACCGGAGCTGAAGTGCCGAATCGAGCGAGAGCGGGAGCGGGAGGTTCCGAAATATCCGGTTCGGAAGGAAGGAGAGCAGAAAGCAGCTGTAGCGAACAAGTCATATAAATGGATTTTTTTTTAATTCAATAATAAGTGTGGTAATAAGACTTGTTTTCGACTCTGGGCTTGATTTATTTATTGCAATGGTCTAATGATCCTTTTGATAGAAGTATTTATTGCAATGGTCTAATGATATTTTTGATACAAGTATTTATTGCAATGGTCTAATGATATTTTTGATACAAGTATTTATTGCAATGGTCTAATGATCTTTTTGATACAAGTATTTATTGCAATGGTCTAATGATCTTTTTGATACAAGTATTTATTGCAATGGTCTAATGATCTTTTTGATACAAGTATTTATTGGAATGGTCTAATGATCTTTTTGATACAAGTATTTATTGCAATGGTCTAATGATATTTTTGATACAAGTATTTATTGCAATGGTCTTATGATATTTTTGATACAAGTATTTATTGCAATGGTCTAATAATATTTTTGATACACGTATTTATTGCAATGGTCTAATGATCTTTTTGATACAAGTATTTATTGCAATGGTCTAATGATCTTTTTGATACAAGTATTTATTGCAATGGTCTAATGATATTTTTGATACAAGTATTTATTGCAATGGTCTAATGATCTTTTTGATACAAGTATTTATTGCAATGGTCTAATGATCTTTTTGATACAAGTATTTATTGCAATGGTCTAATGATCTTTTTGATACAAGTATTTATTGGAATGGTCTAATGATCTTTTTGATACAAGTATTTATTGCAATGGTCTAATGATATTTTTGATACAAGTATTTATTGCAATGGTCTTATGATATTTTTGATACAAGTATTTATTGCAATGGTCTAATAATATTTTTGATACACGTATTTATTGCAATGGTCTAATGATCTTTTTGATACAAGTATTTATTGCAATGGTCTAATGATCTTTTTGATACAAATATTTATTGCAATGGTCTTATGATATTTTTGATACAAGTATTTATTGCAATGGTCTAATAATATTTTTGATACACGTATTTATTGCAATGGTCTAATGATCTTTTTGATACAAGTATTTATTGCAATGGTCTAATGATCTTTTTGATACAAATATTTATTGCAATGGTCTAATGATCTTTTTGATACAAATATTTATTGCAATAGTCTAATGATATTTTTGATACAAAGATTAAAAAACACAACAACAACATATAGATTTGAACCTTGACATGTAAACAGTGTCATGCAATAGGAAAAACAGTATAAATAGGTCAACACAACGAAACAAATTCATACAATTCAATCAATTCATTCCAGCAAAAACAACTTTTTCACGTTATTCCTGTAAGTAGTTAAAGCCATATAAAAATCCATACAATGCCCATATTGATTTCCCAATATGTGCAGTCTTGTTACGGAAGAAAATATTTCGCTAGTGGGCCTATAAAGAACGTGTAGCATGACAAATTGAGTAAGTTCCAGTCTATTTAAACACGAGTTGACAATCTTAAAAAAAATTGTGAGGTCAAACATATTTCTTCTGACAAGGTTGTAAGCCTCATCACGTTCAACAACAGATTATAGATTAATTTATTGGGATGTGTGCAGTTTAAAGTTCATAAATCGTAAAAACTCACGCTGTAAGCATTAATTTTATGTATGGATGTATATTATATATGCAAAAAACACTATACATGCAAAAAAACAGTTTTAACTCATTATTAAAGGAGACACCACCTTCATATGATTATTGTACTCAAATTATGTTACATACTTAATATTTTTAATCTGTCAATAATAGTGGATTCAAGTCCAGATTTAAAGCACCCTTGAAGAGATTGCGCTCTAAGAAATAAAATTAAAAATAATAACGCCCCGAAATATCTGTTACTTATTTATTTAACACTTTTATTGCAAATACAATCTGGCGGGATTATTGCCAGACGGCAATCTCTTCCAACCAACCAGACAAAAGTAAATGAAGCGTGTTACGTGGTCGCCTAAATCATTCAAATGACTATCCATCCCCACGAAATCCATAAACATATACGTGAGCACATGCCCACGAACCCCACAAAGACGTACAATCACCCGAACATTATTTTTCAAATAAAGTGAGATATCATCAATCAAAAGGAAAGGAAGGGATGGTGGAGAGGAAAGGAAAAGAAAAATCAGGAATGAAACACGTTATTTTACTGACTAGAAATTAAGAGGTTTTTAAGTCGCTTCTTAAAGCATACCAAGGACGGAGCGAGTCTTATATTGGTTTGTAACTGATTCCAGAGTCTCACTGCATGGACAGTAAAGGACGACGTAAAGAAAGAGGAGCGGTGAACTGTAAATGCCAATAAACAATCTCTGTTTGAGCGTAGCGCTAATCCATGATTGGAAAGACGCTGAAAATTCTCGGCGAGAAAAAAGTATGTGAATTTTGCGTCTATTTCTAACATTCAACCAGTTCAATGCCTTCTGGTATGAAGTTATATGATTATAGGTTGAAAATGAATCATAGGCACGCATTTTGAAGACGTTGTAATTTGTCCAGCTGTTCCTCTGTAACATCCAAGTAACATACGTCCGCATAGTCCAGAATCGGAAAGAGCAGAGATTGTACGAGTAAAATTTTGGTTTTGGTTTTGGTTGGAAGGAATCTTTGCAACACTTTAAGGGAATGAAGGCTGAAGAAGATCCTCCGGCTTACCTCATTTATTTGATCTCGCCATGAGAAAGTGTTATCTATTAGCACTCCTAGGTTTTTTTACTTATCCCTCTCATTGAATCTTTCTCTCTCTTTCCCACAATCTTAAGTCTTTTTAAAACTATTATAAGGAAATAATGTTATTGGCTTTAATTCTATATAAGTATTCATCATATCTTATAATTAAAAAAAAAAAAAAAAAAAAAAAAAAAAAAAAAAAAAAAAAAAAAAAAAGCTATATAATTTCTCAAATAAATAAACGGCGCAATATAAATTGCACTTTTATTCGCATTATTATTTATTAATTCTGTCGATTTTGAATTGAAAATAAAAATCGAAGGCTTTGCTAGTTAAATTATTCTTTATGTATTATATTTCCTCAGTGACAGCTGTATCGCCGTAGAATGAATGACCTTGTCAAACTGTCAAATCGCCGTACAATGGCCATGCTTAACTTGAGTAAATAAATAAAGGATATACCTCTAAAACAATAAAAATCGTTCGATTTTGATTTTCCTAATTAACATAAATTTTAATTTACATGTATTTGAAAGATATGTAAATAAAAAATATATATACAGGGTGTCCCGTGCCTCAACGTCAAGCCGGTATCGAGAAAAAGGCCAGCTTATGACGGTTCAGAGTTAAAAAAATTCATGCAAAAGCCTTATACTTTCCGTGTTATAGGCATTCCTTTGAAAATTGTGAAAGTAGCTACCCTGCGCCAAATGTTTATATGTTGTGACTACAAATTGCCATATTTTATGATTTTATAAAATATGATAATTTGTAGTCAATAAGTATGACAATTTGTAGTCAATAAAATAACATGGGACGGTCGGTCCAAGAGCGAGGTCGACAGCCGTATACATCAGGCTAGACTTGCATTTAATAAAAGGTCGAAAATAATAGAATCAAATAATATAGACCTAAAACTGAGAATACTCCTCATCAAGACCTATGTATGGAGTATCTTGATGTACGGCTGCGAGACATGGTGCCTATCCGAAAGAGATAGACGAAGACTAGAGGCTTTTGAGATGTGGTCCTATAGAAGACTATTAGGAATTTCCTGGAGAGACAGCATCACAAATGAAGAGGTTCTCCAACGAATCGAAGGAGGAAGGCACCTGCTCAGGATCCTGTCCGAAAGGCGTGCAAGATGGATCGGTCATATAATACGACAAGAAGGCCTCTTGCATGCCATAATGGAGGGTATGACCGAGGGGACAAACTCTAGGGGACGCCCACGCCGAGAGTACCTGGAGGACCTGTTGGTGGACGTGCGCTGCTCAACATATACAGATTTAAAAAGAGCCGCACAGGACAGGGGGGAATGGAGGAGAAGAGTTGAAATTGCTGCAAACCAGTCTTTGGACTGCAACCACGGAGAGAGAAGTATGGCAATTTGTAGTCAGTTGTGATATAAAACAAAAAAAACCTGCACGTTCGAAAAAAAAATTGTTTTTGTCCTATCATAAAAATTAATATTTTTTATCAGCTAACTTGAACTCACCATACTGTAAAAATAATGTACTACGCTAACCTGGCAAGTTACATCAAAAGATGGCCTGTTTAGTCAGGATTTCAAAATGGTACAATACATACCTACTACTCCTTTAAAAATAATAAAAAATAAATATATTTCTGTATTTAATCCTAACACTAATAATAAATTAAATTTATCATAAATTTAGTTTTTTTTTATTAATAAAAAATATAAAAAAACAGTTCGTCTCAAACAAAACTTTTCAAAATGAAGTATACTCGTATAATAATCTTTATAATTGCATAAAAGACGCTTAATTTCAATGTTAATGACAAGTTAATGACAAACAACCGTTACGTCACGTTTCGCTAATTATTTTTGCACAAAAAGTTGCAAAAGTGACATAGATTGCTTCCTAATTGCTCATTGCAGTGCAATAAATAAAGAAAAAACACCCGGCATTTTACTGAGAGCGAATTGCTCAAAATTACACAAACAAAAATCTCAAATAGTTTTTTGGACACACAATGCACGATGTTTCATTGCAAAACGCGTAATTATGACTTTTTGGCCAATTAATGCACACCATGACATGCTAAAATACATACACCCACAGGGTCATACTCGAAAAAAAAAAACGTTTAGCCACTTGTATCTTGCTTTTCACAAAACTAGCTGCATTTACTAGTTTTAACGTTATTTTGGTCAAAAAATATCATTTTTACTGTATTGTATCACACTTTCGTTGTATACAGTACAACCTGGCGGGTTTATTGCCGTGTGGCACTCTCTTCCAACCAACCAGAAATTTGTTAAAGAATTCTTAACTGAAAACCAAACTTGAATCCTTTTTTTTTTTAATCTGGGTTCCAGCGAGATTTGAACCCGCAACCTGGGTCGGGAGACAGGCGTCTTACCAACTAAGCCACGGAGGTCATCGACTATATATGGACACTACAAAAAAATCTGAATACGAGAAATATGATCATTTCACGCCTTCAAAAAAATAAAATAAATCTCTGTAGTTGAACATCAAATACAAATTTAAAAAATTATGCAAACAACTTTTTAATATATATTTAATATTTCAAACGTACTCGTATATTATTTTATGTTTATACTTTGTTTTGATTCTTAAAAATCCAACAATGTTACAGTTTGAACAGCCATTCCATTATTGAACCCTTTCTAAAAATAATCTTACAAATTTGGGTATTACATACCGAGCGATAAAAAATGTTAACCGGTTAACAGACCGGGATGTGGTCACACCTGTGTTGGACTGGGCGTGACATTCTCCTGGGAAAACACCGATCGAGAAGGCAGTGATAAGAAAACTTTTCTCACAGTCTGTCTTCACTTGACCAATAGCAATTGCCAACAAATAATAAATTGCATTAAGATCTATTTACAATAACAATAACTAGTATTTTTTACAACGCCAAACGCGTTGCCTCGAAAAAAATATAAAATAAAACGATTTTTCTCACATAATAAACAATATTGAACTAAAAGCATTCAATACTTAAATGTGAAAAAAAACTGCTCAATAACCTTAAATTATATAGAAAGACGTGTTTCGCTTATAAAAGCGTTATAAAACTGTTTGAAAATGCTTTTGTAAAGCGAAACAGGCCTATCATTTTAATTTAAGTTACTGTGTAAAAAAAATCACATTTTAGTGTTGAATCCCTCTTTAAAAATGGAGTTTTCGATATAATAAACCAAAAACAGACGTCTGATATGACCTCAGTGACCTAGTAGACGCATTAATTATAAAACCATGGATTTAATTATAGTTGGAAGCAATAAATAAAGACAAATCGTCTAATTTAAAAAAAATTTAATATTCTTTTGGTTGGTTGGGAGATATTGCCACTCCGATCTACTGGCAACAAAAAGAAAGTTTTACTGCATTTATTGTTTTTTTTTAAAGTAGCGGCCACTTATTTTTTTTAAATTTTATTTTACACATGACAAGAAATATACAAAATTTGCGAAAAAACAACAGGTAATTTAATTTGGACACCCAATTTTAATGAATCTGGGTTTGTTGCCTTTCATTTGTCGTGTCCCCAGTAAACTAGGTTTTTACCTGTATATCATTGAAGACATACAGCATGAAAAAAATAAATCGATACTTCTTCCCGATTTTTGATTATATAAAACCCCGTTGCACATTCTTATCAACCTGACAAACAGTGACACTCAACTACATACGTATACATCACGCGAATCAAAACCCTCACACTTCATCGCTCCAGACAGACCAAAACGTTCATCCCACAATATACCGCACATAATCATAAACAAAAAATACCACACTCAAGAGCTCACACAAATTGACTCCAGGCTTTATATTAAAAGTTTATTTACTGCGCTGCAAGTAATTTTCCATCTCCCGAAACGCCGAACTTTGAGTTCAACGTCGTTACTATTTTTTTCATTCAGATATGTCGCAGCCGAAGGTGTCCTTTTTAGTAGTTCCTTCTTCGTCATTAAGTGATATCACGTTCATAATAAACATTAAGTGATATCACGTTTATAATAAACAAAGAAGACTTATATCTACGAGTATAGATAACGTTAGATAGGGGATTATTTAGTCCCCCATAACAGCGTGGGTGGGTGGTGATGGGATCGAAGTGAACTAAGATTTTTAAGAAAATTGAACGATAAAATTACTTTTTATTCCACATATCATGTAACGTTAATCCTCAATTGTCGAACGTTGATTTTTGTTGTTTTCACTCAAAACATGTGGAACCCAAGCGCCGAACTTTTGAACTTTTCCGATTGATTTAAGATGGCCGTATACAGTCATCTGACTACAATTCATCTGCTCAGCCAATTATGCGGTGGTTTGAAGGGGATGTTCATTAATAATATGGTTTGAGCGGTCCTCACCGAAGTCCACTGGTCGTCCGGAACGCTCCATGTCTTTCAGATCGAAATTACCGTCTTTGAAACGCAAAAACCATCGACGAACTGTCCTTTCATTCGTAGCATCTTCACTGTACACTTCGCAAATATCGCGAACAGCTTTGGCAGCTTTATTCCCTCGATTGAACGCGAACAGAAGGAGGCGTCGAAAATGCTCACTTTCGTCTACTTGACATTCAATTTTGAAGGCTTGTAATCAAATAAAATAATATGTATAACGTAAAAGCAAACACAATATATTGTAGAGCAGAAAATTTTCTTTCGACTGACGTATAACTTTTACCATTATGTTTTTCTTTTGGTGCTCATTTTTAAATTTGAAAAAAAACGGACACAACTTATGTTAACACCTAATACATGTACCAGGGATTAATGTGATTAGTGACATAACAAGGTTATTTTATTGCTATAACATATATTCTAATATGAAGTTCCACAAAGTTAAAACCGAAACCTCTGATAACATAAATTGTAAATACTACCATTTTTAATCGAAAATTCAATTATTTAATAAATTTAATGTTTTTTTTTGTGGCAGGCTAAGTCAGAATGGTTAGTGGCATTCTCCAGCAAGCAGTGAGGAATGATCGGGCAGAATGATCGTTCCGTCTCAAAAGAGCCTCCTCGGGTTAGAAGATAGAAGCACATGTAATGGGGATAATGTAATTATAGGAATAAAAAAGTTATTTTATTCCAATAGGAAGTTACAAAAAGGTTCAAGCTGAAACCTTTAACAAATTGGAAATGTTTTAATTTGTGGTATTGTAGAACAGCTAAGCACGAATGGTTATCTGTATTCACCAGCAAATAGTGTCTACTCTGATAAATAAACTCTCACTGTATTAACTAAAATAACAAGAGTAACAAATAGTTTTACTTACACTGACAGCCGAAAACATTACAAAAGTCAAAACACAAAAATATTTCACTTTTTATCACACAGCATAGAAGTAAAACAGCTAATTGAAAGTTTTTATTCACTCTCGTTTTGTACATAACCCAGGCATAATTATGAGTCAACACAAATACTACATACACGTACATAATATACTAAATATTATTATTACTGAGTGCTCTGTGCCAGCATAATGCGTGGCATGATATACATACGGACAGAGTGTGCATATTATATAAATAACTTATATCCGCCGGCCACTCACTTAACTCACTTTCCCTCTTTGCGGAAACTGCCGGAAAATAATATGTAATATTATTTGCTTTCGTGCTAACTTGTTGAAAAGATACGAGAAAAATTCGAAACTACAATAAAGATATATCGGAATTAATGGAAGATTGATTGAGAATTGTATTGTATTTTGATCGAATTATCTATGTGCATGTTTTGTTCAAACTCTATGGTGCATGACGAGTTCCTTATACAAAATTTTACGCGCGCTTTCATATTTACTTACATTAAATTAAATAATGATTGTATTCTTAATATGAATTATAAATGTGCTTGCGGCGTTTCAATGGAGTAGTAAATAATTTTGCCTCGCGATGTTTTTTTTTTCATTTAAAAAGTAAACGCGATCATAGACAATAACTAGCATTCAGTCGCTTTTAAAGAACTTTGATTGACACGGACATAATATATTAGCGAAACTGTAAATAGCAAGGTTATATACAGTTGAGTTAAACAGTCTATATATTTTTTTATGTTTTAAATTACATATTTACAATTCCCGTGAAAATTATTATGTTAAAATAAGTTTCGATAATATTAAAAATGCATGATATGAAACATATGTTATGAAATTATTCCATATCCTTGAGTTATTACGAATATTTTTCAATATTTCTTAATGATTATACACGTTTTTAAGCTAATATCTTTCTTGAAAAAAACCTGTTTTTTACACTTTCATACTTAAAACTTTCTTACTTTAAGATAAAAGTAAAATATTTAAAGAGTGGTCAAAATTCAGAAAGACTACTACGATCATCAGCATCCGTCATGGGTATTCAGAGAGAAAAGATCTCCAATCCATTGGTTTGATGTACATTATTTGCTTCCACCAAGTTCTTAAAACTCGGCATGCATAATCTTCCCAGTATAAAGGCGTTGACCATTCCCTCTATCAGTATTTGATTAATTTCGCCATGCCATGTTTTTTTACAAAACTTCTCATACTTTCTATCCTAATAAGGAATACGATAATGTAAATATTTTTGTTTACCATAATAACATTAAACGACCTTATTACAATAAATACAAACATGCTCACATTAATGAGAATTTCTTTCAAAACGATTCAAATTGAAATTCTCGTGGAAGCTGACGTTTTACTGTCAACAGAATAGTTTTCTGATAAGAAAAATGTCGTTGTGAAATCGTTGCATAAATACAAGTATTTTTATATTTTCACCGTGTTTTTGAGGCGAGGTATTTGACATAACGTTTTCTTGGTTATTGAAATAGTTAACTTAAAAAAAGTTAGGTGTTCAAATAATTCCTATTTTTTTTTCAACTTCGCAATTTTTTTTCAAGGTTGTTTTGTATCAAAGAGAAGAAATCTTTCTATCACGATAAGTTAATATTCCATGCACAACACGGTTATCGATAACAAATCTAACATCGTTTAGTTTTAATATCACCAACAGTGACACGCAACTCTTCGCACTTGTGTGCATTCCTTAAATACATGCGTGGTGTCATAGAAAATCTGGCCACAGACAATATTGCAGGTACCTGATTAACGTACATGATTCACATAATAAATATTAACACAAACAATTGGCTTATGGTGCCATAGATAATTCAATAATTGTTGTTGGTTCCATGTTGGTATTAGATTATGTACTTTCTAGCATCTGTATATGTTAAGAAAAATATATTTGTTCAGAAAACCACATAAACTTACCAAGAGGAGACGAACTGCAAAGAAGCCTTTGCAGATCTTCCGATATGTGATTTTAACACATTTGGCTTTAGGTGTAGTGTATGTGTGTAGTGTATGTGTGTAGTGTATGTGTGTAATGTATGTGTGTAGTGTATGCAAAGAAGCCTTTGCAGATCTTCCAATATGTGATATTAACACATTTGGCTTTAGGTGTAGTGTATGTGTGTAGTGTTTAAATATAATCATGATTTTTTTATACGACATCCAAAAAAGAATTGACTTCAGCTGCCTTATAAAGTAGCTCATGCAATCCACATTTTTAAAACTAAGAGCCAGACCATTCCACACTACTAGACCAGCTACGACAAAAGCTCTATCTTAATACCACTCCCTATTGGATCGACTCGAAACAACCAATTTATTCGATGAAAACGAAATATCCAAATCCTACTCTTCTCTGAAGGAACATCTCTCAGACACAGATACAATGGAGACATTCAATAAAGGGGCTTGAATACAAAAAGACAAAGTTTGAAATTACACGACAAATGAAAGGCAACAAAAATTAAAATTGTGTGTCCAAATTAAATTACCTGTTGTTTTTTTGCAACGTGTAACATAAATCCGTTCACGAGACTTGACCCAATGTAGTTTTTTTAGAACTGGAGTAACATGACAATATTTATGACTATCGTGTGTCAGCCATGTGAACGTTGGACAATGATGTTGAACACAGGACGAAAACAGAACTTCCAGATTGTGAATCGAGTACAAAATTAATTTCTGCCATCCAAGATTTTACCTTGCAATTTTTCTTAAGGGTAAGCTTGGATTTCTTCCTTAAGTATTAGAACAGATCTCTGATCAAGTACAAACATTAGAAAATGTTTAATATTGAAATAAAATAACTATAAATGACGTTACCTGTTTATTCAAATCTTATAACAATGAAACAACATACAAGTCGATAAATTTAAAAGCTTTTTAACGTTGTTTAATTCAAGTAAAGGGTCTTTCAAATTGAACGAGTTTTTTAATTCAATTTTTTTAAATTCTTGAATAAAACACACAATATATTTGATTTTAAAAAACTTTTAACTATTCATTGAAGGATAATGTATGACATTTAAACACAAAAAACAATATCCGACAAATGTCCATCTCTTGCAGCTCCACAGATGTCCACTCTTTTGTAAAAAAAATCGATGTCATTTTGGCATAACGCGAATAATTTCGTCATTCAACTCAGGAATTGATCGGGGGTCCTTCTTATAGACCTAGCTTTTCACGTACCCCCAGAGAAAATAGTCCAACGGTGTCAGATCACATGATCTTGGTGGCCAATTAACATCACCGTTTCCGGAGATTACAATACATAAAATAATTCAACAGTTTGAACGCGTTGTTGTATTGTATACGACTCCATTTTTATAAATGTCATACATTACACTTCTCAATTGTCACAAGACCCAGGCAAGTTCGCGACGCCATCTGTGTTTTATCAAAGAATAAAAAAAAACGCTCAATTTAAAAGACCGTTTATTACGAATATATAATGTTTGAGTTATAATTAAATGTAATAAACTTGTTTCCAGAACTTATCTCGAGCTTACGTCAGGTACTTAGTCTAACCTAACATCAGTAATAATAAACCTACACATCCAAGGATAGATGCAAATCACGGCGTGTGAAGGAGTATGCACGCAAAGCTACTCCCTTAGTTGAGAACAAGTAATATTTTCAATATATCAATTAATTAACTGCCTACTATAGCACTGTTTAGCCATTCCAAAGTAACATCTGCTTCGTTTCCAATGTAACATCTTGCATTTCTCAATTAGTAATTTTAAAAATTCTCTTGAATGTTTAATGCTAATCTTGAAGGAGTCAATTCCCAAGTTTGCTGGTGTGTAACGGTTCACTCATTTAAAGAGGAAAAAAAGAAAATATGAAAGACACAAATAACTCCACGGCAAAGCCTCTTCTCACTGAATTAACGTTGGAATAGCGAGGGGATCATCGACTATAAGACCCAGCTACAACGACGAAAAGTTACCACACTTGACTTACCTTAATATCATGTATCTACTATTATTCAACTAAGGAAATAAATAAAGAGTTTCCTGTATATTTTTACTGTTTACAATGGTCCAGCAAGCCAAAACGATCATCCTTTTTGTGAGAACAAAAATAAATTATATAACTTAAAATCAGTTTGCTCGATTTATTTCAAGAATGAGATTTATGTTCTGAGACTCGGACAATATCAGCGAACAACGCCCGTCCTATGGTAAACACAATTTTGTCATGCAATGCGATGTCATTCTATAGATATTCGTATATCCATACTAAAAGGTACAAATTTATCCACTAGAATCAGCTGTTGGGACAATTATCGGAATCTCGAGGACCGGTTTTGAGTCGACGGTTGTGGAAGAGCTAGTACTGCGATATCGTTGGAGAGAAATGCCACAGTAGAAGAGAAACTCTTGCTGACTGTTTTAATGTTAACTGTAGCAGGTGACACAAGCGCTGTTGCGAAACACCCACCATTTATTTGGTCTCATTTGGATTTTGGAGCAGTTTTCGTTGCAGCTAGGATAGAAAGTTGGTCCAAACCTGCAATCAAACGACGCCTTCAGATGAGACTAAATCGAGTTTGTTTAAACCAACAAAATTTCACGTTGATACAAGCATACACACATACCATCACCATATCCCTGTTGGGGTAGGCAGTGAGGAGAGAGCACCAGATTTTCCTATCTCGACACACATCTTTCGCTTCTTCTCATACAAGTTTCACGATTTCTTTAACTTTTTACGTTTCCTTCTTCAAAATATCATACACTTGATTCAACCATATTTTTTTTTGGCTTCCTTTATCACGTTGATAGTTCTTCCTAATTCACGTTGTGTTGTTGAAAAGATACTACTATCCATTCTAGGACTCTTTTAGAATTTACTTCCACCAACTTCTGTGGAAGAATACTTTGGAAGAGGTTGCTGACGATGGAGTATATTCATCAAACCAACGAGGCAAATGGCACAAATGTGACAATATCATCAAGAGTGGAAGTGGCCAAAGGAAAGGGGAAAAAATGTTCATAAATTGTGTGTTTTGGATGATTGCAGGTGGTAGGTACCCCATAGCGGAACTTTTCAGGTAGTGTTGTGTCTTTAACAAAGCCAACACACATTTCTAATAATTTCCCTGGCGCAATATTCAAGAAGAAAAAAAACATACAGGCTCAGCAAAAGCATCGAGTGACAATGTGTGACAGAATACGGAATAAAGTTATTAGGAATTAATATGTTAAGTAAGATGAAAAAGAGCACGCTTAAATGGTTTGGACATGTGGAACGGAGAGTGGAAGGTATATAAGAGGAAGACTAAGGAAAATATGGTTCGATCAAGTGATTATTTTAAAAGAACGAAACGTAGAAAGTCAGAGAAATCATATGAGTTGCATAGATGTAGAAGAGTCCAAGGATGTGTATTGAGATAGGAATGTCTGACGCCCTGTCATATCTGCCTGTTCCGTAAAGGAGATGGCGTGATGGTCTATACTCGTATGTATGTAATAAGGCACAATTCAGACGTTTTATTCATTTTCCAGTCGTCATTTCAGAGTGTTATATGTACGTTATTTTGTCATTAATCTACCGCGCTCTTAAAATGTTCGCAAAGTAGCAACCAATAATTTTATATTTAATAAAGTTACAACTAGTTTAACACAATGACTGCTAAAAATTCCTTTAATAATCACTGTGCTATTAAAAAAGCAAGTTAATGAATTCACTGCTGTATAACCTTTGCAAACCCAATCAGTACCAATACAGTAAGGCCACTCTGGGTTAACTTGTTTTTAAATTCACCCAAAAAAAAAGTGAATAGAACGATGATAGGCATTTTGGACATCCAGTAAAAGTTTATATGAACGCCTATAGGCGTTTTCAACACTAAACGTGTTTCAAAGACAATATAAATATGCACGAAAAGGTTTTACAGAGGCAACAATCAAACAAAGGGGTACAGGAGATGTGCATGGGCCTGATGCAACATGCAACACGAGGTCCAAGACACGCATATTTGCAGTGTGTGTGCAATGTAACCGCTATCATAGATGTATCATAGCATGAGCGTGCTTTGACACGGTACATTTTATCACCTATAAATATAAAGTAGTTATTTTCAATTTCTACGTTTTATCTTGAAAATGCGATCTAACTAATACAAGATTCGCTTCGTAATTGACATGTTTTAAAACTCTTAATTTGAAATCAGCAATATAACGTGTTTTATTACTGACTTTTCTTTCCTTTCCTCCGTTCCTTCCTTTTCTTAAGATTGATGATATCTCACTTTTATGTTTACTATTTATATTGTATATATTTATAGTTAAGGCATTAACGTTGTGGACGTTTAAGCTCATCATCAGGGGAGCACAAGCAAGACTTGTTTGTGCTCCCCTGATGATGAGGTGAAGTCCTTGAAACCGGTAGGATTATACCGTTCAAAAAAGTGGAATAAACAGTGTTTGATAAAACAAATTACAATATTTGTATTGTCATGAATTTTATATACTCGTATATTAATGATCATTTGAATATTTTTTTACGATCTTGTAATTTTCTTTAACTTTTGTCTGGTTGGTTGGAAGAGATTGCAACCTGGCAATATACCGGCCAGAATGGTTCACAATAAAGTATTAAATAAATGTCTTATCTTTTTCATATTATTTAGTTGAGAGACTGAATAATCTTTGAAATGTTTGACAATAAATCACTTTATTATCCCACTAACATAAATCCCCGCTACATATGTTTCAACTTCCTATCTAGAGGCTCTTTTCAGGCGATATATTTTTCCAAGGGTCTGTTCAGGCGGAAGACATTATACGCCCCTAAACAAATACTCTGAACTTAAATAAATGTCTGATAGAAATAAGACCAGATTTCGTAAAACATAACGTCCAGATAAAAACTCATGTTGGGTCCAAATTACGCAATGGAGAAGAATTTAATGTGCTCTTTTCTTTACCATGATTTACAATTTATTAGTGTTATTCTGTCTACAAATCGGTAAATAATCCTTCGTAAATTTAATGTTTCTAATTTAAATCTTGAGAGTTTATAACCAGAGATCGACCAATTTACAAAACTCTGAAACAAGTCGACAATAGGTCAATCGCCAATCAGTAATGGTTCCAGTTGACGGAGTGTGACATAAAATCAGACATCTTATGAGCGAAGGAGCAGAATAGGATCAGAATCAAAATGGAACGCACTGCAAATGATATGCAGAAGTGGGACCCAGTAGAGTCACTTTTCTATAAGTACGAGGCGATCACGACAGTGACGCACATCGTCAACGGCTGCCGACAGCATGCGTTTCCTGAAGGTTTGCAGCAGATGTAGAAACTAATTCCAAAAGCTGTTACCTAGCTACAGAGGATACATTGCATCTGAGGACTGCACGCAGAAGACTATAAATAACACATTCCAAACAGAGCATGTTGATGGATCTTGAGTGGGTGGAAATTTATGAGGAACTTCAAAAATCCCAACCAGAATGGAACAGTAACATATAAAACATGATGACTAAAACTCGACTATCTTATGATCATTTGAAGTAACATGTCTGAGTTAATACTTTAAAGAAGATTATAGCGTGAAGTCACGGAAATGATTCAACATTTGTTGCACAAACATAAATATGCATACAGTAAAATAGAATATTATAAACGAGGAAATCCATGACTAAGCTATGTCAATGGATGTTTGTCCGTTGGTAAAGCCATTGGGAGACCCGCTCCGACATGTGTGTAGACAAGGGAAGAGGTTTGTTGAACTCGTTTAATGGTCACAAAACGGTACAGCGCATTGCATATATCGATCCATCAATGTTTGCTTTGACGATAATAATGCGAGTATATGTTAAGTCGTAAAGATATATAAATATAACATGTTTGCCATATTTTTATTGATAGTAATACAAACATACATACATACCATCACGTCATAAGCCTAACGGGGTAGGCAGAAAGAAGATAGTGCCAGAATCTTTTGCCTCTTCTACATAAATACTCCTTTTCATACAGCACTATTTTTACATTTCCTTCTTTCAACATATATACGAGTATATGAACCAACTATATTTTCCTTGGTCTCCCTCTATCACGCCTTCCAAATTAATCACGACGCCTTTTATTAATCTTCCTTCATTCATTTCTTCCACCTTCATCTTGCTCAACACATCAGCCTTAAGGTCATACTCATCCCATATCACTTTATTCCGTATTCTCTCTTATATTATTATCCCATGTTCTAGTCTAAATGCACGTATTTCTACACTATTTATTCGGCTCTTTTGTCTTGTTCCACATCAACGTTTCACTCCCATACATCAAAGTTGGTACTAAAATACTGTGATAAGAATATTTACTATCTTGGCAGATTTTAGTGTCCCATCGAGTTTATTTCCTTGCCATACGCCATTCAATATGATGAAAAACACTAGCTAAATAGCTTACGAGAGAAAGCAACTTTGACTGAGGTAAATGTACGAAATATTAGAAACAGAAGAGCACGTATGACGGAATGGAAAAACAAACGCTAGGAAGATGTGGAGATTTGTAATTTCTGCCAACTCCAATGGCATGGCGTGATGATGAACTCTTTGTAAGAATACTTTATAAGAAATATCCTTATTGTTGCACTAATTACACTTTATCACCGTTACACGTGTTTCTACCTCCTATTCCAAGACAGAATAGCGTGCCGCGGTAATGAACTGTAATTAGAAGAATAACTAATAATTACTTGCATATAAAGTTTTCTAGAAGTATTTATTTTTTGTATTTTTTATAACACTTCTATCGTATACAGTACAAGCTGGCGGGCTTATGAGCATTTGCCAATTTCTTCCAATCATACATATATACATATCATCACGTAATTCCCATGTTTGAGTATGAAAAGAAGATAGAGAGCCAAACTTCCGTATCAGGGCATACATATATACATCTTTTCATAGAGCACTTACTCATTACCTTTCCTTATTTCAAACACGAGACAACAGCGCACATTTTGCGTCCGTACGTTTTACAAAAATAGTGGTTCCAAACGTAACTATTAGACGATTTCGAGTTGAGTACCAATTACACAGTGTCCGAGCACCAACTTCATTAATCAGTGGGTTAAAAGATTTGACGAGACTGGCTCTACGATAAAATCTCGACCCCTGTGTGGCCTGCAGACTTCTCGAACAGAGCAAAGTATAGAGCAAGTCAATGAGTCTGTGCGCGCCGATCCAACGTTATCAACCCTTAAGTGTTCATCAGCGTTGTTGCGTACGATCTTTCATTGATTGACTTTGAACTCCATCTATAAAATTCTACTAGTTCTGGATTTAAATTATTATAAACTTTTTGAACAATTCTTCGGGTTTAATAATGTACTATTTTCAGGCGAAGCACATTTCAATTTGAATGGATTCATCAATAAGCGAAATTGACGCTATTGAAGTTTTAGCGTGTGTCCTAGTAGGACGTGCTGATGATGATGTTGTTGACATCTCTGTATTCGCTTTAGTCGAATTCTGTGTTCCTTTTCGTTCGGGGTCATCAATTTAGCGGGATGCTCAATTTGATACGTCGTGATGATTTTGATTTGTTTTGTATTTAAAATAAAATACGTCGATTCAGGAATGCGAAAAAGTGAGAGTGAATAATCGATAAATAATAAACAGCGATGAATGGTCAAGTGAATAATAACAAGTGCTCTTTATTTATCGATAAGTAGGTATATATACAATTTCAGAACGGGGCGCGTGAATGCGTCCGCGGTATATCTTGATCTCACTCCTGTGTGTTCTGAGGTGGTCGCAGACGTTGCCAATGATATAGTGGGTAGAGTATTTATTGCCGAAACGGTGAGACACGCGATGCGCTCTCTTTCTACCGTGGAATGCGATGTAAATATTATTTTCGTGTAAACAGTATTGACGTTCTGGTATGTGATCTTTGTACATATTCAAAGGTTGATTCATCGGTCGTTGACCGTGCATGTTGACAATATTTACGACGACGACGGTATTCCCTACAAAGTGATGAAAACCCAAGATCAAAACACCATAGACCACTCAATTGTGCATAAGTAATAGTTTGGGCAGAAAAGTCAGCGTCAGGAATCAGCGGTCCTTATTTCTTTAAGGACGCTCGAGGCCAAGCAAAATAAATTGATTCGGAGCATTGCATTCAAATGCGGAGAAAGTTTTTGAATGAAATTGCAAGATTTTCCGAGATAAAATTCGAAGATGTGGTTTCAACACGATGGAGCCACTTGTCATCCAATGACAGTTTGGAATAGTTTGAAAGACGTTCCCCGAAAAACTGATATCGCAAAAAGGTGATATTATGTGACAACCACAAAGTCCTGATTTGTCCTCACTCCAAATTTTTACTTAATTTTTAGTATTTTTTTAATCCACTCTTTCATAAAAATTATAAAATTACGAAAAAGTTAAATTTGAATGTTACAAATAAAATAAAAATAATTGAGAGCCACTGCTCTATATTTTGTGAATGTCCTTTTGAGTCAATATGTCAGTAGGCAATATTAATATTTCAAACATACTTTTCGGAACTCTCTCGTTACGTTTGACATAACACCTTGATAAGTCTATGGCGCTCAGATACTAGTAGTGTATAATAATTGAGAGCCACTGCTCTATATTTTGTGAATGTCCTTTTGAGTCAATATGTCAGTAGGCAATATTAATATTTCAAACATACTTTTCGGAACTCTCTCGTTACGTTTGACATAACACCTTGATAAGTCTATGGCGCTCAGATACTAGTAGTGTATAATAATTGAGAGCCACTGCTCTATATTTTGTGAATGTCCTTTTGAGTCAATATGTCAGTAGGCAATATTAATATTTCAAACATACTTTTCGGAACTCTCTCGTTACGTTTGACATAACACCTTGATAAGTCTATGGCGCTCAGATACTAGTAGTGTATAATAATTGAGAGCCACTGCTCTATATTTTGTGAATGTCCTTTTGAGTCAATATGTCAGTAGGCAATATTAATATTTCAAACATAGTTTTCGGAACTCTCTCGTTACGTTTGACATAACACCTTGATAAGTCTATGGCGCTCAGATACTAGTAGTGTATAATAATTGAGAGCCACTGCTCTATATTTTGTGAATGTCCTTTTGAGTCAATATGTCAGTAGGCAATATTAATATTTCAAACATACTTTTCGGAACTCTCTCGTTACGTTTGACATAACACCTTGATAAGTCTATGGCGCTCAGATACTAGTAGTGTATAATAATTGAGAGCCACTGCTCTATATTTTGTGAATGTCCTTTTGAGTCAATATGTCAGTAGGCAATATTAATATTTCAAACATAGTTTTCGGAACTCTCTCGTTACGTTTGACATAACACCTTGATAAGTCTATGGCGCTCAGATACTAGTAGTGTATAATAATTGAGAGCCACTGCTCTATATTTTGTGAATGTCCTTTTGAGTCAATATGTCAGTAGGCAATATTAATATTTCAAACATACTTTTCGGAACTCTCTCGTTACGTTTGACATAACACCTTGATAAGTCTATGGCGCTCAGATACTAGTAGTGTATAATAATTGAGAGCCACTGCTCTATATTTTGTGAATGTCCTTTTGAGTCAATATGTCAGTAGGCAATATTAATATTTCAAACATACTTTTCGGAACTCTCTCGTTACGTTTGACATAACACCTTGATAAGTCTATGGCGCTCAGATACTAGTAGTGTATAATAATTGAGAGCCACTGCTCTATATTTTGTGAATGTCCTTTTGAGTCAATATGTCAGTAGGCAATATTAATATTTCAAACATAGTTTTCGGAACTCTCTCGTTACGTTTGACATAACACCTTGATAAGTCTATGGCGCTCAGATACTAGTAGTGTATAATAATTGAGAGCCACTGCTCTATATTTTGTGAATGTCCTTTTGAGTCAATATGTCAGTAGGCAATATTAATATTTCAAACATACTTTTCGGAACTCTCTCGTTACGTTTGACATAACACCTTGATAAGTCTATGGCGCTCAGATACTAGTAGTGTATAATAATTGAGAGCCACTGCTCTATATTTTGTGAATGTCCTTTTGAGTCAATATGTCAGTAGGCAATATTAATATTTCAAACATAGTTTTCGGAACTCTCTCGTTACGTTTGACATAACACCTTGATAAGTCTATGGCGCTCAGATACTAGTAGTGTATAATAATTGAGAGCCACTGCTCTATATTTTGTGAATGTCCTTTTGAGTCAATATGTCAGTAGGCAATATTAATATTTCAAACATACTTTTCGGAACTCTCTCGTTACGTTTGACATAACACCTTGATAAGTCTATGGCGCTCAGATACTAGTAGTGTATAATAATTGAGAGCCACTGCTCTATATTTTGTGAATGTCCTTTTGAGTCAATATGTCAGTAGGCAATATTAATATTTCAAACATACTTTTCGGAACTCTCTCGTTACGTTTGACATAACACCTTGATAAGTCTATGGCGCTCAGATACTAGTAGTGTATAATAATTGAGAGCCACTGCTCTATATTTTGTGAATGTCCTTTTGAGTCAATATGTCAGTAGGCAATATTAATATTTCAAACATACTTTTCGGAACTCTCTCGTTACGTTTGACATAACACCTTGATAAGTCTATGGCGCTCAGATACTAGTAGTGTATAATAATTGAGAGCCACTGCTCTATATTTTGTGAATGTCCTTTTGAGTCAATATGTCAGTAGGCAATATTAATATTTCAAACATACTTTTCGGAACTCTCTCGTTACGTTTGACATAACACCTTGATAAGTCTATGGCGCTCAGATACTAGTAGTGTATAATAATTGAGAGCCACTGCTCTATATTTTGTGAATGTCCTTTTGAGTCAATATGTCAGTAGGCAATATTAATATTTCAAACATAGTTTTCGGAACTCTCTCGTTACGTTTGACATAACACCTTGATAAGTCTATGGCGCTCAGATACTAGTAGTGTATAATAATTGAGAGCCACTGCTCTATATTTTGTGAATGTCCTTTTGAGTCAATATGTCAGTAGGCAATATTAATATTTCAAACATACTTTTCGGAACTCTCTCGTTACGTTTGACATAACACCTTGATAAGTCTATGGCGCTCAGATACTAGTAGTGTATAATAATTGAGAGCCACTGCTCTATATTTTGTGAATGTCCTTTTGAGTCAATATGTCAGTAGGCAATATTAATATTTCAAACATAGTTTTCGGAACTCTCTCGTTACGTTTGACATAACACCTTGATAAGTCTATGGCGCTCAGATACTAGTAGTGTATAATAATTGAGAGCCACTGCTCTATATTTTGTGAATGTCCTTTTGAGTCAATATGTCAGTAGGCAATATTAATATTTCAAACATACTTTTCGGAACTCTCTCGTTACGTTTGACATAACACCTTGATAAGTCTATGGCGCTCAGATACTAGTAGTGTATAATAATTGAGAGCCACTGCTCTATATTTTGTGAATGTCCTTTTGAGTCAATATGTCAGTAGGCAATATTAATATTTCAAACATACTTTTCGGAACTCTCTCGTTACGTTTGACATAACACCTTGATAAGTCTATGGCGCTCAGATACTAGTAGTGTATAATAATTGAGAGCCACTGCTCTATATTTTGTGAATGTCCTTTTGAGTCAATATGTCAGTAGGCAATATTAATATTTCAAACATACTTTTCGGAACTCTCTCGTTACGTTTGACATAACACCTTGATAAGTCTATGGCGCTCAGATACTAGTAGTGTATAATAATTGAGAGCCACTGCTCTATATTTTGTGAATGTCCTTTTGAGTCAATATGTCAGTAGGCAATATTAATATTTCAAACATACTTTTCGGAACTCTCTCGTTACGTTTGACATAACACCTTGATAAGTCTATGGCGCTCAGATACTAGTAGTGTATAATAATTGAGAGCCACTGCTCTATATTTTGTGAATGTCCTTTTGAGTCAATATGTCAGTAGGCAATATTAATATTTCAAACATACTTTTCGGAACTCTCTCGTTACGTTTGACATAACACCTTGATAAGTCCATGGCGCTCAGATACTTGTAGTGTATAATATAATGGCGTATGCATAATAAATGTAAAACACAATAATTGAGTCAAGGAAACTCCTTTATGAAAGCAAAACGAGTAATAATACAAACTGCTTGACCGTGCAGTTAAATCGCTGGACGTCTGTGCAGTACGGCGCCTGTTTGGAATCCACACAAATCTATTCAATATACACTTTTTATTATTGTAAATGAAATACGAGTATACCCACGTTACTACGAGGACCAATGTTTAAGTAGACATTTATATACAATACAACGCAAGATATAAAAATATTTTAGTGTATATTACATTTACCTATACATTCAACGTATTTACACACATATATACCACGTACGAGTATGTTTTATCTTAGTTTTCTGCTAAGATGATAGTCCACAGTATTTTTTAAGTGAAACTTCTACGAGTATTGGCACGGTAGGGTAAATTGGCCTGAACGTCACGAAAAGTGAAACGGTGTATTATATTATTATTTATTATTATTAAATAGTTTATTTATTAATAAATTATTATTAATTTTATTTTATATTAAATTATTTTATTTTATTTAATATTTATTTAATATATAATTTATATTTAATATATAATTATAATAATGTATGTATATATGTTATTATAATATTAATAATTAAATTATTATTACATACAAACGAACTTATGTACATACAAACGAAAACACACAAATAGATTTTCGATGACATTATGGCATAATTGCGGTTTTAACTCACCAATAACGCGAATAATTTCGTCCTTCAGCTCAGGAATGATCGGGGGACATTCTTATAGACCTAGCTTTTCACATAACCCCAGAGAAAATAGTCCAACGGTGTCAGATCACATGATCTTGGTGGGCAATTAACATCACCGTTTCCGGAGATTACAATACATAGAATAATTCTCAATTTGAACGCGTTGTTGTATTGTACACGACTGAATTTTTATAACTGTCATATATTACACTTCTAAAATGTCACAAGCTCAGACAAGTTCGCGACGCCATCTGTGTTTTATCCAAGAATAAAAAAACCGCTTAATTTGGAGGACCTATAGAATGCACACTTTTACTATTGTATATTTTACCATAAACAACACATGTGATGTAATTTTCAGTTCTTGTCAACTCACCTGATGATGACACAATAAGTGTTGAAACACATTGTGATATGCAAAAAATTAAGTGGAATAAAACAAAGTGACAGTGTTATAATTTTATATTTTTTCTTGTTATATGGTAAAATTTAATTGTGTTAAAATTGTTTAAAATGTAAAATAAATAAATTAGTTATAAAATAAACAATTTTGTTAAGCTAAGCTGGAAAAGTAACATTATTACAGCTACTTCAAAATATTCAAGAACGAGTGTTCGATAATCACGATCTAACACTTAAACCAAAACGGCAGTCTATAAAAGTGTGATCATACCATCTTTGGTATACTCGTATGAATGCGAATCATGGTTTCCTTACATGCGACATATTAGGGCATTCGGATATGTCAGTAGAACACCTCAGGCTAATAATAAATTCGATTGTATCATAAAGTATCGAATTATGTTGTTTTTGAAAAGAGCAAATTGGTGTAGCATGGAGGTTTTGTTGTCGCGTGCTCGCTTGCGTTGACCAGGACACGTAGATTGTATGCTTTAATGCAGACTCTCAAGAAATGCGCCTTTAGGTGAGCTACGGAAGGTAGAAGACAGCACGGTGAACAGAGCACGACACATAAAGACGTACTGAACAATAATGCTCAGCATAACAGGAAGCAAACTGTAGTAGATGGTGCTAAATGGCTTTGAACTGTTGCTTGATATCAGGAACCCAATGGAGAAAGAAGACGCTGAAAAGCTGCAAGTATTGAAGCTCGTTGTCCTTTATGCAAACAGTACAATGCTTATCCCAAATTGGTTTATATAGTCATCTCCGGTGGTAAAAACTTCAAGTACCCTGTTGTGTTGTGGTTTTTATGTGTGAACATCATTTCCCATTAGTCATTTTACTTTTATAAAATTTGGACTCCTCGAGGCTTTATTTTTCTTCGTTCTTGTTGACAGTTAACCTGAGGTGGTGTATGTAGATTTACTTTTTTATTGTGTTTTCTGCCATATATTTTGTTTTTTTTAGTCGAGATGTACAGGGGTGGGGCAGAAAGCCCCCCGATGTCCTTGCGGTTGGGCTCGCCCTACATTAATGGGGTGTATCTCGGCCGGGGGAATGTTTGTGGGATGAGCCCGGACATTTTAATGTCTTCTATCTGAAATGTGTTTTCTGCAGTTTGTTTTGAGATGTGTGTGCGATAGTCGGAACGTGTTCATTATATATATGTACACATTGTGTTGCTGTCAGGGAACATTTATATTCTTGTTTGAATTAATCTGAAGTGGTATTTATGGATTTGTTTTTTCTTCTTTTAATTCTACATGTGCAAAGGGTGGGGGCTGAAAAACATCTGGTGTTCCCGTGGCTGGGCTCGCCCTATATTGGTGCGGTTTATCTTAGCCAAGGGGATGTTATTAGATGAGCCCAGGTCTTTTGATAGCTTCTGTCTATAATGTATTTTCTGCAATTTATATGTTTTTTGAAGCGTATTTAAATATATTATGTAAAAAATACGTTGCTTTTAATAAACCTGTATTTGTTAATTTATCATCCACTTTGTATTGTGCCTTTTATTATACTCGTCACGGGTAGTGAACATTCTTCATTCATTCAAAGTAGCATGCTACTCAAGTATATTAATTAGTAAGTAACAAACTTCATTTATTAATTTATTTTTCCACATTTTATGTTTTCCTATTTCTTACAAGGACCAAACATAACAAATACAAAAATAAAACGATTTAAATGTTTAAGACGTATTTGATAAACACAATAGTTAAATGTATATATTGCACTAAAATATTATTGCATGTTAAATAAGATAAAAAAAATATTATTTCAAGTATTACACTAAATTTAAGACATTATTTTCTGAAGGAGCTGAGCGACACATGAAACACGTCTATATGAGGACACATACGGTCAAAACATGTGATTGCTCTACCCACCGGTATTTTCGAAGGTAGGTTGATTCGACTTGTAGTAGGTTGATGGAACAATATATGGGAGCGTTGTCTCGAATAATTATCCGGAACATACAAACCAAGACTGTTCAGGACGGATGGGTTAACTTAATTACCCCAGAGCACACAAAAAAGTGGACACCCAATCTATGAGATCTTCTCCTCTCTAATGATCTGTAACTAAGCATCCCCAGTGAGAAGAAACTTGGATAAAGGCTAGATAAATATCATGTAGAGACTCTCATGTAGAGACAACGAAGAAATATTTTCTGAACCCTTTCTAGCATGAGTGAATATGTAATCCCTGCTGACGCCCGTTTTTTAGAGCATTATTCCAAATGACAAGAGTAATATTCCAAATAGAGCAATATTTCAAATGACAAGAGTAATATTCCAAATAGAGCAATATTTCAAATGACAAGAGTAATGTTCCAAATAGAGCAATATTTCAAATGACAAGAGTAATATTCCAAATAGAGCGATATTTCAAATGACAAGAGTAATATTCCAAATAGAGCGATATTTCAAATGACAAGAGTAATATTCCAAATAGAGCGATATTTCAAATGACAAGAGTAATATTCCAAATAGAGCAATATTTCAAATGACAAGAGTAATATTCCAAATAGAGCGATATTTCAAATGACAAGAGTAATGTTCAAAATAGAGCAATATTTCAAATGACAAGAGTAATATTCCAAATAGAGCGATATTTCAAATGACAAGAGTAATATTCCAAAAAGAGCGATATTTCAAATGACAAGAGTAATGTTCCAAATAGAGCGATATTTCAAATGACAAGAGTAATATTCCAAATAGAGCAATATTTCAAATGACAAGAGTAATATTCCAAATAGAGCGATATTTCAAATGACAAGAGTAATATTCCAGATAGAGCGATATTTCAAATGACAAGAGTAATATTCCAAATAGAGCAATATTTCAAATGACAAGAGTAATATTCCAAATAAAGCGATATTTCAAATGACAAGAGTAATATTCCAAATAGAGCGATATTTCAAATGACAAGAGTAATATTCCAGATAGAGCAATATTTCAAATGACAAGAGTAATATTCCAAATAGAAAATATTTCAAATGACAAGAGTAATATTCCAAATAGAGCAATATTTCAAACGACAAGACAGATGTAACGGCACTACTTTGCACCAACTGTTATGGCGAAGTGCGCTATTTTAATCCCTCTACTTAACATAATCAATAACTTATAAAACCGGAAAACATATCAAGCGAACGTTCAACTTTATTGACATTTTCTTGTACTCGAAAAATTAATATCCTTAAATGCAGGTGTCCTAAATACTATATATCAAAGTGCTGATAAACGATGAAGCGCCCTGCTCTGGTTGTCCAATTCACTCAAACATACGAGTAACAAGTTTCTGGCACGACAATCGATACAATTCTGTTAATCCTTTAGTTTCCTTTCTCTTAATTGCTAATGGCAGAACCTTGATACTGCCGTTGGGAGTGGATTGAAAAGGTAGTTAGCTGAGCCAGTGTTTGCTATGATATAAAACAGATATTGTCAACCTGCGATTTAGCAGGGTGTTTAGTGCGGCCCACGAGCTTTTTTTTATAAATGACGAAAGATACAATAGAAAAATATTATAGATATACTCGTACATACCATTACGCTAGAGCGTTAGACTTTCCTATCTCGATAAACTTTGCCTTCTCTACTTCCATATACCTTCTTACACAATACAAGTTCTACGATTCTTCAGACTTTCTACGGTTTGTTCTTTCAGAATAGAATTTGTACGGTTTGTTCCTTCAAATCATTCACTTGATCCATACTTTCTTTGGTAACCCTCTCACACACCTTGCACTCACATTAACACTTTATATCTGTTTTCCTAGCCTTTCTTCGTCTAGTAGTTCAATAATTGCTACACACTAGATTTCTGCTGACCCGGAAAAGATTTATATCAAAATATAAAAATCTTATTTATTTATTTAACACTTTTATTGCAATACAATCTGGCGGGCTTATTGCCAGGCGGCAATCTCTTCCAACCAACCAGACCTTATTTAAATACAACCCAAAATGATACCCTCTCATATCTCGCCGAAAATTTTCAGCGTCTTTCCGATCATGTATTTGCGCTATGCTTAAACAGAGATTGTTCATTGGCCTTTCTAGTTCATTATTTCTTTAAATCGTCCTTTTCTGTCCAAACAGTGAGACTCCAGAATCAGCTATAAACCAATGGTAGACTTGCACCGTCCATGGTATGATTTAAGACGCGACTAAAAAACTGTTACTTTCTAGTCAGTAATATAACGTGTTACATTCCTGATTTTTATTTCCTTTACACCCTCCCTTCATTTTCTTTTGATTGACGATATCCAACATTTACTTTTATAAAGTATATAATTCATAAATTTTATAAACATGAATTTATTTATTTATTTATTATTACACTTGACAAGAAATATACACAATTTGCGAAAAAACAACAGGTAATTTGATTTGGACATACAATTTTAATGTATCTGTGTTTGTTACCTTTCATTTGTCGTATCCCCAGTAAACAAGGCTTTTCCTGTATCTCACTGAGGATATTTAGCATGAAAAAATAAATCGATACTTCTTTCCGATTTTTGATTACACAAAAACAAAACCCCGTTGCACGCTCTCATCAACCTGACAGTGACACTCAACTACAACTGGAAAAATCTTGCGAAATTCAACTCTTCACACATCATCTCCAGAAAGACCAAAAATATTCACCCCACAATATACCACACACAATCATAAGAATAAAAACAAAAAATACACAGAAACAAAATACAAAAACAACCAAAATTAAAACAACAAGAAACCCACACTCACGAGCTCTTTCCCACTCGTCATTCATCCTGAAAGCCCAAATACTAAAAATCCTGTCGCAATAACAACCACGCTCCGATCGACTGTCGAAATGGTTTTCCTACCTTTACCTTTATTGAAGTCGGCACGCCATTGTATGTAATGGGAGCCAAATAAGCATATTGCCTTTGGGCAAAAGAGGTTTTAACTCTAGGGATGGTGAACATTCCATTAGTTGCCATGCGTGTCATGTGTGTCTGCTGAGTCTGCGTCTTCCCTTCCTCTCGATGAATAATCATTTGAATATTTTTTATGACCGTGTAACTTCCTTTATTTACTTTTGCCTTGTTGTTTGGAAGAGATTACATTTACAATGAAGTATCAATTAAATAAATGTTCTCAAAAAATACGCATTCGGCCTGTGAGTCTTTACCCAATACCGGTTTAAGTACACGATCCAAATAGGTTGGTAATTCCTGATGTAAACAATTTATAACATAAGCTCAAGGACCCGCAGTTTTTTCATTAATTACTTCTGTATGTTGTGCAACTTCTTACATTTTAATATTCACATATTATATTATTATTGCAAACAAAAACAGCGTGGCTGGCGTTCGTGTGTTTAACATGTTGCAGTAAAAAATGATCTCAATTAAAACTATTCTAATAAATGTTACGCCAAATAGGTTCAAACTAATGTAAGGCAGGCTGTAGCGCGTGGTTGTTAATGTCTTATAATTATATCTAACGATTTAGCATAAATACAAGTTCAGGACTTGGACCCAAATTCATTGTCTGACCTTAACACTAAATACTAGCTCAGTCGTGAATTCCGTAAATAAGAGATTCACGTGGTTTCATTACTTTACTTTAAGGTTTGGAGAGTATACCATAAAGCACGACTTGGAATACAAATAATGACATTTCAAGGTTAGAATTTAGTAGGCTGGACTATGAATTTGGACTTATATTTAAGTATACTTAATGTTTAACAATTTCCGTATAAATAAATATCAAACCAAATCATGGCATTTCCCTAATTCATTACACTTGTAAATATTACCCTCAATCATGGCATTTCCCTAATTCATTACACTTGTAAATATTACCCCCAATCATGGCATTTCCCTAATTCATTACACTTGTAAATATTACCCCCAATCATGGCATTTCCCTAATTCATTACACTTGTAAATATTACCCCCAATCATGGCATTTCCCTAATTCATTACACTTGTAAATATTACCCCCGATCATGGCATTTCCCTAATTCATTACACTTGTAAATATTACCCCCGATCATGGCATTTCCCTAATTCATTACACTTGTAAAACAGAACAATCAGGCGGGTTTTATTGCTGTTTGGCAATATCTTCTAACCAATCAGAAATGTGTTTAAACGAAAGTCAAGTGAAAACTAGTCTGAAACCCCTTTTTTTCAATAAATTTGTTTTGTAATAGAATCTTACCCGTACTTGTATTGTATTACACTTTCGTTGTATACAGTATAACCTGGCGGGCTTATTGCCATGTGGCAATATCTTCCAACGGGAATCGAACCCGCTGCCTCCGGGTTAAAGACAAGCGTCTTACCAACTAGGTCACAGAGATCGTCACTTGTAACCCTCAGGCTGGAAGACAGGCGTATTATCAACAAGACCAAGGAAATCATATTGTCTTCGTCTTTGGAAAAAAATATCTATGTCAAAAAAATTCAGAGGTTTTACTATTTTTATGAATGTATTTATTATCTAACTATTTTTATGAATGTATTTATTATCTACGGTTCGCCTTTCCATTACGATTGTAAAAAATATGAAAAACGCATGTTTTTCAAAATGCATTATTTATTTCAGTGTCTCCCTCCCAGGCATTTATATCCAGTATAAATCCAATAAATACGTAATTCTTTCTCCTCTCACTTTATATGAAAAAGAATGTTCGGGTGATTGTCCGTCTTTGTGGGGTTCGTGGGCATATGCTCACGTATGTTTATGGATTTCGTGGGGATAGATAGTCATTTGAATGATTTATGCGACCACGTAACTTGCTTCATTTACTTTTGTCTGGTTGGTTGGAAGAGATTGCCGCCTGGCAATAAGCCATCCAGATTGTATATGCAATAAAAGTGTTAAATAAATAAATAAAAAAATATTAAATAATTCTGTAAAGTAATTCTCAGATTTCACTTGACTCGGCCCTGATATTGTGCAAAGCGTACAAAAATTATACTTGAAGACCTTTTTCTCTCACTTCAACATTTTCAATATACACTTAACTATTGAGAAATTCGTATATCGGAGTTTGTTTAACTATAATATGAAATATTACGCTCTCGGCAGGATCATGTCGCAATATCCCCGATCCGACACACTGACTATGGGTACAGAATGTCTATCGGCATTATCTAGGACTAACATATTTCCTAATCAGCAGCCAAAGTAATCCCTTTCTATAATAGACTGAAACAATGAAGTATTGACTTTTATGAATAAGATTTTTTTCTAAACAATACTCATAAATTTAATCACGTTTATCTCCGTTGTCTATTTATTTGGTGTTTGGAATCAAGTGTTGATAAAAAGAGTCATATTTGAAAGAAAAAAATTTACTGGTTGTGAATTCAAACTTACATTTAATTTTTGTCTTAATCTTCGGCGATTAACGTTATTATTTTTTTTTTAATTAGAAAAAACGAGAATTGAACCTGCAACTCTGGGTAAGAATACAAACATAAACTAAATAGGCAACGCAAGTCTTTATTACTTACTGTTCTCGAAAAGCAGCTGTTTTATTGAGAGGAGCAAAGTAAACGTTTTTGAACTGTTGCAATAAAAGTGATTAAGACCCAATAAATACAATTTCATGTGGTTTTATTTAACTTAAAAAGGGAAACTTGAAATGCACTCGAGACAGATTTCACCAGAAAACTTTACTAAGTTTAAAAACAGGCTTTCTTCACTGCAGGTGGTGATAGATCTGTTTACCTAGAGATAGAATACTGATCTTCAGATATACCAAGAGAGAGTTGCATGAGAGAAGGCATCTGTTTGCACAGTGGTGAGCAATCCTAGGCGGTCACGACTTGCAGCGATGCAGAAATTTACCATGGACAGGTACATCATGAAACTTTGAAAACAAGTGTCTATGCCTATGTTGAAGATAAAATACTAAATTGTAATAACTCATATAAATTTACCGATAGATATAATGTGTTGTTGTATCCTCAGTGAGATACAGGCAAAATCCTAGTTTACTGGGGACACGACAAATGAAAGGCAACAAACCCAGATCCATTAAAATTGTATGTCCAAATTAAATTACCTGTTGTTTTTTCGCAAATTATGTGTATTTTTTTGTCATGTGTAAATAAATAAATAAAAAAATGCGAATCGTTGTATACAGTGATGACCTAGTCGATAAAATATCAAATTTCCACTCTAGGATTTCGGGTTCCATTCCCGATTGTAGTATTGCCAACACGTTGAATCACTCCGCGGGTTTCGTGTCTACTTCAGTGGTTCTAAACCCATAAACTCGATAAGTGGGGCCGAAAATAATATTGTCTACCGACCACGTTCTTCAATAAGTCCGAACCACCGGTTTGGATATGTTTAAGGGTACAGTACAGCTTGGAAGATTTTTAGCTGTATGAAATATAATCTAGTACAGTTATTGTCATGTGGCAATCTCTTCCATCTAACCATAAAGATATTACAGAGGCCGCAAGTGGAAACCGGACTAGAATCAGAAAAAAATGAGAAGCTGCAAGAATTGAACCCGCAACGAATGTGATTAAAGGCATGCGTCTTAGGCAACGTAGATGTGAGGTCTACCCTAATAGGGGCATTATGTGATGATAAATATATAAAAGTTCAAAATGAATCGTGCAAAATGAATTTCAAGTGACTATATGATAATACATCCTAGTACAAATCATGTCAAATGTCTCGAAAAGGTCAAACGATTTATCACTGATTCCTTCGTTTAGATGAATTGGATCGCTTTATCATTTGATTTGGTATGCGTATGATTTTAAAAATAAAATAAATACAGTAGACTCTTAATTATCCGGAGTCGCATTAACCTTTCCCTTCCTATGCTAAAAAAAATCCGCCCGTTCCGGTGCTGTGAATTCAATACACATGTAAAAATGAGCGATTGAAAATCGAAAAAATAAAAATATTCATAGTCAATCGCTTAAATTAATTAAATTTGAAGTCAAAAGTGATAATAATTAAAATTTAATTGCTGCTAATATGAAAAAAACATCGGTCGTCGTTCACAAACCACTTCAAATGGACGCCCCAGAGCTACTGACGGGACGGAAACACTAACACTGTGTATGTTATACCTCGCAGGAAGAAACACAACTCCAAACTCAGATTCTATTTCTTGCGTTCCCATATACCGAAGCAGAGTGAGAGTGAGACGTGAATAGCGTCGCTTCCTCACCCATAGGGTTTTTTTTAAATGAATATACCTACGTCACACATTTGATTGTATTGGTGAATTTATTCCCGATTTTCACAAAATATCTGTGATGTGGCCGATAAGTGCTAATTATTATTAATATTATTTTTTCATTCAACGCGTAAATGTATTACGGAGGAATACATACAATCTGAACCCAGTATTTATTATATTTATAAAGATATTAAAATTTTTAGAAGCAATGTGTACTAGTTACACATCACAGGGAAGGTAGGGTTAACAGGGAAATTAAAAAAATCGATTGATTTTGCAAATTCCCAAATATTATTTAAATTTAAAAAATCTTTCGACTCCAAAATACAATATGTAACAAAAAAAATAACTGGTGAAATTGATAATATAACATGTTACAGATTATTCAATTTAAGTGACGAAATTGCGAATTAATCATCGACCAGAAAACTCGGTACCACTACATTTTCTAATATAACTATTCAGTGTTTACTTTTGATGCAGGTACATAATCTACATTCGGTGTTTACTCTGATGCAAGCGGGCGGGCGCATCACGTCATTTTTTTAATTAAATTACGTGTTTAATACGATTAATTTATTATTGACTATTTTTATTGTTTATACTCGTTTTTATATATTCTCAATTTTGTACTTTCGTGTCCCAAAGTCGTGAACTCGAGTTTTATGTGTATTTTTTTAACTTTTTTTTTGCGAGTTTTTGAGTCGTGGTATCAATTTTACTTCTCCCCATTGCAAGCTAATTTTTGGCAAAGATTATCCGTTTTTTGAATTGAAACTTCTACAGGCGCGGTAGGGCAAATCGACCTGAACGTCACGAAAAGTGAAACGCTTCCCCTTCTCCGACTTTAATGGTAATATTTCAAATGATCTTTAATATTTATTTATATAAATATACTTATATAAATAAATTTAATAAATAATAAACATAAATTTATCATTATTAATAATATAAATAAATAATTTGGTAAATGAACGATAAATAAATAAATTTATTAAATACAAAATTAAATACTTTAATAAATAACATTTATATTTAATTTAATTAATTAAATAATATTTAATAAAATTAATTAACTCATAATTATTAATTAATTATAATTAATGAATATAATATAATTAATTTATAATTAATATTAATTAATAATAATTATTATTATTAAAAATATTATTAATAATACTATTAATATTAATAATATTAATTAATATTAATAATAATATTGATATTAATTATTAATAATAATTATTTAATTAACATTGATAATTAATTAATTAATTGGTATATTAATATTAATTATTAATATAATATTATAACAAATGGAAAAAAAGCAATGCATAAAATCAACTTTTCCTAGGAGCTAAGAAGTTTCACTTCTACCGCGCGAGAGTCTCACGCATCTATTTGTTTTATTCAAGTATGTTATTAAAGAAGATTATCCGGGATTCCATCATCTGAGAAAATACTACTTAGATAGCAGAATTCCTCAAATTGCTCTAATCTTTCATTACTCACCCATATATCACATTTACTTTTCCTTTCACACTTTTCTATCACCAATATTTTTAATTTCTTAACATTTATTCTTAGATCTTTCTCTTTCCATCTCTCATAAAATTTGTCTTATATAGTAGGATGTTTAAAAAACGGCATCTTTCCATCATCAAGTATTGATGACATTTACGCCATCTTGTAATATAAAGTCAGTGGGAAGCTATTGTTGACCATATCTGTCAGATTATAAAAAAATATGAGAAATTTAGATCAAGTGTATCGAATACAGCAGAGATATCCTGGACTGATAATGTCAGGGACGAAGTGGACCGATCTAAATCATGGGCGGGCGGATGTGGAGAGTGAAAGGAGTCGAGGATGAAGAACCACAAGACACGGCTAGCCCGAAGGACTAACAGATGGTGGTCAAATTGCTGGCCAGTCCATGCCATCGTCATAAGACATCTGTTATTTATCTGGCCAAGGTTATAATAGTACTTGGCCATGTGGACACAGGGAATCGGGCGTAGACAATCTTAAAAACGCTTTCGGGTATATTCGGTCAAAGTTAGATAATATATTATTTATTAAATGTTTTAGTTTTAACTTAGTAGCACTCTATATTACAATATTTAATATAAAATTACTTTACTATTCCACAAATTATTCCCCGTTATTCGTGTTTCCTCCTCCTACCCCGAGGCTTCAAGTGGGATAAGTCAAGTATATTGTAAAAGCGATTGCTTAGATCCAACTGGTGACATGTTTCATCGGAAGTGTCTGGACTATTATAAGAGATATCTATATGTAGGAGATAGAAAAACGTGTAGCGGGAATTAATACAATAAGTGGAATAATAGAGTAATTTATTTTTAAATATACGTACAAACATATATACCGTCACGATATTTCCCTGTCAGGGTAGGCATAGAGGACAGAGTGCCAGACTTTCGTATCTCGACACACATGTTTATTATCTTCAACATCCAGACACCATCTCAGACTTTCTACGTTGCCTTTTTTCACTTAATCCAATCATAGTTTCCTTTCAGACGCCTTCCCCTCATATGGACAACGCATTGAATGATTTATTTATTTGTCACTTCATTTTATAAATGTACAATAGGCGGGTTCGGGTCAACGCTCCAATCTGGTCTTTATTTCAGACTTGTTTAATTAACCTTCTGATTGGTTGGGAGAAATTGCCACATGGTTATAAACTCGCCAGGTTATACTGTTCACCACCGGTGGCCGGTCTAGAGGTGCGTTGAACCGGAGAAATAATTCGCAATAATTAAATTATATATTCGCAAACATGACTTCCAAAAATGTTAAATATTTGTATAGATTAAATATGTATAAGAATACTGACAAATAGTACAAATTTTTTATTTAAGTGAAAATTTAAAAAAAATGTAAAATATTTTTTTTTAAATATTCCTTTCAAATTGACCGGCCAAGTTTGCCAATACTACCGGAGCGATCTCCAATACGCACCGGACGGAAACGCTAATTCATATAGGGGAGACAGAGATGTACAGTAAACCGTGAGACAGTGGTATTTCATATTCGCTCACCGTCTCGAAGTGCGTGGTGCTCAGCGCACCAGCGCACTTCGGGGCCGGTCGCCGCTGCTGTTCACAAAGAAAATGTGAACAGTACAACACACAAACGGTAGTTACAAATGTTAAGTCAATTGCTGGTTAAGATGTTACGTAGTTTTTGTATCACACACATAAAGAAACCAAATCAAAAGTAAAGGAATGAAATTTAAAAAAACATACAACATATACAAATGAAAAAAAAAAACTAAGACGTTTTTTTAACATCGCCAATGGCTCAGAACGGGCAATATATAACATGTTTACAATAATCATTAATTACTCCATATTTCAACGTTAAATAGTCTTAAACACACCATACGTTCATTAAAAATCATCGTTTCGCATAAATTTCATTTTGATTCCATCATTTCACAAAAAGTTAAAATAAGATAAAAATACAATTCACCGAGCGCCTCGCGAACAGGTGACGTGAGGCCAGTTTTATATCATAAAGATGATGTATGCTTGAAGCGCAACATATTTCACAAAATATCGCAATATTTTATTTAATACCGGCCGAGATGATTGAATAACATGAATAAGCGCAATTAGTGTTGATAAAAATTGCAGACTTAAAACGTTTTAATTGAATCTTCACTGCACCTGTCAGCGGGGCAGGCGATAATACTAGCCCAACTAAGCAGCCGCCTAGGGTGCAGACTTTAGGAAATATTTGATGCTTTAATAGAGATTCTTGATGATGCATGATGTTGTCTTAAATAAGTTTAGCTAAATCTATTTCAAGAGTCTTTCATTTGTTCAGCTAAACCAGGGGCGGGGCAAACCTGTCACTGTCACTAGGAGTACCATTCCGCGCTTTTCCAGGACCCCTACATTGGTCCTTAAGTGTAGCGTGCGCGTCGTGGAAGTTTCATATTTATTTTGTTAATTAACGACACAGCAGTATCTTTATATACAAATGAACATGTGACAGGTTAAGTACTTAAAATTATTGACAAAAAGTACAACATTTTATCTTAAACTAACATGAAGATACAAAAAGTAGTAGTAATAATAAATTACAGTCATTGTTTTAAATTATTTAATAATTATATGTATATTTAAGTTCAATATATGTTATGTATGTATACCACAAAATATTACCAAACTTCACCAAGCAGACTTACGTAATTGTCGCAGGCTTATTTTATAGAGGTAAAGAACTCAGATTTGTTTTAAGTGGAATAACGCTTACAAAGAACAAAAATTTGATTTTTTTTGGATTTTTTCGTTGGATTTTATGGATTTTTTCGATTTTATTCGTTGATCTCATTGATGTATTCGACAACAGTATTAAGGTGTTATCGCTCAAGCAGCTGTAAGGTGGTAAGCGAGTTATTGTGGAGATTATTTGGAGTGATATGAAACAACTTGTCATCAACATATACTTCAAATCCAATGACGTTACTGGTAACTGAACTTTACCTTCCAGGCCTGAAGTGAACTGTTTTTACGCTCAGATATATCGCCACCAGAAAAGGATTTCCTTCGGGTAGTTCCTTCTTCGTCACTGCGTGACGTCGCGCTCATCAAAAATATATCAAATACCATATTGATTTCCTAGTGTAGATCGCTCTGGATGGAGACTTTTTTGCCACCCATAACACCATGATTGATGTGGGTGGTGGGATCGAACTGTACTGATACAAGATTAACAATTTCGGTTATTAGTATTTCGTTATTTACTTGTTCTACATGTCCAAACCATTTTTAAAGCGTGAAGTCGGCTTCTTTCAGTCGTTTTCCACATCCACGTTAATTCCCATACATCAAAGATGGCACAAAAATACTGTTGTAGAATATCATCTTAGCCAATTTTGATAATGTCTGGTTCGAGTATTTTTGTTTTAGTGTCTAATTAACTTTGTTTCCCATATCTACAGTCCATTTGATATAATTAATAACTGTTGCATTATCGTATATCCTAAACAGCAGAATTCGTCAACTTATTGCAATCTTTCATCACTCACCCATATATTGCATTTATTTTTCCTTTCACATTATTCTATCGTCATAACTTTGGATTTTACAATATTCGTTCTCAGATACTTCTCTTGTAATTCAAGAGTTGTGCTTTATACTCGTATATTGTCTAAAAAAACGTTTGTCCTTAAACATCGAAGATGTATTTTTTTTGTGCAAGTAACTCGCCTTACTTAGGGCACAAAATAGTCTTGTACCAGCCCTATCTTTTCATATTAATTGGCAATTACCAATTGGGTGCGATTCTCAGAGGAAACTCTCCAGCACTTTTTGTTTCACTTTCTTTGTGGTCTCCGATAAATCACCTGTTTACTCGTTTCCATTATAAATCAAAATTCAACACTTTTTTAAATAAAACAATTCTTTTTACACTCGTTTTTATATGAAAATACAATGAAATTCTACAAAAATGACGATATTTTATACGGCGTAACTACCGCACGTGAAACGGAACAAAACTGGAACACATAAATGGCGCGCACGAGCATTGTTACTTGGCGAATTCATTTACCAGACTTACGCCCTTTTTTATGCCATCGGGATTTGAACTCTAACCCCGGGGTAAAAATCAAGTATCTTACCAACTAGACCACGGAGATCGGTGGATCAAGTTTTTGAATAATAACGTCCAGAATTGAACTGACTATGCAAAAATGATTCAACCTACAATATACCTTTTCTGGATAATTGAAGACCTAATAATAAAGGGTATTTCAAATTGAGCGTTTTTTTTAATTAAATTATTTTTAATTCTTGAATAAAACACATAATTTGCTTTGATTACAAAAAACTTTTTATTGGTCATTGACGTATGACATTATAACACAAAAAAACAATATCCACCTCTTTCTTGCAGTCCACTCTTTTGTCAAAATTTTCGATAACATTTTGGCATAATTGCTGTTCTAACTCACCAATAACGCAAATAATTTCGTCATTCAGCTCAGGAAGTGATCGGGGGTCATTCTTATAGACTTGGCTTTTCACGTAACTCCAAAGGAAATATTCCAACGGTGACCGATCACATGATCTTGGTGGCCAATTAACATCACCGTTATTACAATACATAAAATAATTCAACAATTGAACGCGTTGTTGTATTGTGTACGACTCCATTTTTATAAATATTGCATTACACCATACATTACACTTCTCAAATGTCACAATACCCAGGCAAGTTCGCGACGTCATCTGTGTTTAATCCAAGAATAAAAAAAAACTGCTCTTTTGAAAGATACTTTACTTGAAGGCATACTTTAATAATTCAATAAATCCATACAACAAACTTGATATTTTTGAACGTAGAGGCATATAAGTGGCAAAGTTTTTCGAAGAAATAAAAAAAGCAACATTGATTGGACGAGGCAAAAATATGATATTTAGAAAATAAAATTTGCTACGTGATGGATAATCGTTCATTCGGTGAATACAACCAATGAATGAAAGTGAAATTGTCAAAAACACAAATTGTATGGAATATATTTGTAGTATTATGGTCAAGCGCTCATTGGTGGTAATAACATTTGATTAGAACCAAAACAAGTTACATATTTACGTTACAATCATACCATCATGCTTTTCCCAATGGGGTAGGCAGAAAGGATAGAACACCAGACATTCCTATCTCGACACGTATTCCTTGCCTTTTTGGCATCCATACAAATCTTACAATTTCACTGTATTTTTACACATATCAACATGCTTTTCTCTATCGAGTAGGCAGAGAGGACAGAACACCAGATATTCCTATCTCGACATATAGTCTTCGCCTCTTTTACATCCATACACCTAATAAAAATCTTACAATTTCATTGAATTTTTACGTTTCGTTCTTTTAAAATATTCACTTAATCCAACCATACTTTATTCGGATTTCTTTTACTCCCCCTTCCACTCACATTTGCACAATGTGTTTGTTTTGTTAGTTTTTCTTCAATGCTCATCATCTGAGAATGTACTCTTTCTTTCACATTCACCCCATATCACTTCATTCCGTCTTCCAGCATACATTGTCACCCCACGTATCTTTCTCAGTGCATGCATTTCTACAAATTTGTGTGCGGCTCTTTTTAGCATTTTTCCACGTCCTTGTTTCACTCCCATACATCAAACTTGGTATTCAAATATTGTGGTGAACTGTCATCTTAGCAGATTTCGATACTGTTCGATTTGAATATACAAGGGTTTAAGGGTCACATCGACTTTGTTTCCTATCGCTACACACCGTTCGACATCGTTCGTTCCTCTTTCATAATCTGAGTAAATATGTACGAGTATTACCCAAAGAACAGAATTCCTCAACTTGATCCAATCAATCTTTGTTCACCCATACATCGCATTTACTTTTTCATTCACAATTTTACCACCATTATAATATATTTTTGAATATTCAGTCTCAGGTCTTTGTCTTCGCATCACTTGTACAATTTAATTATCTAACTCTGTAGTTTTATTTTTTCTCTCTGCTAACACTAACATGTCATCAGCATACAGAAATTCGCATATAGTACCCGGCGCTAAGTTATACACATCGGGCTTAAGAAAGAGACTGTCGCTTTGTAGAGCGTCGTCTTTTTCTTAAACCCGATGTGTATTACTTACCGCCTGGTACTGTACATTCATTCCCATTCGACATTTGTATTTAAAATGCTCATCTATCGTAAATATTATATATTAAAAAATACTCATTTCAAATTGATATTACTGAATTATTATAAGCCAAAATTTTTTTGTCAGTTCTAAATTTCAACATGAAAAACTATATTGTACCATAAACGTTTTCAAAATTTGTTTGATATAGACTTTGAGTTCAATCACAGGTAAAATAAAAAGGTGACAGTAGACCAGGTAGAAAGAAATAAGGTTTGATGGATGAATTAAACGATACCTGCATGGATTGAGGCAAGGGTTTAGGTTTAAACCCAAATACCCTGAATATATTCTCCATTAAAGCTTTTTGTATCAACATACTAAAATCCCTTTTTTAATATTTGATTTGATTTTTATGTTGACACAGATGGTAGTGTAAGCGGAGAATGAGTGTAAGCGGAGATGGTAGTGTAAGCGGAGATGGTAGTGTAAGCGGAGATGGTAATGTAAGCGGAGAATTAAGTGTAAGCGGAGATGGTTGTGTAAGCGGAGAATGAAGTGTAAGCGGAGATGGTAGTGCTAGCGGAGAATGAAGATGCATAAGAGACTTTGATAAAAACGATCTGAGAACGAATGTTGCAAAAATATCTAGGTGCTATAGAGAAAGAAAAATATGAAACGAAAAGTAAATGCGATAATGGGAGAACAATGAAATATGGGGGCAAGTTGAGGAATTCTGCTATTTAGGTAGTATTATCTCACACGATGGAAGAGTTAAGAGATATATAGAACGGTATCTAACAATAGGAAAAATGTTAATGGGGTCCTTAAACATATCTACTCGAACCGGATAGTATCAAAATCTCCTAAGATTTTAATTTTAGTAGAAAGTCTGTTGTTATATCCTCTCTGCCTACATCGACAGGGAAATGACGTGTATGTTTGTACACCATGTATAAAAAAATTAATAATACAATACACAAATTATTAGAATTCAGTTAAGAACTTTGCGATACTTGGACATCTAGAACGAATAAATGAAAAAATACAAGTGTAAATGTGAGTAGAAGCCGTAGTAGAGGAAGCTAAAGAAAGTCTGGTTGGATCGAATGAACGATATTTCGAAAGTAGGAAACGTTAAGTCAGAGAATTCGTAGGAGTTGTACGAGAAGGTATATTGAGTAGAATATGCGAAGTTTGTGTGTCGATATTTAATTTTATTTTAATTTTGAAACATGTTAAACTTTATTATAATACATCACGGATTATAATTTTTTATTTTTTTTACGATTATCAAGTTTGCTAAAATTATATCATACATAGTTTATAATACCGTATAAGTGCCAACATATATGTATGGGAGTGCAACGTGAATGTGGAAAATTAATTAAAGTATCCCAGTAAATGCGTTCATTGAAAAAAATATATGTGTTGTTGTATCACAGAAAAATATATGATGTGTCGATGTATCACAGAAAAATATATGATGTGTCGATGTATCACAGAAAAATATATGATGTGTCGATGTATCACAGAAAAATATATGATGTGTCGATGTATCACAGAAAAATATATGATGTGTCGATGTATCACAGAAAAATATATGATGTGTCGATGTATCACATAAAAATATATGATGTGTCGATGTATCACATAAAAATATATGATGTGTCGATGTATCACATAAAAATATATGATATGTCGATGTATCACAGAAAAATATATGATGTGTCGATGTATCACAGAAAAATATATGATGTGTCGATGTATCACAGAAAAATATATGATGTGTCGATGTATCACATAAAAATATATGATGTGTCGATGTATCACATAAAAATATATGATTTGTCGATGTATCACAGAAAAATATATGATGTGTCGATGTATCACAGAAAAATATATGATGTGTCGATGTATCACAGAAAAATATATGATGTGTCGGTGTATCACAGAAAAATATATGATGTGTCGATGTATCATAGAAAAATATATGATGTGTCGATGTATCACAGAAAAATATATGATGTGTCGATGTATCACAGAAAAATATATGATGTGTCGATGTATCACAGAAAAATATTTGATGTGTCGATGTATCAAAGAAAAATATATGATGTTTCGATGTATCACAGAAAAATATATGATGTCTGATGTATCACAGAAAAAAATTGTAACTGTTAAGGAGGTATATGAACAAAAACTGATCTGTTAAGTAAAGGGGGGAAAAGTACGTTGAGGTGGTTTAGACATTAAAAGATTGACAAAATAAATTATTAATGCAAGCACATAAAGAAATCGCCATGGTGGACGACCGAGTAAAGTGTGGTTGAAGCAAATAAATGAAATTTTGAAAAAAGGAAAAGTTAGGAGTAAAAGAAATTGAACGAACTGCTTGAGATGGTGCATAGATGAGAGCAGAAGAATAAAGTATGACAAAATAGGAAGCTTTGGCACTCTGTCGTGTCAATCTTCCCCAACAGGGAAATTGCGTGATCATTTGTGTGTACCAACACTTGAAATCCCTTATTGTCTGCTCATTAATAGAACCGTGGAAAAAAATATTCTTTAAGGGATGAAGGATGTTTTACAAAGAAGTGTTTATTAAATAACGATTTGAAAATCCTGTTAGTATAACTTGTTCCGTTTTCATAATAAGGATCTAATGGGCCAAACAAAAAAAAAGATTTCACGATCACTAAATATATAAAAGATGTAAAGAAGTTAATAGCGTAATATTAAAAAATACGAAAATTAAAGGTTTTAGTCCCTAAACTAATATAGAAATAAAGTATTCTAGTAACAACTTTGATGTATGGAAGGCAAACGTAGACGAGGAAAAAGATTGAAATAACGAATAAATGCTGCAGAAATGCGTGCACTGAATGTGTTTGACGAATGTAAACTTAAATGTTGTGTAATGTAAAACAAATGAATGAAGAAAGACTGACAAAACAAATAAATATAATATATAATATAAATATGAGTAGAAGGCGTGTTAGTTAGAGAAAAACCAAGGAAGATAGAAGTGATTGATATTTTGAATTAAAGAAATGTGAAAAGTTAGAGGAATCATATGTAAAAGTGGCGGGTCGAGATAGGAAAGTCTGGCACTCTGTCCTTTCTACTTCCTCCGCTAGGGAAATTGTGTGACGTTTGTATGTATGTAATAAAATATAAGAGAAAAAAAACTTTGAGAAAGGCTCAAAATGTTAAAAAAAACAAACGACACTGAAAAGGGAAGATGTAAAAAAACGCGATTAAAATTGTGTAAATATTAACTGAAAAATTATAATTTTATTATATTGTAGTATAAAATAAATGAAACATTTCCTTTATAATATATTCCACGTATTTTGTACAAAATATTATATTAAAATGTTTTTTCTAAGATTTTTCATGAAACATGTACCTACTAAAAATTAAAAATAAATAATTTTAACAGTTCTTAGAATAAAATAATTAAAATCATTTATAATTAGTCACTGAACCTATAAAAGATGGACGCCTACTGAGAAAACAATCATAACACTATTTTTTTCAAACTTAAAATAAATCGCACATTAAAAAGAAAGCGTTTATTATTTTTATTCAAAACATACGTCAACTAAATATGTTGATTATTACCTAAAAATATCTGTCAACGGAAACGTGCGGTATTAAAATAATGTCAATAATTTCACACTATTTAGGCAAAATAAAAAAAAAATATCTTACCTGATAAGAATCCTATCTCACGAGTTAAATAATTAAACAAATCCAAATTTTTCATCAACACAAAATATTAAATAAGAGCACAGAATGAATTAAAAATTATACAAAAGTACACAATTATAACAGAGAACAGACCAATGTTTTAATTGTTAAGAATAATCCCTCTCGTTTTCGTACAGAAATTTATTCAAAACGAAACGTATAATCACAGAAAAATGTCTGTAAAAGAAAGTAAAATCGACTTCTCGGAGTGAGAAATCGTACTATAACGTCGACAAGTAAATACACGACCAATCCGCGCAGAGAACAGCGCAAGACTAAAGTAGCGAGGAAAGGCGAATGGCTTGAGAGGTATTGATGGTGAGGTTGTTCGACACCACCTAGCGATGGAAAAGTTATTTATTATAAGGTGGAAAACTTGGATGAAAAGCTTTTTGAAACGGTGATTTTAAAGTAACACCCAGTGATTTTAAAGTAACACCCAGTGATTTTAAAGTAACACCCAGTGATTTTAAAGTAACACCCAGTGATTTTAAAGTATATTTAAATAAATATATGACTTTTATAGCGTTGTTTTGTAAAAGTATCACCTAAATACCTCATACTCAGAGCATCCTCATGTCATTTTTATAGGAAAATAGTGTAGTGGTTTCCCATTGCATTCCGCACCGCATTATATGTTATATGCATTGTTTACATGTTGTTTATATTGTGAGCCTACTGCCAACACATAATATTTTGGGGTGTAGTACTACATGTCTAATGACTGGCATATATACGCTTAGCATAGTAAGAGATAGCTTTGTATATTTAATTGTAAAAAAAAATTAAAAAATTAATAAACAAGAAATAAAATTGCGCTGCGTTTTTACTATATATACCACACGATTTCTCGGACTTATAACATTACCTTATTTAAAAATATCATAACATTTATCCAATTTTTCTTACCTTGATCTTCCTCTAACACGCCTTTCATCCACAATCATACTCAGATCTTTATATTTACAAGATTATTTATTAATTTATAACGCTAAATATTAATATGGACGGTAATTCTGTAAAGTGTTAAATGCTCAGTACATACTAAAACACAGGAGGGGAAAAACCAAGTAGCGTTGAGGAGGCTGAGATGGTGTGACTCGTAATGACAAAGTTCAAAACGAATATAAAGGGTCTTTCAAATTGAGCGATTGTTTTAATACTATTTTTATAATTCTTGAATAAAACACACAATTTGCTTTGATTTCAAAAAAACATTTATTGGTCATTGAAGTATAATGTATGACATTTAAACACAAAAAACAATATCCGACAAATGTTCACCTCTTGCAGCTCCACAGATGTACCATATTTTGTCAAAATTTTCGATGACATTTTGTCATAATTGCAGTTCTAACTCACCAATAACGCGAATAATTTCGTCCTTCGGCTCAGGAATTGATTGGGGTTCATTCCTATAGACCTGGCTTTTCACGTAACCCCAGAGAAAATAGTCAAACGGTGTCGGATCACAAGATCTTGGCGGCCAATTAACATCGCCGTTTCCAGAGATTACAATACATAAAATAATTCAACAATTTGAACGCGTTGTTGTATTGTATACGACTCCGTTTTTATAAATGTCATACATTACACTTCTCAAATATCACAAGACCCAGACAAGTTCGCGACGCCATCTGTATTTTATCCAAGAATTAAAAAAAAACACTCAATTCCAAGTGCCACCCATAAATGACAAAACTTAGAAAGATTAGATTGCAGTACTACGGACACATCGCTATAAGAGAGCATGTTGACCGATCGTTTCTTGGGCCGGAGGTTGACGGGAGAAGATAGAGAGGTCTTCGAAGGAAGAGATGGGTGAATGGTGAAGAGGAGGACACCCGAGCGCCGAGTGTGGCGATGTATCATGTTCACAACAGGCAATTCTGGAGAGATATAGAACTTGAAAAGCTGACCCCTCGTAATGAAATAGAGCTAGGAGGATGAAGAATGACGCAGGGCGTCCAATGTGATTATATACGAGTAGATAGACATTTTCTTAGAGCTCTCGCCTCTACTACATCCATATCGGAAGATCTACAAAGGTTTATTTGCAGTTCGTATTCCTTTGCTAAGTTTCCTGCGATTTTCTTGCAAAATATCTTTTTCTAAACGCGGGGAAGTGCCTAATCTAATGGCCATGATTACTTCCCTTCAATCCTTAAACTCAACTTTTTTTATATTTTTTATCTGTCAATAATAGTGGGTTCGAATCCCGAATTAGAGCGCCCTTGAGGGGAGTCTGTTCTCTAAATGGTATTTTATAAATGATATTTTTAATACTATAATATATTTTCAGTAATATATATAATATATACTTGGGTCATGTACTTAGAGGAGTAAAGTACAAATTATTGCACCTGATCATCCAAGGCAAAATAGAAGGCCGAAGAGGTGTTGGGAGGAGGAAAATCATCTGGCTCCGCAATATCGTTATTGGACTGGTATAAGGGGCGTTGGGGATCTTTTTCGGGCTGCCGGGGACAAAGATATCTACTCTGAAGGGATATTCAACGTTGGGGGAACCTGACATGACACTGAGAAGAAGAAGATATAATATATAACACAACTTTTTACAACTCAAAAACGAATCCGAATCTACGACCTTCTTCTGCGTAATAAGCTATTTGATGCACATCTCTACTTCCGTACCTGTTATTTTCTTTTAGGTCTGCTTATTACTCAAACTTCTATATTTCCTCACAGTATCCGCTGATCTTTGAGAAGAATATCTGGTACTACAATGTATGATAGAGTAAGCAAAAATCGGATTAGGGATTACAGTTTGTTAGAACCAATATTATTGTATGTGTGTTTCAATATGTCCGAATCATTAATTAGAAAAATGAGCCGCTAATATTCTAAACGAAAGAATAAGACATGAGATAAAAATATGAGTTGGTAACATCTGATTTAAATATGAGTTGTTAACATCTGATTCAAATATGAGTTGGTAACATCTGATTCAAATATGAGTTGGTAACATCTCATTCAAATATGAGTTGGTAACATCTGATTCAAATATGAGTTGGTAACATCTAATTCAAATATGAGTTGGTAACATCTGATTCAAATATGAGTTGGTAAAATCTGATTCAAATATGAGTTGGTAACATCTGATTCAAATATGAGTTGGTAACATCTAATTCAAATATGAGTTGGTAACATCTGATTCAAATATGAGTTGGTAACATCTGATTCAAACCGTAGATTTCTGTGTTAATTGTAGGTTTGTTTATTTATATGATTTTTAAATTCAGGAATCGGAATGTTTTCCTCATCTTAGAAGAGAAGTTATGAATAGTCCTGGCTGCAAATTTATTGGCTGCCATAAATACGAAGAGGTCAGGGTCAAGAAATAAAGTGTTGATTCTGGGAAGGATCAATAAAACAGCCGCAATTTTCACACGTCTTGACAGCTCTTACATATATCTTTATAAACTATCGTCGATGCTTTAAGGATATGCCGAAATCATTATCTGATCAATCGGTTTTGATATGATATGGCAGGGGCGTGACTAGACTCTTACGTAATACAAAAATTGTACATTTGAGAGAGATTTTATTGTTCATTGAATATGTACTATATATTAATCAGACAGATACGTACAAATGTTCTTACAAATTTTAGGTTCAACAGTGTTTGATTACTGTTAACAGATTTCGATAGTACAAATGTAATAAAAAAGATTGGACTCTTAAATGGGGAAAAATTCTACATTTCTTCTTCTTCTTCCTCTTCTTTTAGGCCTGTTGGCCTGTTATGATCCTACATCATCGATTCCCTCTTGTGACGTCGACTGCCAGCTGTCTTTCTATCTTTTAGGAGGTCTCCTTGCTTGGGGGATACTGTCCCTGGCCATTCTTACGACTCTTGGTTCCGCCATTCTGGATACATGTTCGTTCCAGAACCTTTTTCTCTGTTGTCCCCATCTGACAATATCTTCAAATTCGCACATCCTTCGGATTTCTGTATTTTGTACTCTATCACGAAGGATTTTCCCAGCGATACTCCTGAGTACCTTCATTTCGCTGGTTCGAAGGAGATTTTTGGTTCTGACAATGTCGCTCTAGACTCTATGTTGTATGTCATTATGGGGCAGACACAGGTCTTGTATATTCTCACCTTGCTTTGGATGTTCATATACTTGTTTTTCCAGATAGTGTTCTTTAAATATCCAGAAATAGCCGCGGCCTTTTGTGATTGTTCAAGTACTTCGCTATAGAGGTCATTATTGCACATTATGCTAGCACCCAAGTATTTAAATTTTGTACAATAACTCTACACAATAACTTTAATTAAAGTGACAGCTCTATTTCACTGTATGAAAGCATTGCTAAATAGTTAAATTTTAAAATTATGTTTGACAATATAAATACCGAATCAATGTTAATTTTTATTTTTGAGATGTTGAGTTTTTTGTTAAATAAATCATTATTATGTGTATCAATTCAACTTTTTTTTTTTTTGGAAATGAGGCGGTCGCATATGAGAGCTGTGCCCATTTCAGGGGTCATGTCAGTGGCCGCAAAAGTGACCAATGAATGTTTAGGTAATAATATCTATGTTTAGGTTGTATTAGGAAATACAATTCTTATATGAGATATAATGATTGGTGATTTACTTATAATACCTATTTACATATTTGACAATAAATTGACCGGATGTTTAGATCGTTGCTACTGAACATGCAACTAACTTCACGACGATCCGTCTTAAATAAGACCTCTGCCCGTCCACTACATTTGTCAATTTGACATTTGTGTTACTTAAAAACGTTTCATTAAGAAAATGAATCCTTATAAGTATAACCATGGTGGTCGCATATGCGACCCATTTCTGCTTATGCCCGTTAAAGGGTTAATAATAAACCATATTTATTTATTAACCCCCGTTTTACTATAAAAAATCATGTTATTTTGAAAAAAAATATCCAAAAAACACAACAAAAAGAAACAATATTCAAATAGTTAAATCAATCAAACCTCAAAAAATATCATACAGCAATACAATAAACGTGAACACCATCAAAACTGAAACATATTTTAGTATATACATATATAAAAAATGTTATGACGCAAATACGAGTACATCAAGAACAAAAACTACAATTTCACTTTTAATTATAAACCACTTTAAATTCAAACGATTAATCTAAAATCCAAAATAAATTAAATGGGAAACTCTGCTGCTTGGGAAACGTGTTCTTTATGTGATATCGAACCACAAGTTGGACCAGGCAACAAAGTCAATGAAGTATCAAAATGCATATATTCTAATTAAGCATTGATACATGGAAGTGAAACATAGACGTGTAAAATCAATGGGAGGAGCCACATTGAGATATTTAAAATATTCCAGATTACAGCATGTCCTTAGAGCAACTGAATATGAATGTACCCAATGTGTTCGACCCTTTATGCAATCACGCAAGGGGCGAGAAAAAATTCATAAGTTATGAACCCCTTCCCTGAAGATCATTTTGATTCGAAACTATCTATCTGGAACTTTGAGAGATATCTTCGATATGAGTTCTTCACAGGCAATTTGATTTTTGAGGAGTCTCCATGGGTAATAATTAAAGGATAATATATATAGCACCATTTATAAAGTTTGTTAGCGTTATTTATGTAGATTGTGGACAATATGTCTTCGACGAGTCCTCTAATTCTATTATTATCCTTAACGACTGCCTTTCGAGCCGTGGAGTGCAGGGATGAATGGAGAGGAGGTCAGGGGCTATCATGGGAGTCACGATTCTCAGTCATGAGCTATACGACAGGATGGTGTTTATAGAGGAAACTCTCCTCATAGAAAAATAGCATTAAACATTATCCGCCTCTCCTGGATGGGATATACTATAAGAGAATATGTATGTGTATGCATTTACCTATCAATAATCTCCAAGTATATATTATGCGTAGTCATCCTGCTTTCTTGAAGTACGAGGGTCATCCAGAAAGTAAGGTTACAACATTTATGTAGGATCGAAAAATGTTTGTATTTAATGGAAATTCACAGGATACTTCACAAATATATTAAACCATTTTTCAACGTAATCGCCGTCGAGATCGATACATTTCTGTAGTTGGGTTTTGTATGCCAGTATCATAGACCTCCGCCGCCAGCTCTTTCAGCCATTTCTTCACAGCTTCCTTGACGACCTCCTGATCGTCGGAAAATTGTTGGGGTGTAGTGACACACCCATTTCTCATCCCCCGTCACGATAGAGTCCAGAAAAGCTTCTCCCTCCTGTGCAAAACGACCCAAAATTCACGCGCGGCGGTCGCGCGATTTTGACGGTGCTCCGGTGTGAGCATTCTGGGCATCCATCTCGCACACAACTTCTTGTAACCAAGTTTTTCCGACACAATATCACCAAGCTGACTTTGATAAACGTCAGGAAATTCTTCGTCAAGGTCGTCAAGCGTCACACGACGGTCATTTCGCACTTGTTCTTCAATTTTTTGCACAAGTTTGTCAAAAATCACTGCCTTGCCTCGTCATAAGTATCAGTACGGCCTTCTTTGAACAACCTAACCCACTTCGTGACGTGTTGTCGACTCATCACATCACTACCATAAACTACCACGAGTTTCCGATGGATATTCGCGGCGGTATCGTTCTGCAAAGTAAAAAACAGGATGACCGCTCGGATCTCGCACGGACGGGAGGTGGCGGGAGCGCATGACGACCTCTCCATCGGAAGAATTTACTGTGACTTAACGAAATGGCGGACAAACACGCGGGACCAAACAAACTGACCGTTAGGATCCCCTCTACACGCCAGGTGCGTCAACTTCGGAACAAAACATTTTCCCCGGCCTCAGGAGCCCTTGCAACCTTACTTTCTAGATGACTCTCATACATACGAACAATATACTCGTACATTTATTTCACAAATTCACTTTGCGAAATATAAGTCACAAACATTAAAAAATAATTTTAATTAATATTTTTGGCCATTGAATATACTCGTACTTTAGATAAAATATAATACATAAACATATAGGCGCTCTTGTTTCATGCTGATCAAAGGTAGTTTTTAATTTATTTTAATATACTAAAATTGTATTCAACTTATGCTACTAAAACATGAAGAATTAAAAATATTATCTCGATGTTTGGTTACGCCACTTGTTAGGTTCCATTCAAGAATTATGCCAGAGGAGTAGCGTTTTTCATAAAACTGAATCATATTTAATTTTTTGCACATTCAACGAAGCTAGTGTTCTGCGCCCCAATTCGGGTCAACCCGGGTCTGTTGCGCCTGTTGCCCACCCTTTATCCCGTCCCTGATATAGGGATATTAATCAATATAATTAAAGAAACTAATGATCTGTCTAGTATCATGCAGGTGTAATTTTTTTTCATAATCTATTTGATTTAGGGCTCGTTTTACTGTCAAGTCAAATTTTTATCTGATTACATTACACTTATTTTTATTGAAAATACACTAACATGATATTAATCAATGGATACACACAAAACAGAACATTTGTAAATAATACTACCAATGATTAGAATCCCAATTACCAGTGTTTATCTCATGCACAGTTCCGTCATGTCAGCAGGTCAGTGGAAATACTGTGACTATGTACTCGCAGATGGAAAGAAGGAATCTGTCACTCTTCAATCAATTCAGCGGCCATCCTCCTAAACCCTGACAGTTTTATACTATTTTTATATGTCTGCATCCCAGCCAGCTACCTTTTTATATGTCTACATCCCAGCCAGCTACCTTTTTATATGTCTGCATCCCAGCCAGCTACCTTTTTATATGTCTGCAGCCCAGCCATCTACCTTTTTATATGTCTGCATCCCAGCCAACTACCTTTTTATATGTCTGCATCCCAGCCAGCTACCTTTTTATATGTCTATATCCCAGCCAGCTACCTTTTAATATGTCTGCATCCCAGCCAGCTACCTTTTTATATGTCTGCATCCCAGCCAGCTACTTTTTAATATGTCTGCATCCCAGCCAGCTACCTTTTTATATGTCTGCATCCCAGCTAGCTACCTTTTTATATGTCTGCATCCCAGCCAGCTAGCTACCTTTTTATATGTCTGCATCCCAGCCAGTTACCTTTTTATATGTCTGCATCCCAGCCAGCTACCTTTTTATATGTCTGCATCCCAGCCAGCTACCTTTTTTTAAATCGTATTATTGTTTTATATTATCCTTTCGCTGTAAACAATATAAAATGGCGTGCTTTTTGTCACGTCGCAATCTCTTTGAACCAATAAGAAAGATATTAAAGGAGTTTTATGCGAAAACCAGACTGGAACTACAAATGTCGCCTATCTTCCGATTCGGGGTTTAATTAGTACCTACCCAATTTTATTGAAAAAGTTTGCAGCCTGGTTTTCACTTTAAAGCCTCTTTGATATATTTCTGGTTGGCTGGAAGAGGTTTTTACGTGTGCTGTTGTGTTGTGCTGTATGTAACAAAATTGTAATAAAAATGTAGTTATGTGATGTTGGTTTTTTTATTTTTCGCTCATAAATAGTGGGTCTGTCTCCTAGTCCGGAGGTTGCGAGTTCATGAATCCCGCTGGGACCAATATTTTTTTAAAAAGGATTTCAGTCTAGTTTTCACATAAGACCTCTTTCACATATTTCTGATTGGTTGAAAGAGATTGCCACATGGCAATATCCCCTTCAAGTTACACTGTATACAACGAAAGTGTTATACAATACATTCCACGCTTTTTATTTATTTATTTAGTAATATATTCACATAAGAAAATATATAAGAATAAAAATAGCAAAATAATTAAAGAGATAAACTTTAATTATCATATTCCCCATTCCCCATCATGTTTAATTTCTATGGTTAGGTGCCGCAGCATAGACCTGCTGGCTGACTTAACTGTTTTGCTGTTTTGAGTCAACCAGCTTTATCACATGTGTCAATTAAATACTCTCGTTACTGAAAAGAACATTGAAAAAACAAACTCACGCTTTTCAATTAAAGGAACAAAGAAATAAAAGAACAATAACCAATATATCACAAACTAAAACTAACCACACTTAGGAATATAAAGTGTTTGTGTTTATATCTATAAAATACAGTAGGTACTTGATAAAGGTAATTAAAACGAAGATACAGGTAAAGTTAAACTGTAACGAAATTTTCAAAATAACGAATAATTATGTTGATTCAAAGGAACTTATATAAAATAACGTATTCAACGAATCCAGTTTTAACGAAATAAACATTTCACGGTAACGAATATTTTTCGGAGGAAAAACGCCGCTGAGGGTATCCAAATCAACGGACTTGAATGATACAACTACGAGGGTTGTTACTTAAGTTTTGAGATAGACAAGTAAAAAATAATATTTATTATCGAAAATTGCTTTATTGTTTTTCCAATTACTCTCCATAAAGATCAATAAACTTTTGCATGCGTTTGAAGCAATTTTCGAAGCACTTTTTCCACTCCGAATGAGGTAACTTCAAAACGTGCGTTTTGAACGTATCAACCGCTTCTTTAGGCGTCGAAAAACGTTGACCTCGCAATTTATTTTTGATGTTCGGGAATAAAATAAGTCATTGGGTGCCAAATCAGGGCTGTACGGCGGATGACCCATCAATTCGATGTTTTGAGTGCTCAAAAAGTCACTTGTTTGAGCCGGTGTGTGAGAGCTCGCATTGTCGTGGTGGAGAATGATTCGTCTTCGGCGGTTGGTTTTCCTCATTTCACCGAACACTTCTGGCAAACAAATGATGGTGTACCATTTAGCATTGACCGTACGACGTTCCACTAAAGACACAGTTGCGACATGACCATTTATACCGAAGAAACAAGCCACCATTTGCATCGAAGTGCTTCGTGGGCGAACAACTTTTGTTGGATTTGGCTCGTCTTGAAAGACCCATACAGTCGACTGCTGTTTAGTTTCTGGCTCATATGCATAGATCCATGATTCGTCGCCTGTCACGATCTTATAGACGTATTTTGAAGCACCGCGATCGATTTTTTTTAACATTTCTTTAGACAAACCGACACGAGCCTTTTTTTGAGCGATTATCAAATTATACGGTATCCAACGCGAACAAATCTTTTTGACGGTCAAATGTTCATGCAATATTGAATGTATGCGAGTGGAACTAAGCCCAAAAATGCCTCAATCTCACGATAAGTCACATGATGATCTTGCAATATCAGTTCACGCACGGCATCGATGTATTCTGGCACAACAACCAATTTTGGACGACCTTCATGAAATTCCTGGAGCGAACTACGACCACGATTGAATTCGGAAAGCCAGCGAAACACAGTGGCCCAGGATGGTGCTTCATCACCAAAAGTCGAAGCGAGTTGATCGGCACACTGCTGTTGAGTTAGTCCACGGCGAAAATCATAAAAAAATCATCGCACGAAAATGTTCACGATTTAATTCCATTTTTGGCCGAGATGAATTTTTGAAGTCACTGTAAACAACATAAATAGCACTCGTATGACAAAACTTTCTGAGCACGTATTATATTATAAATACCATTAAAAACGTCAAACTTTACGATGCTTGTCAAACGTCAAACTTTACGATGCGATGTCAGATTTGACGTATCTACACTGGTGTTGCCATATCTCTAAACTTAAGTAGCAGCCCTCGTAAAGTTTAAAGAATCAGGAATTCATATGAAAAAGTAAAATTTTTTATTTTAATTAATAATTGCTCAGTAAATAATTTAACGCGCAAGTTGCCAGCATATCAAAGTTGAATTTTTACTTACAAATTGTACAACATGTTTACAACCTTTGGATCTGGTTATTATACGAGTACATGCAGTAGTCAACTTATCAAAAAGCTATTACTGAACCATGTTTAAGACGTTACAACAAATAGATGTCAAAGAGGCATGTGCTATGATTTACGCAGCTGGTGCTCAGTAAAAGGGTCAATAACTTTTGGTTTTTGGAAGAACGCCTCAATCATTAAAGACAACGCTGACGAAATCCAGATAACTCGAATATACTCGTATACAGCACAGCTGAAAAGGAACTAAATATGAAGTAAGACTTTCGTGGATTTATGTCGTGGCCGAATTAAATTACGCAAATTACGATACCTACATTTATGAATTAATTGTATTGATGCGTTGATGATATTATAATTTAACGATTGTCAGCGAGCTACGAGTAGCTGTCGAATGCAGTTTTCATTTTGGAGAACGAAGACGACGAAAGTTTCACTTTTGAAAGTTATGAAAAGATTGATAAAAGTTTTGCTTATCTATCCTGTAACACTGGTGTCCTAGAAAAAAAAAATCAGCAATTATGTGCTTTTGAAAATTCATAGGCTGCAAAGAAAAAATCAGGACAGTCAAAATAATATAATTCATAGAATAAATTATAGTATAATTGAGTGTATTTATACAACAATTTATTCTGAAATACTCGTTAAACATTTTTCTACCACAGTCATTAAAATAAATTTTAATAAAACGAAATACCAGGCGTATCCAGAAAGTAAGTGTACTGAGGCTCTCACGACCGGATGGATTTTATTTTCGACATGTTGGCTACACTTCCGTGTAGCCTGACCCTTCCCCTCTGCAACGAGATCGGTTCGGGGTCAGTACGTTTAGAAATGTCGACGCGACAACACGTTTCGTGAAAAATGTTAACCCAATCTCCCGCCAAGTGCGAAATTTTGTAAAAAGGCAAGAGTTTTTGAGGCGCTGCAAACTCCATGGAGATTAATTTCTCCGTTCCATCGTTACTGGAGATGAAACTTGGGTTGCACACTACACGCCTGAAACCAAAAGGCAGTCTCAACAGTGGCGTCACACCTCTTCCCCCTCCACCAAAAAGTTCAAAACCACAATTTCAGCCAAGAAAATCATGGCATCCGTGTTTTGGGACTGTCAAGGCATAATTTTAATTGAATATATGCCTCAAGGGGAGACCATCAACTCTGCAAGATACTGTGAGACCCTAAAAAAATTGCGGAGGGCGATTCAGAACAAGAGGAGAGGCATGCTGACAAAGGAAGTCTGCCTGCTGCACGACAATGCCAGACCACACACGGCCAACGCCACGAAGGAACTGCTCACCTCGTTTAAATGAGATGTCCTGAACTATCCCGCGCATTCCCCTGACCTAGCACCTTCAGATTACTATCTCTTTACCTCCCTGAAGCTGTATATGGGTGGAAAAAGGCTTTCAACGACAAGGAGCTAAAGGAGGAGGTGGACAAGTGGACGGAGGGGTTGGCGGGAAACTACTTCGAGGAAGGCATCAAAAAGTTGATACCCCGCTTCACCACCTGCATTGAGAGGAATGCTGAGTATGTCGAAAAATAGCTTACATATGTACTCGTACTACGGTAATCACGTAATTTTTTTGTTTAAATAAAAAAAATTGTAACCTACAAAAATTCAGTACACTTACTTTGTGGATATGCCTCGTATTTTTATGCTCCCGTGAATTTCGTTATAATGGATACGAGTATTTTTAGATGAATTGTTAAAAATTCAAATATATTATTGTTGTTAATTTTATTCGATAAACCGTCAAAAGCATCAAATTAAAATGTCTGAAAAATACAAAGAGGTCTCGTAATATATAATTTTATATCCCTATATTCAACGCAGCATCCCGAGATCTCGTCTATGATTACGAAACAACACATAATGATCATCCGAATCGCAACAAAACACAGAAAACCCCCAATTTCCAATTATTGTCTTGCATACCGCAAGGTTCTTTGTTCGCTTGCCCAATAAATTATAATCCACCTACACTCAAAGAAGTAACAAAAAGTTTCCCATAAACCAACATTGTAAAAAAGGCACCCCAATTAAGTTAGAGCAGATGTCGTTAGTTCTTTGTTCAATAAAACATCACCGGGGATTTAATTTGTTTATGGGAATCAGGAGTATGTCAATTTCAAAAGATAAACTCTGACTTTGTTAATGAGGCATGCATACTCGTATTGCCATAGATAGGTAAAGATTCTGATTTCGATTTCCTAGAGAAATTATAATAATAATAATGGGACGTCGTTTAGAGAGTGAACTAAACTCAAGGGTGCTCTAATTTTGGATTCGAACCCAGTATTATTGACTGAGTAAAATATTACTAAAGTAACCTTTCCCTTCCTGTGGTAAAAAAAAATCGCCCGTTCTGGTGCTGTTTATTCAATACAAATGTAAACATGAGCGATTTAAAATAATACTCATAGCCGATCGCTTAAATTATTTAAATTTGAAGTCAAAAGTGATAATAATTGAAATTTAATTGCTGAAAACATGAAACCACCTCGAACGAAAGCCCGCTGGCTACTGAGCGAGAGAACTGAGATTCTATTCTTGCGTTCCCATATACCGAAGTAGAGTGAGAATGAGACTTGAATAGCGTCGCTTCCTCACCCATAGCGGTTTTTTAAAAATGAATATACCTACGTCACACACTGGCACACGTTTGATTGTATTGGTGAATTTATTCCCGATTTTCACAAAATATCTCTGCTGTGGCCGATAAGTGATAATTATTATTAATATTATTTTTTTCATTCAATGCGTAAATGTATCACGGAGGAATACCTAAAATCTGAACCCAGTATTTATTATATTTATAGAGATAATAAAGTTTTTAGAAGCAATGTGTACTAGTTACACATCACATGACTGGAAGGGTTAATAACGGTACATGTAAGTTAAATGAATTAAATAACGTACTTCTCCGTATTTGTTTAGAAAAACATATTTGGCCAGAAAATCGCAGAAAAATTACCAAGGAAAGATAAACTACTGTAAAAAGAAATCTTGGCAGATAGTCTGATTTGTGATAGTTGTACATTCTGCTTTAGATGTAGTGAAGTATTATAGCGTTCACATATGCTCATGAATTTTAATTAGACCTCTCAAAAACGGTTGTATTTAGATACTTCTAAAAAACTGAACAAGCCTGCCATATCTCGAAGGCTAAGGCCACACCAAAGTGCTTCGCTAGGTGCTATGTATTTAATAGACTAGGTGATTTCATGCTTAGCCACATCAAAGTGCTTCGCACAAATTCATTTGACATTTGGGAGCGGTTGAGTCAACAAACGATGCCACTCTCAAAATAAACCAATTTCATTACAACTTGCCTTATCTTTATTTACGAGTACTTCCTGTGCACCTTCATTCCAAAGTGATTTTATTACAGGTACATTTTTGTATAATTTTATCGATGGGTTCCACAAAGGCTCCCTTTTATACACAGCTGTTATTAAAACTTCCGCCATCTTCTAAAATCACTTGGTGACACAATCAAATTAACCAACACGTCTGTTCGCTAGGAGACTCACTAGGTGACTAATCGTCACGTAGCGTGGCGCGAAGGATGCAGTGTAGCCATTGCGATAGTATGCGGTGCGTTGGTTCGCTAGGATGTGTCACCCAGCTCGCAGCGTAGCTCTAAGCATCGAGCGAGGCTCCTACCTGTGTGGCCGAGGCCTGAGGCAGACCATTTCCCCCCACAGGACCAGCAATGGATCAGAAGAAATGTCTAATCAAAGACAACACAATTAATAATATTGAAGCAATTGTTATCCAAGAATGGCGCGTTCGATTTCCGTTACTATTTATATTTAAAAAAAGTTACAATTTACAAACTCTTTAAAATCCTACTAGTTTTTTAGAACAGATTGCCTGGTGGCAATTAACTCGTATAGTTGTACTGTATGGTATTCAATGAATTCAAGATATCTTTTAACACCCATCCCAGAACAAACCTTACCCGACTTCACGCCGAACAGCGAGAAGAAACCCTACAACACCACATCCTCGCTTGGACCGTAAAGTTCTATAAAAGCCAACAAAATCACAGCAATCCCGTAGTCACTGCCCTGGGGACTTACGAGAATAAATCCGACCTACCCTTCCGTTATAAGCACAAGCTCCCGAAGCATTATCTGTTGCCTGACTAGTCCACCTACAGTATTAGCTGGGACGACCAAGGTCTGAGTGAATGTGATGGAATACAAGTAGCCTGAACGAGTGGACTTGTTTTTGCTAAATAATTAGTGTAAGAGTTGTTATCTAGTTATAAGTAGTATGTAGGTGTTAATTATTTCTAAGAAATCATATATTAAGATTGAAAAAAATATAATAAAATGAATAACATTAAATAATTTCATATATGATAACATACAATTAAGATTAGTTAAATAATAAATTTGTATATACGAGTAGGTATAGCCTTGACAAATGTTTGTACAATAATTTACTTTGATTAATAAAAAAATAAAAAAAAGGTATTCAATGAAACTATATTACAGTACAAGAGCTTTAAGTAAGCAATATATTTTAATTAATACTTGATAAATAATTAAAACATTCTAATAGTTGGTTCCACCACTGTTTATATAAATCTCAAAAGACCAATTTTAACAACTGTAGATCAGAATATAGTAGAGCTTGGGAAATATCAAGATTACAAATGGTTACAATATGGCACCACTCCTCGCCCGCCTGACCTTGTATGCTGCCCCCAAACACCAGCGCCAAGTACCAAGCACCGAGTACAGAACAGAGCACCAGCTGTGTTTCGTCACACGAGTGGAGGCTGGAAAGATCAGCGCAGATTGCCGGCATCACGATTGGGCGATAAATAACTGAAATTATAATCCGGCAGTTTCCGTGAACCGTCACCACCAGCAATTCCCTTTACTGACTTAGTTCAATATCTGAGACCACTTAATGCCATTATTATTGATCTGTTCACGACTCGGAATGCATTATTTTGCATTCATTGTTCTTGATTACGCCAATATCTCAGAGATGCGTTGCGTAAATCGAATTATTTTTTTTCTATATTCTTCTTCATCGAGTGGTGAATACTGAGCATTATATTATTCTGCTACGTCTCAACACCTGTCTCCATCCCTTCCGTTCCTGGGGCATGTTAAATGTAGTTCTTAAATATGAACTGTAAACTCTTTTATTAAATTCTTCCATCTCATAAGACACCTTCCTCCTGCTCGCCTTCATTGAACAATCCCCGTAATCACTAACTTCTCCCGACTTTCATCATTATTTCTAGCAATTTACCCAAATTACGGATATGAATAATTTTCTGCGTGTTCTCGATAGTCTTTCGGCAATCTCCAATTCTTGGATGATATAGACATTAGTTGGCTTCGCTGTCCGTGAGATACACAAAATCCACCTCCAACATCACATCTCGAAAGCATCTATCATAATTGTTTCCTTCGTTCTCGTCATCCATGTTTTCACTGTATACAATGCTACGGAGAATACTAGAGACTTAACCGGGCGGATTTTGGTTCTTCTGAGTATACATCGGTTAGTTCATATCTTTATTAGACTTATCATCGCTGCTTTTGGCATTTCAATTCATCTCCGGATCTCTCCATCACATGCTCCATTCTTAGAAACAAACTCGTTGACCTCTTCATAATCCCCTAGCGAGTCACTTCTTATCAGTATCTCGAACCGGTCCACGACAAGTATTTTTGTTTATTTCTAGTCCTAGCAGCTTTCTATTTCTCGTCATAGCAGCTCTCTATTTCTAGTCATCATCATCATCATCAATGGCACTACAGCCCATTGTGGGCCCCGGCCTCCCCCAGCAGTCGTTGCCATTCCCCCCTATCCTGGGATGCACTCCTCCAGCCCCTGATGCCAATCACGTTTGCATCATTCTGCACCCCATCCATCCACCTAAGCTTTGGCCTACCCACGCTACGTCTTCCTTGGGGCTTGGAAAAGAGTACTTTGTTAGGCATTTCCTCTTCTCCCATTCTTGCTACATGCCCCGCCCAACGTAGCCTCCCAATTTTGATGTATTTTATAATGTTGGGCTCTTTGTATATGCTGTATAACTCCTCATTATATCTCACTCTCCAAGATCCATTTTCCTGTATGGGTCCGAATATTTTTCTGAGTATTTTTCTTTCAAATATTAGAAGGGAAGATTCGTTCTTCTTACTCAATACCCAGCATTCAGACCCATATGTGAGGACAGGTCGTAGCAGTGTCTTATAAATGGTAAGTTTTGTCCTTCTGGACAACAACCGAGATATAAGGTGTTTTCTCAGACCAAAGAAGCATCTATTTGCCATGAATATTCGACGTTTAATCTCGATAGATGTATCATTAACACTTGTCACTATGGATCCCAGGTAGGTGAAGGTGTTTACACGTTCTATTGTATGAGAACTTATATTAATCGTGGTAGGTGTCTGGTTATTACGGGGTGCTTTAGTGGCTATCATATATTTGGTCTTATCGGAGTTGATGCGAAGTCCCATTCTGTTTGCGGCCCTCTCCAACTGAACAAATGTCTCCATCATTGCTTGTGGGGATCTACCAATAATGTCAATATCATCCGCGTAGCCCAGTATTTGGCTTGATTTGTAGAAAATTGACCCATTTGTCTGTACTCCGGATTCTCTTACACACTTCTCTAGAGCCATATTAAAAAGTAGACAAGCTAGTGCGTCTCCTTGACGCAGTCCATTCATTGTGTAAAATGGTTCTGAGATATCATTCTGAATCCGGACTCATTGTGATTTGTTCATAGTGAGTCTAACCATCCTTATGAGCTTGTTAGGAATACCCAAGTCCTTCATGGCCGCATAGAGTTGAGAGCGGTTAATGCTGTCATATGCAGCTTTGAAATCGATAAAGAGGTGGTGTGTATCGACATTATACTCTAGGGTTTTTTCCAATATTTGACGGAGAGTGAACATCTGATCTATAGTGGATCTCCCCGGACGAAATCCGCTTTGATATTGGCCTACCAGGTTTTCAGCGTACGGCAGCAATCTGGAGAACAGGACACCGGCAAAGACCTTATATGATGCATTCAGTAGGGTAATTCCTCGATAGTTGGCACATTGCATTGTATCACCTTTTTTGTGGAGTGGGCATATGATTCCAGTCCTCCAATCGTCTGGTACAGTTTCTGAGTCCCATGTTTTCTCCACGATGGTATGGATCATAGCGGTTAGTTCAGTTCCTCCGTACTTAAGTAACTCACCAGGGATATCGTCATGTCCTGGAGACTTATTATTTCAATTCTTGGATGATATAGACATTAGTTGTCTTCGCTGTCCATGAGATACACAACATCCACCTCCAACATCACATCTCGAAAGCATCTATCATATTTGTTTCCTTCGTTCTCATTATCCATGTTTTCACTGTATACAATGCTATGGAGAATACTTGAGACTTAACCGGGCGGATTTTGGTTCTTCTGAGTATACATCGGTTAGTCCATATCTTTATTAGACTTATCATCGCTGCTTTTGGCATTTCAATTCATCTCCGGATCTTTCCATCAACATCCTCCATTCCTTGAAACAAACTCGTTGACCTCTTCATAATCCCTTAGCGAGTCACTTCTTATCAGTATCTCGAACCGGTCCACGACAAGTACGTTTGTTTATTTCTAGTCCTAGCGGCTTTTTATTTCTCGTCATAGCAGCTTTCTATTTCTAGTCCTAGCTATTCTCTATTTCTAGTCATAGCAGCTCTCTATTTCTAGTTCTAGCAGCTCTCTATCTCTAGTCATAGCAGCTCTCTATTTCTAGTCATAGCATGTCTCTATTTCAACTTTTTGTAGGTACTCGATCATCTCATCTTCATCGTTGGCTTATGAACTTAGTGGTGCATCGTCTGCGAATCTTATATTGGAGATTTTATGACTTCCTGCGACAAAACTACCTTCACATCCATCTAATATTTTTCACTTGATGTACTCTCCATACATAATGATTAAATCAAATGATAGTATACATACATCCTTAACATACTCCTTTCTGCACCTGGAATGATTCTTACAAACGCTCGTCTTTTCTCACCGATACCGTATTTTGTACATTCATGTTGTGAATCAGAAACACTAGCTGTTACGATATACCCATATGTTTCATTCTCTACAGGAACTTCCATTAGACACAACAAAAACTCACCTTATAATCCATGGATCAGAGTATCACGAGTCTTGAATTCTCAACTTTTCTCTATTTTTTTTCACATAAATACATATTAAACGTGTGTGATGTATTCCATGAAGGAAAAAATCAATGAAACATTTGAGAAAGTTCTACAGTACTCGTATATCTTGAAATATGTTGAACATAGAAAACGTATATATGTTAAATATAAAGAATGACAGCATTTATAATGAAGAATAAGAAGACTCCATTTAAGACTATGTCATTTGATAATCAGGAACTGGGAGGAAATATCTATGCAATGCTTTGCATATTTTCTCTTTTCCTCTTCAAACTACTTGCAACAATATACACATACAGCTTCAATAATTTTTGGATAAACTTTTGAATATCAGGTCCTTTTCAAAATGTGAAAAGCGTCCACTGTTTTCGTCGGTGTTAATTGTCGAGAAATCTTGGTTTTTCATGTCGCTCAAGGGTGGATCTTGGTCCATTTCGCGGAAATCTACATACTACCTTGATCAACACGTTTTAGGACCGGCCACCGTGTGGCGCTGTCAGTCACCCAATTGGAATTCTTTTTTTTTTGTTAGGTTACCACATCAATCATTGACACTTCCCTCTAAAATTCAGCGTCATAGCTTGACATTTGTAAAAGTTACGCTGCACTGAGTACATCTACCTTTGTGCGTGTTTTCGATTTTTTACAAGTTTGAAAAGTGCAAGTGCATCAACGAGTTTGCATTAAATTTTGTGTGAAAAACAGATTAAATGATCCCCAGACCTTGGAAATGTTGGAGAAGTGTTTTTTGGTGGCACGAACGCTTCAGAAGTGGTCGTGAGTCGGTCGAGGATGACGAACGCAGTGGCAGTCGAAAACCGATGAAAACATCGATAAAATCAAAGAAATGTTGGCCGAAAACCGCAAATTGACCACCAGAGAGCTGGCAGAGGACTTGAACATCGCTTATGGATCCGCTCAAGACATTTTGGTTAGTTATTTGAGCCTCAGACGTGTCGCTGCAAAACTGGTGCCGAAAGACCTCAATTTCATGGAAAAAAAGGACCGCGTTGAAAGCGCGAAATACATGATTTCCATGAGTTTTTGGCCAAAAACAACACGACTACTCCAGCAGCTTTTGAATTCACCTGATCTTACTCCCTGCGACTTTTTTCCTGTTCAATCGCCGTAAAAAACCGCTTCGCGGAACGCGTTACAGCGCCCGAGAGGATGTCATGAATAAATCGAAGACGTCTCTGATGGACATACCAAAAATTGAGTACCAGCGGTGTTTCGAGGATTGGATCAAGCGCTGGCGTAAGTGCGTTGCAGTCGATGGGGAGTACTTTGAAGGGGACCATATCGATTTTGATTAATAAACTTGTATTTTCGATTTTATGAATAAAGTCCTTAAACTTTATGATCAAGGTAGTATGAATTGAAGTATTCCATATATTGATTTCTCCTATAAAGCGAATTTGTTGATTGTTTTTTAAATTTGGCTGTAGCGAAATTCCGTAAAAATATGGTCCGTAAAGCGTGGTATGAGTGTATTATTTTTCCATATTGACCGTTGTTAGTTATATTTTAGTACTATAAGTTCGTAATTGATTTTTTTTAATATTTTTACTTCCCACAATATTATATTTTTTTACATAATTTGAATGGAAATGGGAATTGAATAGTTCAAGAACAGAACAATACATAAAACCTTCCATTGACGACCATATTGGTGCTTCTAATTTATGTTCCACAGTCGACCTCCGTAGTTTAGTTGATCGACGTTCGACTTAAACCCGAGAACTTTGGATTCAATTCACGAAGGTAGCCGTAAAAAAAGAAAAGAGTTCCAATCTGATAAAGAGTTCGTCCTGTAACAATTTTTATATGTGCTAGATGTGTGCGAGTATTGTTGCCTCTTTTTGTGCGGGATAGCATTGCCAACACCTGCGATGGCAAACCACGAGTTTCTAACCTACGGAACGGAACAATTACTGCACTCCTCCAGTTTTTCAGTATGTAGTCAGATTCCCAACGTTTTTTGAGAAATTATGTCAGCCTCTTATTTTTCACTTTTATGTTTTATGTTCCACATACTTTTATATTCCATGTTCATTTCATCGCAACCTTTTTTCATGTATTTTAAAACCATTCGTACTTTTTTTACACTAACCTCTTTCATATATTTCATGCCCTCTTAATTCTGACCGTTATTTCTACTACTATTTATTAACCCTTTTATTGCAAATACAATCTGGGGGCTTATTGCCAGACGGCAATCTCTTCCAACAAATCAGACAAAAGTAAATGAAGCAAGTTACGTGGTCGCATAAATCATTCAAATGACTATCCATCCCCACGAAATCCATAAACACATACGTGAGCATATGCCCACGAACCCTACAAAGACGGACAATCACCCGAACATCATTTTTCATGTAAAGTGAGATATCATCAATCAAAAGGAAAGGAAGGGATGGTGGAAAGGAAATGAGAAATGAGGAATGAAACACGCTATTTTACTGACTAGAAATTAAGAGTTTTTTCAGTCGCTTTTTAAAGCATGCCATACTACTCGTATCACCACTCCTACCATATATGGTACATTTCTTCGAAATATTCCTTCCATCTAGAACTAACCATATAAGTTTCCATATTTAAACTGATAGATGAAAGTTAATAAGCGTAGAATTAATGTATAATCATTTTTACTAAATTAACCAATAAACTTGCTTAATTGCAAAAATATATAAAAATAAATGAACAAGAGATATGTAAACACTGTGTTTCTAGCCCCACCTCTGAAGCCCGCCGTCAATATGTTGGGCACGCGAGAGAACAAAGAGCCATCATTTCCTCGAGCCGTAAACCCGAGTAACCTTTGTGTGAAATATATGGAAATGAGGAATACCATAGCTATCGTCCAACACGTTTCTTGTGTACCCATCTACTTGTACGTACACGCGGTCGCGGCTGGTGTGATCAGCATCATGTTACCGGCTGCAGACCAGGGTTTGGGTTTCTGTAATAGTCATCAAAACAAAAAAATATTCATTTGTTTTTTATTCATGTTCGTTTCCTACCAGATCGACTTTTTAATCTGGCTCTAAACCAATGTGCAGAGTGATTTTTTTATTCTGGCTATAGACTAGCGTTCAGAGCGACCTTTTAATTTGTCTCTAAACCAGCGTTCAGAGCTATCTTTTAACTAGCTCTTACCCAGTGTTCAGAGCTACCTTTTAACTGGCTCTAAACCAGCGTTCAGAGCTACCTTTTAACTGGCTCTAAACCAGCGTTCAGAGTGACCTTTTGATCTGGCTCTCAACCAGTGTTCAGAGTGACCTTTTAACTGGCTCTAAACCAGCGTTCAGAGTGACCTTTTGATCTGGCTCTCAACCAGTGTTCAGAGTGATCTTTTAACTGGCTCTAAACCAGCGTTCAGAGTGACCTTTTGATCTGGCTCTCAACCAGTGTTCAGAGTGACCTTTTAACTGGATCTAAACCAGCGTTCAGAGTGATGTTTTAATCTGGCTCTAAACCAGCGTTCAGGGCGACGTTTAATCTGATTACAAATCAAAATTATTCTTCTTCTTGCAATAGATTCTTATTAAGTTTTTTTCTGAATTATTCCTTCGTTCACCACGACCTCCGTGGCATAGTGAGCAAAACGCGCGACTTCCAACTTGAGAGTTACGGGTTCAATTTCCACTGGAAAGATTACAGTCTGGTTTTCACTTACCGCCTCTTATACTCGTACATAATGCTGGTTCGTTACTCATACGGCAATAAGTCCACTTTGTTGTACATTATATAATAAAAGCGTAATACCATCACGCCACTGCCCTAACGGAGTAGGCAGAAAGGAGACAGCCTTTCCTATCTCAGCACACAGCCTTCGCATATTCTACTTCCATACACCTACTTACATATCTCCTACGATTTCTCTAACTTTCTATGATTCTTTCTTTTAAAATACCATTCACTTGATTCAACTGTACTTTCCTTGGTCTTCGTCTCTCACATATTTCATTCACATTTGCACTTTACATTTGTTTTGCTAGACTTTCTTCATTCATTCGTTCCACATGCCCAAACCATTCCAGAGTGTTCTTCTTCATCTTAATTAACACATCAGCCTTAATTTCACATTTACGTCTTATTACTTCAGTCAATATTATGGCATACATTACTCCATGTGTACTTCTCGTTTGAACATTTGGATAGAATTAATGTATTATTTTAAAAAGTAAACCGAGGAAATCATGACTGGATCAAATGGACCAAAGTTTGTGTATGACGAATTGTACGAATGTAGAGAAGGTGAAAATCGTATGCTTCGATAGAAACGTTTGGAGATTTGTTTTTTCTGTATGTTCCGCAAGGAACACGACGTGATGATATGTACTCGTATTTACAGACAAATTATATGGATTTTTCAATGGAGTGATATTAATAAACTGATTCAGTAGGTGTGATTCGTCTATTCGAAGGGTTGCGCATGTTGAAAGGGTTTCTGTGTCTTGCTGGTCCCTTCTCTTGAAATAAATAATAATTTATTGCAAATTTTAGCTCCTTGGTGTCAATTTAGGCTGCAAAACGGCCCTGTAATTTTTTTTTTTTCATGTATAATATAATAATTTTAGAGCTAGAACCAGCACTGTACACACATAAAGCTGTAGTGAGTATCAACCCCTCTTCACCTTGACCTGTGCTAAAGTTTACATAAGCATAAAACTCTTGGTGATTACTGAAAATTATTGCTGCTTGATGCAGAGCATCGATCACTGGCTTATTGACTGATGCGATGTGACCTTACTTTGCCCTCACGCCGCACTTTGTTTTTGTGATGACCTCGCCCCAAATACTGCTTTAAAGACACTCTTCAGCAGTCCTTTGTCTCATTTCTGTTTCATCAGTGGCCATTCAGATAACTTCAAGATATGTACAAAGTATCTACAGTGGTGTAACTATTACTGGTGCTATCGATTGTCAATTCATAGAATTCCAACGCTTTGATAGTTGTTTACTTTGTGACAGTAGTTTTCTTAGATCTATTCACAATGATAGTATCTTTACAACATGGTATTTTCATTAGAATCGTAGTATAGCCTTTAAATAAAATCGAAATTCGAAAAAAAGATTTAAATGGGTTTAAGTATCTGTTTGCAATTAATATCGTACAATAAAAAGGAAATTTTAATTCGAATTTCTTGCACAATCAATATTAAATATGTTCGCCCAAATAATAATTGAAGAATTTCTTGCACAATCATTATTAAATATGTTCACCCAAATAGCAATTGAAGAATTTCTTGCAAAATCATTATTAAATATGTTCACCCAAATAGCAATTGAAGAATTTCTTGCACAATCATTATTAAATATGTTCACCCAAATAGTAATTGAAGAATTTCTTTCACAATCAATATTAAATATGTTCACCCAAATAGTAATTTAAGAATTATTTGCACAATCAATATTAAATATGTTCACCCAAATAGTAATTTAAGAATTTCTTGCTCAATCAATATTAAATATGTTCACGCCAAATAGTTTTTAAGAATTTCTTGCACAATCAATATTAAATATGTTCACCAAAT
>OX463857.1:34333888-34484281 GCA_949825065.1 Odontocerum albicorne
CTTCATCTTACTCAACAAATCAACGACGCATTAAGTTCACAACCATCCTTTACCACTTAATTCTATATTTTGTCATGCATTGTCTCTCCATGTATTTCTCATACAGCACGCATTTCTATAGCATACGAGTATATTCGGCTCCTTGCAGTCTTCTTTCAGATTCAAATTTCACTTATTTAACATACATCAAACTCAGTTTAAACTGTAGTGAACTAATCTTAGCAGATTTTGATACAAAATAACAAACTCTCATAAATATTAAAATGGTGACCTGCTAAAGTCTTCCTTGTTATATCTACATAATTAAAGTGTATAAATATGTCCTAGATTATAGTTTCAGTGTTATGATATCCTGGTGTAAAAACAGAACTATGCTTAGAATAAGAATTGAGCACGCAGAGCTATCGCAGCACTTACTTTACTTCTTACTGAAACTAATCAGCTGAGCCGTGAAACCCAGTTCTTTTTTCGAGCAGGTGTCTTGAAAATGCTGGATTGTTTCCGTTTCCTAACTGATATAAGTTTGAGAAAATAATTCAAAATACAAATAACATTTTATTTATAGTTAAGGCATTAGTTAACATTGTGGAGGTAGGAGGCATTTATAGTTAACATTGTGGAGGTTTAAATACATAGTAACTTGTTTTATCAAACACTGTTTACTCCACTTTTTTGTAACGGTATAACCTTACACAAACAAGACTTGTTTGTACTCCCTGATGATGAGGTGAAAGCCTTGAAACCGGTAGGATTATACCGTTACATAAAAAGTGGAATAAACAGTGTTTGATAAAACAAGTTACAACAAATAACACTAATTTGTTCAGTTGCGTTACCGTCATCCTTACAAAATGTCCGCGTTTCAACATGTAAGATGGCTATGTTCCATTCGCCTCAATTCTCCGTTCTAATCTCGGTATTATGTTACACATTTGTTTTATATAATACAACCAGGTGGGTTAATTGTTGACGTTATTATCTGGCAATCTCTTTCAACCAACCAGAGAGATGCCTTAATAGAAGGCACAATACAAAGTGGGAGATCAGGGTACCAGACGTTGGTGCCACCGGAGGTGACTATGTAAGCCAATTAGTGATGTCATATCCTGTTGCATATATGACAAGGATATTTAGTACTTGCAGAGCGTCTATATCGTCTTTCTCTTTTGGGTCCCTGATTACTAACAACAGTCTACACTATTTGGCTCTATTTGCTGCCGTTTACTTATACACTTAGTTTCTGGGTTCGATTTCTAATGATGCCCTAATACGGGTCCTAGGCTAGATTTTACACTAAATATTTGTATGCATATTCCCAGTTCATCATCAACCCTGCACGTTCCATCAAGAATACATGTATTCCATAAAATACCTCACAGGCCATAACTACTAATCTCTCAATCGAACAATAATAGACTGGACTAAGCTGAGGAGTTCTGATATTTGGGGAGTATTTTCTCAGGTGATGGGAAACTTACGAGAGATATCAAACGACGTGTAGCGATAGGAAATATAGTTATTGGGATCCTTAAACATATGTAATCAAACCGGGCAGTATTAAAATCAGCTAAGATGGTAAGAATGAAAGAATAGGAGGGAAATGTAGACGGCGAAAAAACTGAAAGGAACCGAACAAAGAATGCTGTAGAAATGCGTGAACTGAGAAATATACATGGGATGACAAGGCATGATAGAATACGGAATGAAGTGATTAGATATGAATTTGAACTTAAGACTGATGTGTGGAGGAAGATGAAGAAGAGCACCCTTGAATGGTTTAGTCATGTAGAACGAATAATAATTCAAATATGCAGAGAAAAATCAAGGAAAGTATGGCGCATCGAGTGGATGATAATTTGAAAGAACGAAACGTTGAAAGTGAAAGAATTCGTAGGAATTCTATGAAAATATATGTAGATGTAGAAGAGATGAATGATGTGAGAGTACATCCTACCCTGACAGGGAAATGTCGTGATGGTATGTATACAAATCACCTACAGTGGTTCCTTTCGTCAAATCTTTCTGGTTGGGTGGAAGACATTGCCTCATCAAAAAATCTCTCTAGGTTGAATTTTATACGACGGAGAAATGATCAAATATCAATATGTTAGTATAAAAACTCGCAGATGAATAGTTATGTGTTCACTTAAGACTGAATATGTACATGTAAGTAAGTACAGATTTGTTAAGACTAGGAAGTGATTGAAAGAATCGTTATCTCGGGCGAGTCTTTATCAGTTCCGGGCAGTTGGCTTGAAGCAAACACGGCAGCTAGGCTGATCTCTGACAACCAGCACGATATCATCATTCAGCAAGATACACTTTAAGGGGCATAAAGATTTTTTTTAAATTTTATTCCTTTCATTCTTTGACCATTGACCGGTTATAATCAATAAGTAGCTTTAGAATGGCGAATTAACAAATTACGAGTAGCTGCGTTTATATATTGTAATATAAAACCAGCTTAAAATCTCAGTAAATTAGGTGCGTTTATATATTGTAATATAAAACCAGCTTAAAATCTCAGTAAATTAGGTGCGTTTATATATTGTAATATAAAACCAGCTTAAAATCTCAGTAAATTAGGTGCGTTTATATATTGTAATATAAAACCAGCTTAAAATCTCAGTAAATTAGGTGCGTTTATATATTGTAATATAAAACCAGCTTAAAATCTCAGTAAATTAGGTGCGTTTATATATTGTAATATAAAACCAGCTTAAAATATCAGTTAATTAGGTGCGTTTATATATTGTAATATAAAACCAGCTTAAAATCTCAGTAAATTAGGTGCGTTTATATATTGTAATATAAAACCAGCTTAAAATCTCAGTAAATATGATATTTTCATAAAAACAATTATTCTGCCGTCATAAGCAAAAACGCAGCTAACGTGAAAAATCAGAAATTTAACTAAGTATGAGGCAATATTCCATATCAAATTCTGAACCATAATCCATAAAAAAATACAGGAAACCATTTACTTCAATACAAAAATCGACATAATGTTTTTTTAAATTTTACAAAATACTAGGTTTTTCTAAGCAAAAAAACAGTAAAATGTGATTCATAAGCAAAAAGACAGCAAGTGCCTATGCGTTGGCTGCCTTTTTGCTTATGAATCACATTTTACTGTTTTTTTATGAATCACGACATTTTTAAGCAGCAATGAAAAACATAAAAGTACAGTTTTCTCAAAACTTTACTTTTACCATTAGGTGCGTTTTTGCTTATGAGGGCAGTATACCAAGGGGGCGCGCAGTACCAAGACGGAGTGGGGCCGCAGAGTGGCTGTATTTATGCCTAGTAAATGTCAGCGGCTGAAGTCTAACGGTTAGCATTCATTTCAAGCAAGCGGATGCCAAAGGTTCGATTCCTGCGAATTCACATTTATTAAATTTATTTTGTACATTTTACAATGTTGCTATCTTAAGTAGACTAATTTACATTTATTTAGATGGAAACGATACTTTGGTGTTTTTTCTTGTTGGCAATACAATGGATACTGCTTATTTCTTGTTGGCAATACAATGGATACTGCTTATTTCTTGTTGACAATACAATGGATACTGCTTACTTCTTGTTGGCAATACAATGGATACTGCTTATTTCTTGTCGGCAATACAATGGATACTACTTATTTTTTGTTGGCAATACAATGGATACTGCTTATTTCTTGTTAGCAATACAATGGATACTGCTTATTCCTTGTTGGCAATACAAAGGATACTGCTTATTTCTTGTTGATAATATAATGGATACTGCTTACTTCTTGTTGGCAATACAATGGATACTGCTTATTTCTTGTTGGCAATACAATGGATACTGCTTATTTCTTGTTGGCAATACAAAGGATACTGCTTATTTCTTGTTGACAATATAATGGATACTGCTTATTTATTTAACACTTTTATTGCAATACAATCTGGCGGGTTTATTGCCAGGTGGCAATCTCTTCCAACCAACCAGACAAAAGTAAATTAAGCAAGTTACGTGGTCGCATAAATCATTCAAATGACTATCCATCCCCACGAAATCCATAAACATATACGCGAGAACATGCCCACGAACCCCACAAAGACGGACAATCACCCGAACATTATTTTTCATATAAAATGAGATATCATCAATCAAAAGGAAAGTAAGGGATGGTGGAGAGGAAAGGAAAAGAAAAATCAGGAATGAAACACGTTATTTTACTGACTAGAACTTAGATATATTGTAGGATACCTACCTTAATAAATAAATAATTGTCAAAATAAATAAGTGAATTGTTAAACATAATTTATTGTTAAAATTGCAAACATACAGGGTCAATGACCGATGAACTATTTACAAATTGTCACATGCCAGGAACGTCAACAATGCTTACTCACAAATAGTATTTGCGTTCTGTCTCGCCGTCTCCGAATACAAATAAATATCTACCCGTCAATGCACGCGCTAGAGTAAGACAGAATATGTTTCGCGAACTGGTTCACTCGCTAGTATAAATTACCCACGCGCCGAGAAATAAAGATTATTATTGTTCATTCAACTGTCAAGACTTGTTATTATTTGCCCACTATTCACTTTCGTTTTCATCCGCATTCCTGAGTATTTATATTTAAAATAAATACAAATCAAGATCATCACGACTTATAAAGATAAGCACTTCGCTACATTGGTGACCCCGCACGAAAACTGAATACGTATCTCGACTATATCAAATATCGCCGACTCGATAGCAATGTCAAAACAAGTGCAACCCGACACCGGCATCAGCAGCAACGCGATGAGCATCATGAACAGTTTCGTCAACGAGATCTTCGAGCGCACCGCCGCCAACGCCAACCGCCTCGCCCACTACAACAAGATGAGCATCATCACCAGCAGAGAGATCCAGACCACCGTCAAGATTCTACTCCCCGGCGAATTGGCCAAGCACAACGCCAGCAAGGACACCATAGCCGTCACTCAGATACAACACTACATCTGATGTGGACGAGCCCGACGCCAGCTCATGTGAAGTCAGTCCTGGCGATCAGCCACACGATTTACAGGATTGCCTCCCTCGACGAACTACTGACCGACAAGATGCTGGAGCAGACAAGCATTGCTACAACATCGATACAACCACGCTACAACCACGCTACAGCCACGAGCACCGCAGACTCCACCATCATCAAGCACCTGCAGATCAACCCTCCACATCGGACGCCATCTGCAACTTGATCTACACCATCACCACCATCATCAAGCACCTGCAGATCAACCTTCCACATCGGACGCCATCTGCAACTTGATCTACACCATCACCACCATCATCAAGCACCTGCAGATCAACCTTCCACATCGGACGCCATCTGCAACTTGATCTACACAACCAATCATCGACGATCAACGCAACGACCAACCAAGCATCGACGACAATCCGAATTTAGCGAGACACGACCAAACCTACCTCCCGCTTCCGCATCACCCATCTGTACGAATCTGCAGTTCCGGAAAAAAACGCCACTCGCTGCTGTTATCCACGTACCTACTTCGACAACGGGAAACGGATAACCAGTCCAGGCGTCAGATGCACCGGAACCTAACGTTCACGTAGGGCACGCGCTCTCTACGTTCACTAGGAAAGGAGCCATGTAGGATACCTACCTAAATAAATAAATAGTTGTCAAAATAAATAAGTGAATTGTTAAACATAATTTATTGTTAAAATTGCAAACATACAGGGTCAATGACCGATGAACTATTTACAAATTGTCACATGCCAGGAACGTCAACAATGCTTACTCACAAATAGTATTTGCGTTCTGTCTCGCCGTCTCCGAATACAAATAAATATCTACCCGTCAATGCACGCGCTAGAGTAAGACAGAATATGTATCGCGAACTGGTTCACTCGCTAGTATAAATTACCCACGCGCCGAGAAATAAAGATTATTATTGTTCATTCAACTGTCAAGACTTGTTATTATTTGCCCGCTATTCACTTTCGTTTTCATCCGCATTCCTGAGTATTTATATTTAAAATAAATACAAATCAAGATCATCACGACTTATAAAGATAAGCACTTCGCTACAATATCATCAGCTCTACAACCCAGGTTGGGTCTTGTTGACTGAAGAATTATCTGCCACATATATCTCTCAACAGCATTCCTTCGCCTATTGATATAACCAGTGAACTGTAACTTAGTTCCCTGTCACGCCATCCAGCCATTTCAGCTGAATGGCGTGACAGATATATTTTTTTGAAGACATAATTACTATGATGTTTACGTGATGTCCTTTTTGAAGTAGGCAGAGAGAAGAGATTTCTATGCCTTTCTACCCAAGCACACATCTCTCGATCAATCCAAATCCATGCATCTCATCATATATGCTCTCCTGTATCTCATGCTTCTAACATGTCCTTCAGTTGAAATTTCTTCGACTATATTCTTTCACCATATTATTCATTTCATCAGCCTCACCCTTCCTCACTCTCCATTTATTCCAGAAATATATATTTGTTTCGCAATCTTTCACAACTCATTCTCTCAACGTGGCCAAACCGTCTCAAGATTCCGTTCTTAATTTTACTTGTGACATTTGTTTTCAACAAACAATCCATCCTCAGATTATTTATTTCTCTATCAAACATTGTGAAACAGATATTCTACGCATTTACCCTACTTTTATCATTCCCTTTCAATACTCAGGCTTCGCTTCCATAGATCAAGGTTCGCACTAGCACACCTCTGTACACAAACATTTTCGAAGATTTTGAAACGGATTTATTGGCAAAACAGTACTTAGTGCACCATTTACCGTATTCCCTATAGCAAAACACTTTTCAATATCTTTATCCTATCATATTTCGAAAACATGCTCCAAAATACCAAAATTTGTCAAATTATTCTAATTTTTCGTTGTTCATTCGCAACTAATAATGAAATATTTTTTTATGTCATATTAAATATCTACTTTTCACTTTATCAATGTAGTAGTATAAGTGCGCCATAAACCTTGTTACATTCAGCAACGTGCCTTAATGTTAACTAACAATAAATAAATATGCTTTGCAAATCTACAGCACCCCTGTCGGGCTGTGCGAGTAAGATGGACGGATACAATTTGCTGGGAGTGCACTGATGATGCGGTCTGCCGACAATTATCGATGCATTTTTTCATATTGATTCCATTGCTGAGCCAAGGTGAAGACGGAGGAAGTCCCCTGACAGCCATCATCGCTGCTGACAACTGCTGGCCAAACTGTGGACTCCTGCTGTAAGAAATAATATTTAATTTATTAATTAAAAATGGTCAATCCCCATCTTTAAAATTCGATATTTTTTTGTTATTTTTTTTAATTTGGCCTATCTTCCTCCATGACATAAATCTTCAGAGGATAATCTTATTTATTTATTTATTTAACACTTTTATTGCAAATACAATCTGGTGGACTTATTGCCAGGTTGCAATCTCTTCCAACCAACCAGACAAAAGTAAATGAAGCAAGTTACGTGGTCGCATAAATCATTCAAATGACTATCCATCCCCACGAAATCTATAAACATAAACGCGAGAACATGCCCACGAATCCCACAAAGACGGACAATCACCCGAACATTATTTTTCATACAAAGTGAGATATCATCAATCAAAAGGAAAGGAAAGGATGGTGGAGAGGAAAGGAAAAGAAAAATCAGGAATGAAACACGTTATTTTACTGACTAGAAATTAAGAGTTTTTTCAGTCGCTTCTTAAAGCATGCCAAGGACGGAGCGAGTCTTATATTGGTTTGTAACTGATTCCAGAGTCTCACTGCATGGACAGTAAAGGACGACGTAAAGAAAGAAGAGCGATGAACTGGAAAGGCCAATAAACAATCTCTGTTTGAGCGTAGCGCTAATCCATGATTGGAAAGACGCTGAAAATTTTCGGCGAGATAAGAGGGTGCGGCGGGACAGTTAAGGATATTATACAATAGAGACAGTATGTGAATTTGGCGTCTATTTCTAACATTCAACCTGTTCAATGCCTTCTGGTATGAAGTTATATGATCATACTTTCGTAGGTTGAAAATAAATCTTAGACACACATTTTGAAGACGCTGTAATTTGTCCAGCTGTTCTTCTGTAACATCCAAGTAACATACGTCCGCATAGTCCAGAATCGGAAGAGCAGAGACTGTACGAGTAAAATTTTGGTTTTAGTTGGTAGGAATCTTTGCAACACTTTAAGGGAATGAAGGCTGAAGAAGATCCTTTGGCTTACCTCATTTATCTTCAGGTGAGCACAAACAAGTCTTGTTTGTGCTCCCCTGAGGATGAGGGGAAAGCCTTGAAACCGGTAGGGTTATACCGTTACAAAAAGTGGAATAAACAGTGTTTGATAAAAATAAATTACAATGTCTTTAAACCTCCACAACGTCTTAGCTATAAACAATGGAATAAACAGTATTTGACTAAAAAAATTACATATTCTTTAAATTTCCCGTATTAATAATGCCTTAACTATAAATAATAATATAAGTAAGTATTATTACCAGACGAACTCTTACTATTACCGGACGGTCCCTGTTGTCGGGTACCGTCGAACCCAAAACTCCAGGGTTAAAGTATAACGTCTTAGCAACCAGGCCACTCAAGTCATCGACTGCCGTATTAACATTCGTTAACAACTTTAAATATTTATTATTATAAACAACTGCAAACCGTTTTCGTAATAATTATTCTATTAAGATAACTCGTGCAGTGGTAATTCCGCGTCTTATATTCAAATGAATGAAAAGCAGTTCACAGGTGTCACTATAGGAGCGTAAATTTATACGAAATGAGATCTGAAAGTTGCGCCAATTCAGAGTTCTCTCATAACTCCATATTATATAGTAAATATTTATATGAAAATAGCGGTAAAATTTATACGATTATATTTTATGCAACAGTACAGCAACAAGAGACGAGTAAATGATTTTTCTTTTTTACTTGTTTGGTTTATTTTAAATTGTCGGCGTGTTACCTGTTTGATGGACCGCAACGCCGCTTTTTATCAAAATATTTTTTATCAAATAAACGTGTTGGATGACTAAATCAATGATGAGAGTTCTATGTGATCCGAAAATGCCAGTAAAGTTAAAAGGAAAAGTATATCAAACGATTGTCAGACCCGCACTCCTCTATGGCTCCGAATGCTGGACGATGCATAACTCTTACTCCAGTCAACTAGGAACTGCTGAAATGCGCATGCTAAGATGGTCAGCTGGTGTGTCCCTAAGATACGAAATAAAAAGCTCACGCATTTGTGGAAGCCTAGGTGTTACAGACATCAACAGCAAGATGGAGGAGTGGCGATTGAGATAGTATGGGCACGTTGGACGCAGAGCACCCGATCACATTGTGAACCAGGCAATCTCCATGGATCTTCCTCGAATAACAACCAGAGGAAGACCAAAGAATTCATGGGTGGTGCAAAAAGATAACCTGATACAGAGGCACGGCGTGGGGGACGTAGTCCGGGACAGAAGAGCATACAACCTGAGGACGAGGAGAGCTGACCCCAACAGTCTTCGCAGACAATGCGTTGGGATGGAGCCAGGGAGAAGAAGTGTTGGATGACTAATTATAGATAGAGTAAATCATATGACTTCTTTTTCTCTCGTGTGGTACCCTTAATCATATCAGAATTAGTTATCGCTCGATCGATCGTTGCTGGGCCTCGCAGTCGAGCATCCCCTCGCCATTCCGATGTCAATTCAATTAGGAAGCGAAGCTGTGCCGTAGATTTTTTTTTAAGTGAGTGAGCCGTTATAAACTAGCAAACTCACCGGCCACAACACTGTACTGGATCCGATGACACACCGGAGTGAGACCACCGGCATGTATTTCATCTATTTTTGAAAGAATATATATGACCGAAGTAATAGGTATCCTTATACCTCCGAATATTAGACGGAAAAAAATACCTGTGTTATTCAAGGGGAGTAGCACAGCTGGGTTCGAACCGATGACCTCCGGCACGGGAGTCCAGTGCGTTACCGCGCGGCCATGCATCTCTAATTGGTAGCACGGACATATTGAACAACGTGGCAGGTAGTCGATATTGTTTTCGGTCCCAATAATCATGCTTTCGTGTTTTAGCACAAATAATTGTCAGTCGATGATTCATTTAGCTTAAAATATACCTGAATTGCAGAAACTTTTGTTATATGATTTTATTAAAACTTGCTTAAATTTACAAAAAAATCTCGAGAATTTACGTTCGAAAAACCTGAACATAAACTATCCCTTCGATCTGAATACAAATATATGTGTTTTGTATTGTATTATACTTTTGTTATTTACAATACAAATTGGTGGGTTTATTGCCATGTGGAAATCACTTCTAACCAACCAGAATTATGTTAAAGAAGTCTAAAGTGAAAAATAATTGTATATTTTTTTAATGGGTTTCAACGAGGAGTATATGTATATATTTAAACAAATAAATTATCTTGTTACACAGTTTGACAAGCTGTGATCAACATGAAAACAATTTGTTCCTATTTGTCTTGTTTGGAACGATTGTGTGTTTGCCACGGGTCCCCAAGCTCCGGCGCGGCTCATTCATAATTATTGACAATGACCGCTATTATATTTGTTTTCTACAATTGCCGCGGATTCCTTGAAAAATCCCATTGTTGTTGCTTCTTACTTGTTGCTTTTATTGGCGTCTAATCACGGCACCAGAACAGAACCACGACGATACCAGCAGATCCGGGTTTGCTAATAGGCAAACCTGAGCATTTGCCGAGGGGCGCAAAGCCAAAAAATCATAAATAGGTTTTAAACATATGAAAAATAAGAATATAGATGAATGGTTTATAAAAAAATGCGTTCACTTCAGTTCATATTTGAAATCTAAGAACCGCCACGACTATTCAATGCTACAGTAACAAAACAATTGTATTTTTTTTATAATTGAAAACATATTTAAGATCCACACTAAAAACACAGACTTAACACATATCCATTAATCAATAGAATCAGACACAACAGTGAATATTGACTTCAATGACACCGTAGATGCGTTTAGCAAGAAGAAAGTATGACTTAAACTGTAGTCGTTTGCCTAGTCAACTGGTGAATATATGTTTTGAGTCTGGATCCAGTGGCAGGACGCCTTACTCCTTCATCGAGTAATTTCTGATACTGAGGATATTTAGCTTGACATTTGGAGAGAGGTTCAAAGGAATCGAGAGAGGATAGAGTTATAAAATGGTTGTGAATTATAAAATAATAAAAACGTTTAACATACATAGTATAAGTGATGATATTATATAAACAATATTACATACAAATATATTTCTTTATTTATTTAACACTTTTATTGCAAATACCATCTGGCGGGATTATTGCCAGCTGGCAATCTTTTCCAACCAACCAACCAAACAAAAGTAAATGAAGCAAGTTACGTGATCGCATAAATTATCCATCCCCACGAAATTCATGAACACATACGTGAGCATATGCCCATAAACCTCACAAAGACGGATAATTACCCGAACATTCATTTTTATAAAAAGTAAGATATATTTTTTAACCTGACGAGTTTATTGCCATGTGGCAATCTCTTCCAACCAACCAGAAAGATGTTTTTATAGGCCCTAAGTGTTAACCAGACTGGAATCTTATTTAAAAATTTTTGGAATCCAGCGGGGATCGAACCCGCAACCTCCAGATCGGCAGACAAGTGTCCTACCACCAGGTCACGGAGGTCGTCAATATTATCAATCAAAGTAAAATGAAGGGATGGTAGAGAGGAAAAGAAAAAAAATCAGGAATGAAACACGCTATATTACTGACTAGAAATTAAGAGTACATAAATTTATAAATTTTCCCATACGGAAAATATATATAGGTGAGTAAATAAAGAAGTATATATGATAACAATATAATAAAGGTAGAAGACGTTATAAAGGTGTGCAAAAGAATAAAGTTGCAATGGGCAGGACACGTAGCCAGAATGTCAGACACCCGATGGACATCTGAAATAATCCAATGGTAACTAAGAGGCATAAAGAGGCACAGAAGAAGACCGAAGGTACGCTGGATAGATGAAATCAGGAAGCATGGCAGCATCACATGGCATCAACGAGCAAAAAACCGAACTATTTGGAGTCAAATTGTGGAGACCTTCATCCAGCAGTGGATCGACCCTGGTTGACAATGATGATGATGAAATAAAGAAGGCGTGATGAAAGCAAGTAAAATATAAAAATATATCAATATAAAGGGGAAGGCGTGTGTGACTTTTTTAAAGATATAAATGCGTACATACCGTACACAGTAAATGAGGAAATATGTATAGGGGTTTGGGTGTGTCTATCTGCCTATGATTATGTGGCGCGAAATAACTCATCATCCGAAATGGAAAGGGTAAGCAGTTTTGACGTTTTAGGGGGTGGGGGGCGTTAGTGAGGGCGTACCTTAACTACTTAGGGGCACCGTCTATGCATGTGCGGCACTGGACACGATCACAAAGCCAGGAGTTGTGAAACAACTCAATTATCACTTTACAATAATAATATTTGTTAAAGTTACCTACTTGAGAATTTAGAAACATATTTGAGTAAGTGATATCTAGGTTTGAAGTACAGACACGGTTTTGAAACCGAAAAATATTATACAAACAAAGAAAATTATGCATTAAGAATAGAAATATTGTAGATGAAATAAGCTTTCATTCGAAAAGCTTTTGTAAGTATCAAAATAAGTAGACCACTTTTTAAGCTTCCTCCCCACTCTGTGTTTACGGCTGAATATATAACGATAATGCGACCTCTTAAAATTAACGAGCATTTAAAAAATTTAAAAATTGTTAACTTCTCTAATTCCCTGAGTGCTCTTTATTCAATTTCATGTAACTGTTTGAGTAAATTATATATTATTTGTTTAATCAAAGTCAAGTTATTTCAATTGATGTCAAATAATATAGAAATGTCTCTAGTTAGGATTTCTTCTTATGTTGGTATCACGGGTAATGAATGTGTCGACTCCTTGGTAAAAGAAGTATACTCGTATTTAACCAGTTGTCCAATATCTGATTTTTCACAGATAGTAATAATATTTTAAAATAAAACTTTAAACACAACCTTTTTCTTAAATAGCTGTTGGAGTGGGACATAACATGCGTAAATAAGGGATCTAAATATAAAGCAATCCAGTAATATGACCCTTTGAAACCATAGTTTATTATAATGAGAATGAACAAAACGGAAGTGTCAGTTATTTGTCGCTTGCGGATAGGCCACAACATCGTGACTTTACAGAGTGAGTATTGTAGAGGATCTCGGCTGCGAGTGTGGCTCGATGATGAGACTATAGATCATGTGTGTTTCGATTGACTTTTGCGTTACAGATTTGATTTTATAAGTCCCATATACTATATTTGCGGCGTTCAATAAATGTTGCATTTTCCAATTTCAGATGGATTTTTTAAGTTTTATCAGTTGAAGATTTAAATTATCTAAGTTTTCTTCGAAGCTTTCATTTGTCTAAAATTGTTATAATTCTAAGATTGACTTTGATGTGGGGGCACAAATCATCCGAATGTGGGTGGATTGCCTATAAAAAAGCTGTACTATCTCTGAAAAGTTTATCAAAATAATTTCCAGTGCGTCAGTAATTAAAAAAAACTACGCAATCAATATGTATGTTATTATAAAGCATAAATTAGATTCACGGTGGAGTCATCTTTTATTTTGTCTAAACACCATGTAATTGGCCACGGGTCTCCTGACACTAGAAGTTGAAGCTGGTGGCTTCTGATTTAAATATTCATACACAAATAACAAAAAAAACCATGTTATTGAATCAGAACCCTTCTCATTTTTCTTAAAAATATATTTATCTAGTTTCTGTTACTTGTAGATGTAATTATTTCCATAAATCAATCAACGTTTGCCGAGAATCAGACGTTAAGAATCATTTCTACGTATATTCAAAATATTATAGTTCAATTATAATAATTGCATAATGATCCCATTGTAAATGCGGCACTTCATAAAGTAAGCGCTTACGTGTACGTGTACGTGTATGTCATATTCTGACCTGCCAACTAATTAAGAATTAGGCGCGCTTAATACATCACAAAGTTGCGCCCTGAATGACGACTGCAAAACTACGAGTATTATACAGAGTGGCTGATACTGAATGCGAAGTATTGTCAAAGGTAATGAGGACTACACACAGACACTAACTACCCTACACCTAAAGCCAATTGTGTTAATGTCATATATCGAAAGATTTAATAAGGTTTAATTGAAGTTTTTAATTCCTTATCAAATTTTTCTGCAGAATCCAGATGCTGGAAAGTATCTAATGTAATGACCGCAGCCACTACCTCCCTATCCTCAAACTTAACTTATACATATTTATTTTATAATATTTTTAATCTGTCAATAAAAGTAGGTTCGAGTCCCGAGTTGGAGCTCCCTTGAGGAGAGTGCTCTCTAAACGGCACTATACGAGTATACATTGTCATTTTTCTATTATTATTACATACATATCATCACACAATGTCCCTATCGGAGTAGACAGAGAAGACATAACTTCAGACTTTTCTATCTCGACACACATCTTTAGCTTCTTCTACATCTTCTCCAAGTTCTCTGACTTTTTACATTCACTTATATCAGAATATCTTCTTCGTATGATCTAGGTCGTATGATCTGTTTGTGACGGTGGGCTATCCTGGGATGATGACGTCCAGCTGTCCTTCCACCTTTTCGGCGGCCTTATTGGTAATCTCCTGCTGCTAGGGTTTTCAGTCTTAGCAATTTTCGCAAATATCATATCCTCCATGCGGTCTACATGATCCCTCCAGAAGTGCCTTCTGCTTCTTCCCCACCTCACTATGTCTTCAACACCACATACAGACTTTATCGTCTCATTTCTGATCCGATCTCTAAGAGTTATGCCTGCGATGGAGCGTAGGGTTCTCATTTCCGCCACTCTGAGAAGGTTTTTTTGTCCTGTTGGTATCGGCGCTCACTTCTATCCCATATGTCATGATGGGGCGGACGCATGTCTTATATATCCTGACCTTACTTTCGGTTAGCATGTGTTTGTTTCTCCATATAGTGTCCCGCAGGCAGCCAGAATATAATTCACTTAATCCAACCATACTTTTCTTGGTCTTACTCTCAAATGCCTTCCACTCACATATGCACTATATACCTGTTGATAGTCTTTTTTCATTAATTCGTTAATTTTATTATTTCCCATTAAGAATGTATCACCCTGTGCGCTCTTATAAGAAAACCAAGATCTTGGCTTCCAAGTATTACCATAATGAACAATTTTGCCATTAATTGATTTAACTCCGTGTGCCGTGATATCCGGCCGTGAAGTACATAGTTACTCATAAAGTGTAAAAAGAAGAAGCTACCGCAATGTTATGTAATATCTTGTCGAGGAATTATAATTTAATAGAACAATTATCTAACTATGATTCACTGCAAATCGAAAAAAAAATTTAATTGATAGGTTATGTATCTCAAGGTGAGTTAAGACTTGCTCAGAAATATGACTTTAATATCACGGTGATGGACTCAGATTGGTTCATTAACTTAAAGGCGTGGCATTTGAACTTGAAATTGTATAATGGCGGCTGCTAGACACGAAAAAAATAATTGAATTCATCTTATTTTTTATGTCTCGAATATTCTGCTATGTCTCTAGCTCGGCGCACCACCTGTCCACTTCCCTCCCGATCATGGGCAATGTTGAATGCAGCGCTTAAAGAAGATCCTGTTTACTATTTTATTATGATCCATCCATCGCAACGACACCTTCCTCTTGCTCGCCTTCTCCTCACTGTCTTCACGATCACCAGTTTGTCCAAACTTTCATATATTTTTTTTTGTAGCAACATGCCAGTGATACGTTAGGCTTCTTTTTCTATATATTGTCGAAAGTCATTCGGTAATCTGTCATTCTTGGATGATACGAGTATGAACGTTGGTGCACATTGTGGTCTTAGATGGTTGATTTGGATGTTTCGGATAATTATCATAGGCAATGTACTCACATATTATTCTATCAAACTTTACGAAGAACTATCCTGTCTTTGGAAATTCCAGTAGCAAGAGCAATCACACTTTTCTACCATATCTTTCAATGGCAAATTGTAACGTCTTTTGTAAAATTTTCAATGTTGTTGTTTAATCTGTGCTACTCTCCTCGAACGACACAGACACTTTTTCCGCTTAGTGTTCGATGGCATAAGGACACTTATGACTTCGGTCATATCTATCCTTTAAAAATTTTGTTTTTGTTTTTTGAATTGACTTTCCATCTCTCAATATAGTTAGTTGTTTTGAACTTTTGTTACACTTATCAAATCTATTACAAATATATCATCACGCCATAGTGTAGGCACAGAGGAGCGAGTGCCAGACTTCTCTATCGCTACACACCTCATTCGCCTCTTCTACATCCATACACCTTCTCAAACAACTCATTTTATTTATTTGACTTTCTACATTTTCTTTTTTCAAAATACCATACACTTGATCCAACCATACTCTCTTTGGTCTTAATCCCCCACGCCTTCCACTCACATTTGCATTGTATGTTTTTTACGTTAGTCTTACTTCATTAATACGTCAAACCATCTCAAAGTGCGATTCTTTATCTTAATACATCAGCCTTAGGTTCAAATTAATCACACCGTGTACTATTCAAAGTGCACACATTTTTACAACATTTATTCGTCTCTTTTCAGTATCTTTCCAAGTCCACGTTTCACTTGCATGCACCAAAATTAGTCGTAAAATACTGTTGGCGACTATCATCTTAACATATTTTGATGCTGTTGTACGGCACAGCAATGCAGCAAGATCCGGCTCGAAGGACCACTTTGTACAGCACCGTACAAACACTGTAAAATAGGTGGATGTAGACATTCCAGAAACTGAGAATGTATTTTTGATGTTGTGCGGCCAATCGTTCATCGTAAGCTCCAATTTTCGCCCGTGTATGCCGTCATGGCTTGCGAGATACTACGTATCTCGCACGTTTTCGCTTGCATGGGCCGGCATACTTTTGATAGCAGCTATCGCGAAGGCCACGCATAAGGAACATTTCATTATAACAAGTACATAACAAATACATTTTTACATATCAAACAAAACATCTTTACATATCAAACAAAACAAATAAATAATTTGTTTTGGGTGACGCACACGTCCGATACAGCTGCGTTGTTCGAGTATATATGTTTTATTGTATCATTGACTTTATTCCTATCACTACATGCCGTTCGATGTCCCTAACTCTTCTGTCATCTAAGAAAATACTACCTCAGTAACAGAATTCGTCAACTTGCTCCAATCTCTCATTACTCAAATCTAATTTAACTAAGTTTAATAGTATTTCATGTACAGTTTCATGATGTGGTTTAATATTTTTTTTGTATGTTTAATTTTACTTTTTATATATTTTGTTCGAATTCATAAACCTATAAAAAAACAGATTATTATTTCTGTGGCGTTATGGCACAAGCTGATATGTCCGTTTTTTTTTGTCATATTGTGTTTATTCTCCCAATTTATAGAAAATATTTCTCAGCATGTTGTGGCAAAACTTAGTGTGTCAGTCATTATCCAAATAAAAGATATATCGTTTGGAAAAACTTGACATGTCAATTTATTAAAAAGAATGAGGAGCCCAAAAATTTTATGTTACATGTCGTTGTTTGGCATTACACAAATACAAAATCAGTATGTCTATTATGTGGTGGCAATACTTGATATGTATAATTATCAACATCTGACAACTCACACGTTTTGCAAAAAAAAATGAAACGGTGTGAAAATCGTACAGTTGACAACGAAGCTTTTGTCACCGGCATATATTGTAGTATTTTTTCTCCTGTAAACTAATGTAAAACTGACATATCAGCTTGTGCCATAACGCCACAGATTTAATAAACTAAACCATATCCAGAACACGGCGCTTTACATTACCGAAACATTGTATGAACAAATAAGTTATATTGTTTTAAGAAAAAAAAACAGATATTCTTTTCTATATCGTTATATCGTTCCCATTTCCCTCGTTGAAATCTTTGGTCACTTGAAGTTGCAATTAACGTCACTTTCGACCGATTGAAAATGTGACTGGGGCTATTAGATCTGAATGATGAATCATTATGTCATCAGAATGATTGGCACTGCAGTCACGCATGCACCTCGCTACTGCATCCATCTCATCAGAGACGCTTTGTCTTATTCATTATGTTCATGTTATATTATAATCATCAGTCAAGTGGACAATTAAAGTAGTCTATCATGTATCATACAGGTCAATCAAGGTACTTATTTATTTATTTAATAATAAAAGGTAAAATGTACCTTATTACAATAATAATAAGAAAACAGTAATAAGTGCTTCATACTCTACAAAAAAATTAAGTATAAAAATAATTTAAATCAACTATAATAAAAATACATGCAAATAATTTCTCCCAACTTCACATCGACGAACGCAAAGAAACCCTCGATTACAATATCCTCACTAGGACCGTGAAGTTCTATAAAAGACAACAAAACTATAGCAATGCTCTAGTCACTGCCTTGGGGGCTTACGAGAGTAAGTACAACCTACCTTTCCGCCACAAAGTTGGGGTAGGCCATTCGTTTTCAGCCTTGCGACTTCGCAAAAAAAACTTCGCGACGCCCCTGCAAAAACTTATATCTTCTTGACGCATGTGAACGTATTCGCACAAATGTACTTGCACAAAGACGATAAGCCTTGTGTGGTATGGAGTTCTACTGATTTTCGCCACTAACATGGTCTGCTAAGCAGTTGCCGCTAGTATGTATACAAGCGACAAGTCCAGACCGTTTAGTTACATTGGTAGCGGCGTGAAGGTGACCTACTACACGTTATTACAAGCTATACATTATAATAGAATAGATATATAAAGGTAACCATTGGAGTGAATGACTTTAACTGTGATTTTTTTAAATAAATGTGTTCATTTTTGCTTATAAAATATTTTATTTTCCTTTGTTTCACGGATGTTCTTTTTATTTTCGCACCACTCTTCACACGAATATTTCTTCGCGTCTTTCCTGAGGATCGCGGCCCACTGATGGAGAAACGATGGGTAGGCAATCGGGAGGAAGGTAGTCCAACGTATAGCTAAAAACATCTCCTCTCCATTGATTTCAACTTTGCTTCGTCAATACAATGTACCTAACAACATTCTTAAAAAAAAACAGGAAGTGCTTCATTTAAAAATAATGAACAATTTACATCAACTTAACAAAACCAAATAAAAAGGATAAACGCAATAAAACAATACATTATAGTTCGGAAAATCTAGGATGAGTCCTATGACAGTTCACAAATTTTCCCCAATACAACCTTGTAACGATGTTCAGTAATTTTAATTATTTTATCAACTTTAATATAAGCCTTATTTCTAATAAAAAGCAAGTTATTTAGGTAAATACTCGTACATTACATAAAACTAACAATAATGACAAATTTATACATCTTGTCAAGATAGACATCATCCGACACTCTCCGTGGAGATCCAGGTGAGATGCGTGGGCCGTGGGAGGGGTCGCAAGTATCGCCCTTTGCCACCCAGGGCTCCTCCCCCCTCCCCACGCAACTCCCGCCCTACATATAACTACCAAAAGGCAAATTTTTTACTCTTAAAGAATATTTTACTACACTTCGACTGGAACACCCTGTATAGCATAGATAATATTGACGAAGCCGTAGAGTACTTCCATAGTGTCATTTACGGAACGCTAGATATCTGCGTCCCACAGAAACATAATCTACCAAATTTGCCCAACTATCCAGTTTGGTTCAATGTCGATATAATCCGAGATCTCAAAAATAAAAACAAACTTCACAACAATTATCTTCAAAGCAGAAACCAGGCTGATTACTTAGAATACTCGAGGCTGAGAGCCAAATTAAAAACTCAAATAAAACAATCGCGCCATGAGTATTTAGCCAAGATAGAGACCGACATCCGAGGAAACCCTTCGAATCTTTGGAATCATGTAAAAAATAGAAAAACGAATAAAACTAGCTTCAAATCTATGAAACTGGGAGACAGTATAACCGAAGACTCCCAAAAGATTGCAGAAAACTTTGCACAATATTTTCAATCAGTTTACGTAGATTCAGCGGCCAAATATGACACAAAAAATATTTTAAACAGTTCGTCAGACAGCAGAAGCATATCGCTCCATTCCATTTCTAAGGAAGACGTGCTGAAAAGCATAAACTCCTTGCAAACCGACAAAGCAATCGGACCAGATGGGTTATCAGCCGACATTTTCAAAGTCTGTGCGAAATACGTGTGTGATCCCATCTGCTACATATTTAACTTGAGCATAAATACCAATACATTTCCCGTAAGCTGGAAGACAACCAGGGTCTGCCCTATCTTCAAATCGGGAGACCCGTTAGACTCTCATAATTACAGACCTGTAGCTGTTCTCTCTTTGCTTCCAAAAATTTTCGAAACTGTACTGTGCAACCAATTGACCCACCAAGTATCAACAAGACTTATTGGAAACCAGCATGGCTTTTTGCCAAAACGATCGACTGTTACTAATCTTCTCTCTCTCACACAACAGATTGCGTCAAACTTAGATGAACTTTCGCAAACGGACGTAATATATACAGACTTTCAGAAAGCTTTCGACAAAGTTGATCACGATATATTACTAAAGAAAATGCACAAACTTGGCTTCAGCGATAATCTAATTCGATTATTTGCATCTTACCTAAAAGAAAGATCTCAATACGTAACAATCCGTAACAAGTCTTCTGTGGAATTTATCGCAAGATCTGGTATACCACAAGGATCCAATTTAGGTCCCCTACTATTCCTCATATTAATAGACGACATTCAAAATTCCATAAGTCACTCGACATGTTTATTGTTCGCTGACGACTTGAAAATATTCAAAAAGATCAATTCACCTCAGGACTGTGCACAGTTACAAAAGGACCTAGACTCCCTAGTCTCCTGGAGTGAGCAAAATCATCTTCTGTTCAACATTAAGAAATGTGTCTGTGTATCTTATAGTCGATCGTTTTCACCAATCCACCATCAGTATACTATACAGGGAGTGGCACTAAACAGAGTTTCTGAATTCAAGGATTTGGGCGTAACCTTCGATGTTGGACTCACGTTCGTTAACCATGTCTCACGTTTGATATCGGACTGTTACAAACTACTCGGTTTTGTAATGAGAATATCAAGAGAATTTAACAGCACCGATATCCTCCGAAACTTATATAATTATCTAATTAGAACCAAATTACAATATGCATCTACGGTTTGGGCTCCTCACCAGCTCAAATACAAAAACAATATAGAACAAATACAAAAAAAATTCCTCAGATATCTATGGTACAGAACAAAGGGCGATTACCCAAAATATGCTCACCATGCCGAACTTCTCACGGTGTGTAACTATAGAAGCCTCGAAACAAGAAGGCAAGAATCCATTGCGATATTCCTAATATAGGTTTTCCAAGGTTCCTTTAACTGTCCCGCGATTCTAGAAGCACTAAGTTTATATGTACCCAATAAATATATCCGTGCAAGGAATCACCCTCTGTTCTACATACCAACTTACAGGACGAATATCATGGCTAAACACTCAGTCACCCGTGGTATAGATATATTGAACCAACTGAATGACACGGTTGATATATTCTCGGTACCGTCTAGCAGTATGAGAAGAATCCTGGCTGATATTATTCCTAACGAATAAGCTAACGCTAGAAGCAAACCCTCTTTGTGTAACAGGAGAAATCCGTGCAAAGTGGATAAAAAAAAAAAAAAAAAAAAAAAAAAAAAAAAAAAAAAAAAATTTGCAAAAATGTGTCAGTTTGTTAAAATCAAATTATATTTGGTGACGTTTGTCAAAAGTCACTACGTTAGTCTGCATTGGCTAGGGATGGGGTATTCGATAATTGGAATTTCGAAAATCGATTTTAATTAAACGTTCGTAATTAGTATTAATTCATAGTGGATCTTGGCCTATTTAAAGATACATGCAAATCATACAATACCTTAGAAAGTCAGTTTAATGAAAAACAATTTTTCGATTTATAAAAAAACTATTCGATTTGTAAAAAAAAACGATTTTACCCCATCCCTTTGTGACAGACGTCGCACGGTTCATCCTAGACTTTCTAAAGTATAGTAAGTAAGTACATAAGTCAAAGGGATTAAAAATATATGTAGTGACGATGTATGACAAAAACCGTATTAAGTGATAAAGGATAAATGTAATTTTTTTTATTTTTAAAGTAAGGTTTGGGCATGTGGAACGAATGAATGAAGAAATACTAACAAAACAAATATATATATAACAAATGTGAGTGGATGCCTGTGAGAAAAAACCAAGGAAAGTATAGTTGGATCAAGTAAATAATATTATAAAATAAGGAAAAGTGAAAAGTCAGAGAAATCATAAAAGTTCTGAGAAGGTGTATGGATGTAAAAGACGCTAAGGATGTGTGTCAAGATAGGAAAGTTTAAGATTCTTTCCTCTGTACCTCTCCCGATATGGAAATGGTGTAATGGTATGTATGTAAAAAAATGAACAACATATAAATATCGAGTTGATTAAACGATATAGGGCCACTCAAATCAGCTACCCGCACCTCACCGCACCAATTTAACATTAATGCAAAAAGGATAGTTCAGTACATATTCAATAATTAATTAATTTTGCAATCAGTCTACTATTGTTTTGAGAGATTTAAGAAAAAACATCACAAAGGAATAAGTTGACAATTGGACCAATATGACTCGAATACTAACCTTATGTTATATTGAAGATGCGCCATGAATTTATGATCGTATCAAGACGTCTTTATGTATGCAAATGGCTTTTATTTTATAATAATTTCTAATTTGAATTCTTGGCAGAACTATTGTATATAATATAATGACCTAGTACTATAAAAGGTATTTGTATAAATTGTAAATTAAATGATGTCTTGGGTCATGGTTAAATATTGAGGCGTAGAAATAGGTCTTATGATATACAAACACCCACGTTATTTAGTATGATAAATTGCATTGTTAATAGGGTCGACACTTTTAAGTAAAGTTATCTGAATTTGTCAAGATAAGAACAGTTTTCTGCATTGACAACTTAAATATTAACACTTTAAGACTCGATCGATATCAAAACAACCTTTCCCAATGCCCGGTTTGTTTTTAATGAATTCTGATTTTTGTGAAGAGTTTACTAAAATAGCTATATCTAAGTAAATATTAAGAATATTCTAATGAAATTTGTTTGTTTGTTTGATCATTTAGTTTAATATGGTCATTATGCCAACATTTTCCTTAGTGGAGAGCTACATTGCACTCTTTACAAATGTACCTGATCTCATTTCTCTTGTGCTTAGCACATGCCTTGCAAGTTGTCCAGGGTTTTTCTTTTTTTATCAATTGACTGATTACATATCAACACATGTAAAGACACGTTCTTTGATAACCTGTCTGGAGGATTTTGCCAATTCCTTATTCTATTTGGGCCCGGAGACTTTAGTTGGTCTCCAGATTTGTACATAAAAATCTTCAAGATCTGACATTACCACAAAGTAAAAGCCGAAACCTTTGATAAACCGTCGGAAACTGTTAATAATTTCACGGAGTCGTCATATTTCAAAATCCGAAGCAGTACAAATCGAAGCTATGAATAGTCATATATTTAGAGCCCATGTATGACAGAATACGAAATAGTGTTTAGTGAAATTAAGGCTGATGTGTTAAGTTTGAGGAAGAAGAGCACTGAAATGGTTTGGGCATGTAAAACGAATGAATGAAAATAGACCAACAAAGGTGAGTAGAAAGCGTAGTAGAGGAAGACCAAATAAAGTATGGTTGGATCAAATTAATGCTTTTCTGAAAGAAGGAAACATAGAAAGTCAAAGAGATCGTAAAATGTATATGAAAGGTGTCGTCGTCGTTGCTGTGTCTCATAGTCGATAATACCCTCTTTATCCCAACGTCAATTCAGTTGGAAAGCGAAGCTGTGCAGTGGAGTTTGTTCCTCCTTTAAGCGAGTGGGCCATTGCACACCAGCAAACTCACCAACCACACCGCTGAACTGGATCCGATTGCACTCTGAAGTGAGACGTTCGGAGTACATCGTCGTGTTTTTTTAAGAATAGGTATGACCGAAGTCATAGGTATCCTTATACCCCCGATTACTAGATGGAAAAAATCCTGTGTCATTCGAATGGAGTAACACAGACATAGGAACAGATGATCTTCAGAACGGAAGTCCAGTGTGTTATCGCTCAAATGTAGAAAAGGGCGAAGGATCTATGCTAAAATATGAAAGTCTGGTGCATTTTTTCTCTGGGAAATGGAGTGTTAGTATGAATGAAAGATTATTATTATGAATATTCAGAAAATATTATTATCACGCCCTAAAATTTAATAATCGTTGACGGGTAACCCATAAAGTGTTTGCCTTATGTATACAACATTTGCGAATAAACGGCACGGGAATGAAACGGGGAAGTTGAGGAGTTGTACCGTACCGCCGACAAAAACAGGTATACAGCAAACTCTCGATTATTCGGGATAGTGAGGAAAAATATTGACCGGATAAACTGCATCGAAAAAAAAAATGGAAAAAAATATACATACTAAAAATTACCTCAGAAACTTTTTTAAATGGTGTCAAGCAAATTTGCAGCATTAGCTTGGGATGAAGAGATGTTGAATCCACACCAAGGTTCGAAAAATATTTTAAAAATATTTTAAAAATATTTTAAAAATATTTTAAAAATCAAGAAAAAAATCCACATAAAACTGAAGCTTGCGAATTAGCGAAACGAAAATACGAAATTGAGAATATAAAATACATATATTAGGTCCTTACATATGAAATTGGCGTTTTGTTTGGGAGAAACATAAAGTTGATTTTTTTTTAATATAATATATTTATTTAATCAAAGTATGTACCATTGCTATCTATGCACTTTTGCCATCTCATAGGTAGTTCATCGATCCCTTTACTAAAAAAACCATTCGGACGGGAATCAATAAAATCTTTGAAGTCGGTTTGGACTGCCCCATCGGAGTTGAATTTTTTCCCTTGCAAGAAGTTATCCAAATTTCGAAAAAAATAGTAATCTGTCGGGGCAAGGTCCGGAGAGTACGGTGGATGTCTTAGACATTCCAATTGAAGCTCTTCTAATTTGGTAGCCGTCTGTTGTGCAGTGTGTGGTCTAGCGTTATCATGAAGCAGCAGTGGCCTAGAGCGATTAACCAGCCTCGGTTGTTTAGCAGCTAGCTTTTCCATCATGGTTTGCAGTTGCTGACAAAAGACATCTGCCGTAATCGTCTGGCCAGATTTAAGAAAGCTGTAGTGAACGACACCAGCACTAGTCCACCAAACGCTCACAAGTAACTTTTTTGGAGTCAATTTTCGCTTGGGGCATGGTTTGGCTGGTTCGGCAGGGTTCAGCCATTGCGATGAGCGCTTCCGATTATCATACAGGATCCACTTTTCATCACAGGTAATGATTCGATTCAAAATCCCTTCATTATTGTGCCGGTTGAGTAATGCAACGCAGCAGTCAACGCGCGTTTGTTGATTTGCTTCACTCAATTCGTGAGGTACCCACCTTTCAAGCTTTTTCACCTTCCCAATTTGCTTCAAGTGGATTAAAACAGTTTTATCACTAACACCGCAGCCTGCAGCTAACTCGGACGTGGTTTGCGATGGATCCGCTTCCACAATAGCCTTCAATTCTTCATTATCAACTTTGGTCTCCGGCCGTCCACGGGGCTTGTTTTGCAGGTCGAAATTTCCAGAACGAAAACGTTGGAACCAAAAACGCACTGTGTTTTCTTTTGCGGCACCGTCGCCATACACATCATTAATCCTTCGAGCCGTTTCTGCAGCACTGGTGCCACGGTGGAACTCGTACTCGTAAATAACGCGATATTTCAAGTTTTCCATTTTGTAAACTGAGTGACGCAAAGAAAAAATACAATTGAGGAAAAAACAAATGAATTATAATTTTCGAAACACAAATACTTGAGTAAATAGCTGTATAAATTTGAATTTGGAATTCCTAACCAAAGAGAAGATATTTGAGATCAAAGTTGCCAGTACGGGAAAACGCCAATTTCATATGTAAGGACCTAATATGAACAGTAAAAATAGTCACTAATAAATCAAACCTAATTTATATTACCATATTTACATGATGCACCCGCTCACTTACATTATGTAGAATCTAGTACCGAGATTTCTGATCGATGACTTATTTATTCGCTATTTAGCCAGTTTTATTATCTGTTACATATTACCAGTTTCGTCAGTTTTATTTTATGACACGATATATACGAGTATTATGTCGACCAATTGAAAAATGTTTTTTTTTAATTTTAAATAATATTTTGAAATGGGATAAAAAAAATCGGAATAGGTTAATTACTTATACATCGATAAATCTGCAACCCAGTTGATGCTATACCGAATAATCGAGAGTCCACTGTATTTTCTCAACAAAGACCGTCAAAGTTAGAGGGGTCAGGTGTGGAAAAGAATAAATATACTATGTTACGTAAACTATTATACAAAAACTTTTACCATTTTAAATTGTCATTATCCATACATACTATGTACGATCATGCTGTCACTTCGGGAACTTCACCAGAATTTCCTGTAAAAGTGGGGGTACATCAAGGATCGGCACTCAGTCTGCTACTGTTCATCTTAGTCATGGACTATTTAACTAACCAGGAAATGAACTGTCTCCTAAAGATCCTACTATTTGCAGACGATATCGTATTAATAAGTGAAAACCACGAAGACCTGCGAAATAGTCTGGAAAGGTGGAGAAGAATCTTGGAGGACAATGGATTGAGACTGAGCAGAAAGAAAACAGAGTATCTGTATCTACCATTCGAGAACACAATTGCTGTCACTCCCGTAATGCAAATGGATGGAGAAACATTACCAAATTGTGACTCCTTTAAGTATCTTGGGTCAATCATCCATAGCGATTGAGGATGTGCAGCAGATGTAACACATATAATTAGTGTGGTATGGATGAAGTTTATTTCAATGACGGGAGTTCTATATGATCCGAAAATGCCAGTAAAGTTAAAAGGAAAAGTATACCAAACGATTGTCAGACCCGCACTCCTCTATGGCTCTGAATGCTGGACGATGTATAACTCTTACTCTAGGCAACTGGAAACTGCTGAAATACTCATGCTAAGATGGTCAGCTGATGTGTCCCTAAGAGACAAAATAAAAAGCTCACGCATTCGTGGAAGCCTAGGTGTTACAGACATCAACAGCAAGATGGAGGAGAGGCGATTGAGATGGTATGAGCACGTTGGACGCAGAGCACCCGACCACATTGTGAACCAGGCAATCTCCATGGATCTTCCTCGAATAACAAGCAGAGGAAGACCAAATAATTCATGGGTGGTGCAAAAAGATAACCTGATGCAGAGGCACGGCCTGGGGGACGTAGTCCGGGACAGAAGAGCATACAACCTGAGGACGAGGAGAGCTGACCCCAACAGTCTTCGCAGACAGTGAGTTAGGATGGAGCCAGGGAAAAGAAGATGCTGTCTTCTTATCGGGGTAAGTAGTAAGGAGACAGTGCCAGACTTTCCTATCGTGACACACATCTTTTGCCTATTCTACACCTAAACACTTTCTCATATAGCTCCTTCGATTCGTCTGACGTTTTACATTTCTTTATTTAACCTTTCCCTTCCTGCGCTAAAAAAATCCGCCCATTCCGGTGATGTGTGTTCAATACACATTAATACGAATGAGCGATTTAAAATCGGAAAAATTAGAATATTCATATCATAGCCAATCGCTTAAACTAATTAAATTTGAAGTCAAAAGTGATATTAATTGAAATTTTATTGCTGAAAACATGAAAAAAAATATCGGACGACGTTCACAAAACGGGCGAAGCGACCACCTCGAACGAAAGCCGGCTGGCTACTAAACGAGAGAAGCGACCGAACTGAGATTCTATTTTATGCGTTCCCGTATACCGAAGTAGAGTGAGAGTGAGACGTGAATAGCGTCGCTTCCTCACCCATACGGATTTTAGAATGAATATACCTACGTCACACACTAGCACACGTTTGATTGTATTGGTGAATTTATTCCCGATTTTCACAAAATATCTCTGATGTGGCCGATAAGTGCTAATTATTATTAATATTATTTTTTTCATTCAATGCGTAAATGTATTACGGAGGAATACCTAAAATCTGAACCCAGTATTTATTATATTTATAGAGATATTAAAGTTTTTAGAAGCAATGTGTACTAGTTACACATCACAGGACAGGAAGGGTTAAAAATGTCGTACACTTGATCCAAACTTGCCTTTCTTGGTCTTCCTCTATAACGCCTTTCACTTATATTTGCACTGTATGTTATTGAAGTATTTCTTCATTCTGTTTTGTTATTGTAGTATTTCTGCATTCATTCATTCCATCTGCCCAAACCATCTCAGAGTGCTCTTTTTCATCTTGCTCAACACATAACCCTTAAGTTCACACTCATCCCTTATAAGTTCATTCAGTATGTTGTCATAATTGTAGTAATCAAATTCTTGAATTGATTCATGTATGAGTAAAGAACATTATTAAGTGATTCTATAAATTGACACAATATTATCTTCGGCGCTAGCAATCGAGCCATGAGGTCTAGAAACACTCAATTAAGCACGAAACTCGCGGTTCATCATTGCGCATGTTACCTACCTACGCCACCGCGTGTGAAGAGACTACAGCACTCGGTGCGTGCGAGATTTTTTAATTGACAAAATCTTTTTTCAGGTAGGGTTTCCTTTTCTGATTTTTTTGGGTACCGCCGTGAAAAAAACTTAAACCACCAGGTGGAAGTCAAGCGTCTTCCCAACTAGGCCAAGGAGGTCGTCAATAATACATTACAATTAATTGTCACTTGCTGCTATTAGTTATTTAATTGACCTTTAAGCGTTTTGATACAAACGAACGAAACGTGTCATGAAAAAGTATTTATATCTATTTGAATAAAAACGATAAATATATATTTATATTTCATTCGCACAGTATCAAAATTAATTAGAAATCACATTTGTTTAACTAAATGAAAGTTGTTTAAATAAGTAATGTCCTTGCAAACACTTGTGCTTATAAATTTTGACTGCTTTATAAAAACTAAAAAAAAGGCTAAAAAATACCGTTTCATAAAGGCTGTGTTATAAGAAGCGAATTCGATTTACATTTCCTTTTTAAAGTAGATATTTATTATAAATATATATTTAAAAAAATTAAGTAGTAACTACTACCAAAAGGAGAAAATTGGAGTGCTTTAGATAAATCTGGAGATTGCGGGTTCAAATCTCACTGAAACCCATTTTATTAAAAGGATTCCTGTCTGGTTTTCACTTTAAGCCTTTTAAACAACTTTTTGGTTGGTTGGAAAAGATTACCGCATGGCAATAAGTCTTTAGCGAATGTCCTTGATGGACGCGCTGATGATTTTGATTGTTTGGTATTTAAATAAAATACGTCGATTAGCAATGCGGAAAGAGAGAGTGAATAATCAATGAATACTAAACAGTGATTAATGATCAAATGATGATTTATTTATCGGTAAGTAGGTATTTATATATTTCAAAATGGGCGCGAGAGTGCGCCCGCAATATATTTTTATCTCGCTTCTGTGCGGGCAGAGATGGTCGATTGCAGTATTGCAGACATTGCAAACAATACTGTGGGTAACAATTTGTTTGCGGAAACGGCGAGACAGCGTGATGCGTTCTCTTTCTACTGTGGAATGTATCGTAAATAGTATTCGTGGGTAAACAATATCGATGTTTTGGTATGCGACCTTTGGACATATCCGAAGGTCGTTTCGTCGGTCGTTGACCGTGCCTGTTGATAATATTCAGGCACTACCGTAGTTCCTACAAGTCCACCATGTTATACTGTATCATATACAGTGAAAGTTTAATGCAATGCAATATAATGCGGGGAGAAGAATATGAAATCAAGGTCGGTATCATCTAATATTGCAGGCTAGAAGAAACATTTGAAGAAGGCGCGTCTCCTGGTTGTAGAAGTTACATCAGAGATTTCACTGCGGTACCACAAGAGCATCTGCCTCTAAAGTTGAGATAACCATGGTGATCGTCAACCTCCGAAGAGGAGAGGAACTTTAAAAAAGAAAAACAATTTTACTTAGTCTGAAAAATCTGAACCGATATTTTTATTTTATGTAAGTCACAATCTTTACCCTTCGGAATACACATATACATACCATCACGCCATTTCCCTGTCAGGGTAGGCAGAGAAGACAGAGTGCTAGAATTTCCTATATAGATACTTATCCTTCGCCTCTTCTTTTTTTAATCAACTTTGCACGGAGTCCTCCTGTTACACAAAGAGGGTCTGCTTCTAGAGTTAACTGATTCGTTAGGAAGAATATCAGCCAGGATTCTTCTCATACTGCTAGGCGGTACCGAGAATATATCAACAGTGTCATTCAGTTGGTTCAATATCTCTATACCACGCGTGACTGAGTGTTTAGCCATAATATTGGTTCTGTAAGTTGGTATGTAGAGCAGAGGGTAATTCCTTGCACGGATATACATACATCCACACGCCTCATACAACTTCTACGATTTCTTTGACTTTTTACGTTTCCTTTTATCAAAATTTCATTAACTTGATCCAACCATACTTTCATTGATATTCCTCTATCATGCCTTCCACTTTTGCACTACACATTTTCACTATATATTATCCTTCAGAATAAATATCACATTTGTATGGATTCCCACTCACCAGAAAATGGATATATAATCGTTGACCGTCTGGCAAAAGATACCACATTATCCTGGTTCTCCCCCTTAAAATATGAAACCCCTACCCAGAAAATCATATCGCAGACTAAAAATCGTTCACTCGCCAGTTGGTTAAATAACTAGGGGTTGTCTGGTAGCAATAAGGGCAAGTTAAAATTCCCACCACGTCTTAAATCTAAAAAAATACTTGTCTAAACGAATTGTATATATGTTGCTTATAGTTAAGGCATTAACGTTGTGGAGGTTTAAAGACATTGTAATTTATTTTTAACAAACACTGTTTATTCCACTTTTTTGTGACGGTATAACCCTACCGGTTTCAAGGCTTTCCCCTCATCTTCAGGGGAGCGCAAACAAGACTAAATGCTGTTCGAACTGGTACCGATATAGACACTTCAACGGTTGGTGGCTGGGGGGTGAGGAAGGCTAGGGATAATTTCGGCCAAGAGCGGGGAGATTTTGGGGAAATAACTGTTCAACAGATGCTCCGATCGGTATACTGACTTAGAAATTTCTAGGGCCTCTAATCTGTCCAATTTATTTCCGTTGCCGCTAATATGTAAGAATTTGGCATCATCGATAGAAAAAGTATGATTCTCACGGTGACAATGATTAGCCATTTCAGAATAAATTAGAGGATTCCTTTTTAAAATTGTCGTGGGTTAATGGGACACTGAGCAATCTATGAAGCATACAGTTAAAGGCGGCCTTTACCGATCGGAGCATCTGTTGAACAGTTATTTCCCCAAAATCTCCCCGCTCTTGGCCGAAATTATCCCTAGCCTTCCTCACCCCCCAGCCTCCAACCGTTGAAGTGTCTATATCGGTACCAGTTCGAACAGCATTTAGTCTTGTTTGCGCTCCCCTGAAGATGAGGTGAAAGCCTTGAAACCGGTAGGGTTATACAGGAATAAACAGTGTTTGTTAAAAATAAATTACAAATTGTATATATTGTAATTTATTTTTGACAAACACTGTTTATTCCACTTTTTTGTGACGGTATAACCCTACCGGTTTCAAGGCTTTCACCTCATCTTCATCAGTCTTGTTTGCGCTCCCCTGAAGATGAGGTGATAAATTACAATGTCTTTAAACCTCCACAACGTTAATGCCTTAACTATAAACAACAATTGTATATATCATTTACAGAATGACAATAGGTCACCGTGTGACAGGAGCCTGCTTCAAAGCATCCATTTTCTACTTGTCCAGCCTAGCGCAGGAGGTGAGCACGCGACACCAGAATATTGATGCTACAGTTTTGCATTCTTAAGCTTTATTATTTGATATCCTATGCTAACATCGAATCTTCATCATGTGCCTAAGATACCTCTGCTGATATTTTTCGAATGTCTTAACATGTCGTCTGTAGGGAATCCATGATTCGCATCCTTAAATCAGGTATGGTATGATTACAGCTTTATGTATGTTTATCTACAGTATGATTATAGACTATTGTATACCTACAGTATGATTATGGACTACTGTAGTTTTTCGTATATTTTACACCTTTCCTTTAATTTAGATTGGCTTAAACGAAAGCCTAATTTACTAATTATAATATACTAAGTATGAAAGTAGATCATGCTTAAAATTGAGAAAAGAGCACTGAGATGATTGAGCCACGTAGAAATAATGAATAAGACAAGAGTAGAATAAATGGTACTAGTTGTTTGGTTTATACATGCTCGCCACTGAAAGACTGAAAGGTTTGAAAAAGTCATAACTTGTTCATTTTCAATTTTTTTTAGAGGTTATAGAACTTTACTACCACAAGATACTCAGCAACGCTTGCAGTACGCCATTCGATTTCAACACCTAGCCAGAGATAACAACAACTTTTTGAACAACTTGATAATGAGTGATGAGCCCCATTATCATTTAAACGGGTACATCAACAAACAAAACTGCAGATTTTGAGGTACTGAGAATTTCAGAGAATTACATCAATATCAGTTGCATCCCAAAAAATGCACTGATGGGTGCGGTGTTATTGCTGAAAGAGTTATCGACCCCTATTTCTTTGAAAATGAGGAAGGTCAGCCAGAAAGAGTTAACGGGGCCCTGTATAGGACAATGCTTGATTTTTTTTACGAGTATACTCACCAGTCGAAGATAATCAGGAGGTATGGTTCCAAAAGGATGGAGCTACTGCGCATACTACCAGGGCGACGATGGCAGTGTGCGAAGTACAGCGATGAACATCCGTTAACCTTTCATGGGCCACCCTATACATTGTACTAGAATAGTTTATAATATTTTCCATTCGTATGAAACCTTTCAACATATTAAATTTTTTGATGCACACATATTGAAAAGCGTTACAGGAATACAATATTGTCTTCGTCCTTATTAATCGAGCCGTCGGCTTACACAGAAGTACTGTAGTGAGTTACGGCTTACACAGAAGTACTGGCATGGAATACACATTTCGCCATAGCACGTTTTATCAATACTCCTTAACTTGAAAAGGCAACAATACTCGCACACAGTGAATACTGTTACTCTTGTAGCGTGTGTCCTAGTAGGACGTGCTGATGATGTTGATGTTGACATCGCTATATTCGTTTTAGTCGAATTCTGTGTTCCTTTTCGTTCGGGGTCACCAATTTAGCGTGATGCTTAATTTGATACGTCGTGATGATCTTGATTTGTTTGTATTTAAAATAAAATACAAAATTCAGGAATGCGATAAAAGTGAGAGTAAATAATCGATAAATAGTAAACAGCGATGAATGGTCAAGTGAATAATAACAAGTCAAATGATTAACAATAAGTGCTCTTTATTCAACGATAAGTAGGTATATATAGAATTTCAGAACGGGGCGCGTGAATGCGTCCGCCATATATCCCCATCTCACTCCTGTGCATGACAAGGCGTTTGCAGACGTTGCCAATGATATAGTGGGTAGGATATTTATTGCCGAAACGGCGAGACAACGCGATGTGTTCTCTTTCTACCTTGGAATGCGATGTAAATATTATTTTCGTGTACACAGTGTTGACGTTTCTGGTATGTGACAATTGTAGATATCCAGAGGTTGATTCATCGGTCGTTGACCCTGCATGTTAACAATATTTAGGGACGTGGGTACCCTACACTCTTGTCAGATTGGGACCTTTTTTGGCACCATCGGGAATCGAATCAAAATTCTCGAGATGAACACCAGCGCATTACTAATGAAGCTATGGAAGTGAGCATTTTATATCAGATATTGCATATTGTTCCAGTTATCTTGCGAATATTGTTAACACACTGACTTTAACCAAATGACTACCCCTTTTTCCGATCGCCACCGGGAATGTAACTTAAAACTCGCGGGTGAAAACCAAGTTTCTTACCAACTAGGTCAAGAGATCGCCAATCGCTGTTAATTTACAGATATTTACATGGCACTGTGTTTCTTGATTCTTTTAAATTAATCTCTTAATTTATTGATACATTTTTCCCACTGTATAAAGTCCATTTGTTCCCCTTGCCAAGTACGGCCCTGTAATTACAATATGTATGTTAGGCAGGTAGCTCCATATTTTAAAATGTCTATAACGTTTAATTTAATATGTTATTGCACCTGACTTATTACAAATAACTTGTCATTAAATACTTTTGTTCTTTATTGTCTACTCATATGTCGAAATGGTTTAACTTCAGTTGGAATAAAAACATAATTATTTATGATGAACGGCAACCTCTGAGATTTCGGCATATCAGGTCTGTATTGCTTGGCATAAGGTCATTTCTACCATTATAAATTCGAAACTTTTATATAAAAGTTGAATATCACAACGTAAACATTGTTTTGAAGCCATTGATTGCAGGTTGCTGGACTATCCATCATGTCGTGTATCTCATGACTGAGCGTCGTGACTCCCATGATAGTCCTTAACGACTCCTTTCCATTCATACCTTCACTCCGCAGTTCGAAAAGCAGTAGTTAAGGGATTATTACATTAGCTTTGTTTTAAGCAGGACTAACACATTGCATTTGGAGCCCGGTGGGGGCGCACAACTCGCTCATGGTGGAGAAAGTACAAAAAAAATATCTACGATATCTCTATATGAGAGAGTTCGGTGACTATCCATGGCTTTATCCTACTCAGTTTCTACTGGGCATGCTCGGGTATAACTCCTTGAACGTAAGAAGAGATCTGCTTCTCCTGGTATACGTTGTCAAACTCGTTCGAGGAGTTGTGAGCTGTCCAGCATTACTACAAAGATTAGCGTTAAATGTTCCTAACAATTACACTAGACTGCGCCGGCAAGAACTGTTCTCAATAACATACGCAAGAACGGGTCTTCCAGCCGCTATGCCTGTTGGAAGGGCCTTAACTCTTCTGAACGGGACTGCTTCGGATATTGACATATTTCATATCACATTACCAAAAGCAAAAGTAAATTTTCTTCTTAGATTGAGCGCGTTAGAATGCACTCATCAACGTACTTAAGTGACTGAATATATGTGTATCATATGTTTGTGTGTATATACTCATATGTACTATATGCATATGCATTATTTTTTATTTTATATATTTTTTTCTATGTAATTTTTCTTCTTTTTTAATGTCTTGTATTTTCCAAAGTAATTGGGCTAAGCCTGTTTTGAAAAAAATAATAAATAAATAAATAAGCATTATTTTATCTAAACTGCATACGCCAGTTTAATGATTTTGAAACCATAAATTACTGACTAAAATGTGTGTTAGAAAGTGCCATCGTCTGGACCTCAGAGCTATAAAACAAATTGACAATCTTCGTGGCCTAGTGGGTAAGATAACTGTCTTCTAACTCAAGGGTGGCAGGTTTGATACCCGAGATATTCAATAAAAAAAAGGATTCCATTCTGATTTTAACTTAAGAGCTCTTTATCATATTTATTTAATTCTTCATTATATAAAAAAATTGCAGTCTTTTTGCCAGGTAGCAATATCTTTCAAACAAGTAGACAAAAGTATTTAACCTTTTCCTTCCTGTGCTAAAAAAATTCACCCGTCCCGGTGATGTGTATTCAATACACATCAATACATATGTAAAAATGAGCGATTTAAAATCGGAAAAATAAGAATATTCATAGCCAATCGCTTAAATTAATTAAATTTGAAGTCAAAAGTGATATTATTTGAAATTTAATTGACGAAAAGATGAAAAAAACATCGGACGACGTTCACAAAACGGACGAAGCGACCATCTCGAAAGAAAACCGGCTGGCTATCAAACGAGAGAAGCGACCGAACTGAGATTCTATTTTTTGCGTTCCCGTATACCGAAGTAATGTGAGAGTGAGACGTGAATAACGTCGCTTCCTCACCAAATACGGTTTTTTAGAATGAATATACCTACATCACACACTGGCACACGTTTGATTGTATTGGTGGAATTTATTCCTGATTTTCACAAAATATCTCTGATGTGGCCGATAAATGCTAATTATTATTAATATTATTTTTTTCATTCAATGCGTAAATGTATTACGGAGGAATACCTAAAATCTGAACCCATTATTTATTATATTTATAGAGAGATTCAAGTTTTTAGAAGCAATGTGTACTAGTTACACATCGCAGGGAAGGAAGGGTTAAAGGAAGTTGCATCGTCGTAAAAATATACAAATTACTATTTATTTGCAAAAAGCTTTATAAACAATAATAAAGAAGTGAGATATCATCAATCAAAGTAAAAAGGAATGGGTGGTGGAGAAGAAAGGAAAATCGGGAATGATAAATCTTTCTGGTTGGATGGTAGAGATTGTCACGTTACAATAATTTCACCAGATTGTATTTGATGAAGTGTAATACAGTATTATGTAAACAGCTTTAGGCTAATTGTATCTCTTTCTATAATAGTTGTATATTCCTCTAAATTTGGGAGAGTGCACTGTCATGGATTTCAATGCGAGATTGTATATCTGGTATCTTCTGCTTTTGTCGCCGAGTTTGAGTTATAGGTACAGAAAGAGGAAGAAAGAAGACTCGACGAAGCCACTAGGAAGTTGAATAACACTGCCGTGTACATGGTAGATAGATGTGAAGCGGCAGATAGTCAGGTATCGATCCTTGGAAGTGTGTTTAGCGTTACTTTTTCAAAATTGCAGCCATCCGTCATTTAACCTATAAGGAAGTGTTGCAGCATCAGCACTTATAGGGTAACACTATTTTGAAAAACTAGTTTATTATATTGGCATTTCTTTCATCTAGCAAAAGAGGCATGTTACTGTATGAATTTGTTTTTTTACGATTTTATTTACATTTGTCTCTTCGTGATTAATTCCTTATGACTGAAAGTCTTGACCTCTCCGGTCCATCTGCCGAACTCTGTCCATGACTATTATCAGTGGCGGCCGGTCTAAAGGTGTGCTGGTGAGCTGAACCGGAGAAATAATTCGCAATAATTAAATTATGTATTCGCAAACATGACTTCCAAAAATGCTAAATATTTGTATAGATTAAATATACTCGTATATAAGAATACTGACAAATAGTACGAGGATTTTTATTTACGTGAAAATTCAATTTTTTTAAACAAAATTTCAAAAAATATTCCTTTCAAATTGACTGGCCAAGTTTGCCAATACTACCGGAGCGATCTCCAATACGCAACGAACGGAAACGCAAATTCATATAGGGCAGACAGAGATGTACAGTAAACCGTGAGACAGCGGTATTTCATATTCGCTCAGCGTCTCGAGGTGCGTTGGTGCTCAGCGCACCAGCGCACCTCGGGACCGGCCACCGCTGACTATTATCCACTTCTTTCTACATTGAGCCTGTTTCCTACAGTGTTTAGAACCAACTGTTATGTATGGGATTGAAATATGGATGTGGAAAAATAATGAAAGCTGCCGAATAAATGCTATAGAAATGCGTGCACTAAGAATAATACTTGGAGTAACAATTTATAACAGAATATGGAATGAAGTGATTAGGGATGAATGTGAACTTAAGGCTGAAGTATTGAGAAAGGTGAAGAAGAGCATTCTTGGATGGTTGGGATACGTGGAACAAATTAATTAAGAAAGATTTACAAAAAAATATATAATGCATGGTAAAGAAAGATGAAATAAAGTATTTTTAGATCAAGTAAATGGTATTTTGAAAGAAGGAAAAGTAAGAAGTAATCGATATTGTATGAGAAGGTGAATGAATGTGGAAGAGGCTAAATATTTGTCTCGAGATATGAAAGTCTGGTGATCTGCCTTATCTGCGTATCCCAGCAGTATGTATGTTTACCATGATATATACCATGTATTACACTTTCGTTGTAAACAGTATAACCTGTCAGGTTAATTGCTATGTAACAATCTATTTTAAACAACGAGAAAGGTATATAAACAAACTTTAAACGAAGATTGAACCTCTTTTTAAAATAATCGAGGTATGGAATCGAATCCAGAGTCGCAAGACGGGCGGCCAAAGAATTAAGCTGAATTCTCTGCAGAACAGCAAAGCCTGGCCACATTAGTTTTACTTGCGTAATTGTAGTTGCTCTCGTGGGAACCTGCCCAGAGGAGGAGGGCACGCTGCTACTATTGCCCGCACAGCACAGCACTGTACTGTAGAGCTCTTGTTCGGATGCTGGGCATTACTGGTCTGCCAAATGTCAACCGGAGATAATAATAATGTACAAGGAGATTGCTGGCTTCAAAGTAGGCGTGTATATGTGTTTTGTCTTCAACATCGAACCCCGGCGATCTAAAATAGTTCTTTTCGTAACGGTAATGTTCTTTGAGTGACTTTTGACCTGAGATTCAATCCTCATCTTCTTATTTCTCTTAGATGAGACCTAAGATCTATCTTTTATCACGAATGCCTAGCTAAGGAACTATATGACTGCTACAAATTTGGTTAAGAACCAGTCTTTCATAAATGGATAAAAAGTCAAAACTCATGATTTATAACATTATTTTTTATCAAGAAACTGTGTATGATTTTTGTTTTAAATTTACGAAAAGGCTTCAATCATGTCGACCAGCTCACCCCCTTTTTATTACGACAAGATATAATAGTTGATAACATCTTGAATTTTTTTTTCAAAATTTTTTTTGTACATTCTCAAAGCATCAATAAATAAACTGTAAAAATGTATAGGGTGTTAATATAAGTTGTGTCCGTTTTTTTACAAATTTGAAAATTAGCACCAAAAGTAAAACAAATGGTAAAGATTATACGTCATTCGAAAGAAAATGTTCTGCTTTACAAGATATTGTGTTTGCTTTTACGTTACATGTATTATTTTATTTGATTACAAGCCTTTAAAATGGAATGTCAAGTAGACGAAAGTGAGCATTTTCGACACCTCCTTCTGTTCGCGTTCAATCGTTCAATTGTCGAACGTTGATTTTTGTTGTTTTCACTCAAAACATGTGGAACCCAAGCGTCGAACTTCTGGACTTTTCCCATTGATTTAAGATGGCGGTATACTTGTACAGTCATGTGACTACAATTCATCTGCTCAGCCAATTCTACGATGGTTTGAAGGAAATCTTCATGAATAATATGGTTTAAGCGGTCTTCATCGAAGTCCACTGGTCGTCCGGAACACTCCATGTCTTTCAGGTTGAACTTACCGTCTTTGAAACGCAAAAACCATCGACGAGCTGTCCTTTCATTCATAGCATCTTCACCGTACACTTCGCAAATAACGCGAGCAGCTTTGGTAGCTTTATTCCCTCGATTGAACGCGAACAGAAGAAGGTGTCGAAAATGTTCACTTTCGTCTACTTGACATTCCATTTTGAAGGCTTGTAATCAAATAAAATAATATATGTAACGTAAAAGCAAACACAATGTCTTATAGAGCAGAAAATTTTCTTTCGAATGACGTATAACATTTACCATTTTGTTTTACTTTTGTTGCTCATTTTTAAATTTGGAAAAAACGGACACAACTTATGTTAACACCCAATAAATGGTAGAAAAAATATTTTTGGTTTTTTTTTAGTCTGAAAAAAACGCCCGAAATTCACGTCTCTAGAGTAGAATACGCCCTTAAGGAGATTTTGCTCTCTACACGGCGCTATATAAATTGTCATTTTATTATTATTATTGAATTCCATTAGCTGTCCATTAGCTTTGTCTTCTCTAAATAAGTTAGAATCATTGCTGTTGTTACAAACACAAAGCAACCGAGTTCTGTTATCTCGAATCGATATTATCAAATGATCTGACATTAGACCTTGCAGCAACAATCGTGATGAACGATAATAATGAAATATACATCAATAATAAGGAAAATATAAAATATGTTTAGTAAATAATAAGACATATTGCCTTGAGTATTGAGTTCGTAAAAAAATGTTTAATGCAATAATAATAATTATTATTGTATTGCTGTATAAAAGTCATGGAAATCTTTTATTTGGGTTCCATCAACAATCGAACTCGGAATCCCCGGGTTCCATTTTGTACACGATATTGTAGTAAACAAAAATAACACACATATGTTATTTATATAGGGTGGCCCATGAAAGACTGAAGAGTTTGAAAAGGTCATAACTTGTTCATTTTCAATCTTTTTTATTTTATTGTTTTACAGGCTATAGAACTTTACTACCCCAAAATTTTCAACAGCCCCTGCAGTACGCCACTCAATTTCAATACCTAGCCAGAGATAACAACAACTTTTTGAACAAATTAATAAGGAGTGATGAGGCCTATTTTATTTTAACAGGTACATCAATAAACAAAACTGCAGATTTTGGGGTACTGAGAACTCCAGGAAATTACATCAGCATCAATTGCATCCCAAAAAATGCACTGTTATGGCTGAAAGAGTTATCGGCCCTTATTTCTTTAAAAATGAGGAAGGTCAGCCTGAAAGAATCAACGGGGCCCTGTATAGGACAATACTTGAAAAAATTTTAAGCCCAGCGGTCGAAGATAATCAGAAGGTATGGTTCCAACATGATGGAGCTACTGCGCACACTGCCACACTGCGACGATGGCAGTGTGCGCAGTACAACGATGTACATCCTTCAGCGTTTCATGGGCCATCCTGTATTTACATAGTACTTTATCCACGGTCTATGTCAGAATCAAACTAATGTCCTACATTTTTACACTGTTAGTAAATTAAATTAAAGCTGTAAAAAGTATAAACTATGGAATATAATATATTGTTAAACGGGCTCAATTGGTATACATTATGTATTTTATTTGTTTAATTTACACATGGCAAGAAATGCTGGACGATGTATAACTCTTACTCCAGGCAACTAGAAACTGCTGAAATGCGCATGCTAAGATGGTCAGCTGGTGTGTCCCTAATAGACAAAATTAAAAGTTCACGCATTCGTGGAAGCCTAGGTGTTACAGACATCAGCAGTAAAATGGAGGGGAAGCGATTGAGATGGTATGGGCACGTTGGACGCAGAGCACCTGATCGCATTGTGAACCAGGCAATCTCCATGGATCTTTCTCGAATAACAACCAGAGTAAGACCAAAGAATTCATGGGTGGTGCAAAAAGATAACCTGATGCAGAGGCACGGCCTGGGGGACGTAGTCCGGGACAGAAGAGCATACAACCTGAGGATGAGGAGAGCTGACCCCAACAGTCTTCGCAGACAGTGAATTGGGATGGAGCCAGGGAGAAGACACATGGCAAGAAATATACATAATTTGCGAAAAAAAAACAGTTAATTTAATTTCCACACATAATTTAAATGGATCTGGGATTGTTGCCCCTCATTCGTCATGACCTCAGTAAACTAGGCGTTTGCCTTTATCTCACAGATGACATATTATATTTAATTTCTTGAAAAAAAAATGTATTACGTTTTCATAACAGTAACTACTAGTGACATCTTTGTGCCGCTTGAATGAATGTCTTTCATAACGAGTGACATCTATTGAAAATCACTCAAAACTTTTTCTTTCATTCTAAGAAAATAACTTAATAATGTTTTTTTCTCGCTTTTGAAGATAGGCTAGAAAGAAAGAGGAAAACATTGTGTGTGAACTACTGTGCGCACTATTACATACTCACTCAAATATGTTTGTGAGGTTTGGCCTAATATAATAAATTCATTTATAATTAAAATAAGTTGCAAAAAATATTTGGTATTATACGTTTTCTTAGGGTTTTAAACTTCAAATATGTTTGTATCTGATTGTTTTTTGAGATATTTTAGGAAACAATCATGTGAGATGAGTCACCTGGTAGCAGTTTGGAAGTATCGAAACCTCCATGGACTAGTAAGAAAGGCGCATTTCTACCAATCCGGGCGCCGCAGGTTCATTTTCCGTTTGAAACCATTTTTTTAAACAGGATTCCAGTCCAGTTTTCCTCGTTAATATCATTCTGTTTGATTAGAAGACATTGTTATATAACAATAAACTTGCCAGATTGCACTGTATAGAGAAAAGTGTTTTACAATTTGATAATACAATCAAAGAATCTAAAAAAGTAAATGACCTTCTTCTTGGTGTAGGATCTTTGTTGTAGCGAAAATCATTATTGGGAGGCAATGCACCAGCTGTTTTCACATTTCTGGCACGTGGTGTCTTGCGGGGATCCTATTTTGTAATTAATCTCTAGGGATGCAACCCCTTAATTGACTGCCAAGACTCTATTGCTTAAAATACTTATTTCGTCAATTTAGGGAGACGTGGAGACTGGAGGACTCCTGTGGAAAAATGGACATTCAAGGCGCGCGACACAAAGAAATTGTTCTTTTGAAATGTGGTGTTGAAGACGGCTCTTGCGCTTTCCATGGCTGCCAGAAAAACCAATTGATCGATTATTGAGTAGCTCGGGATTGAGTCGCATCTCTCTGTGCTATAGTATGCAAGAAGTATCTTATAATCGCTAGAATTGAGGGAACGATCGAGAAGAATACATTTTGTTGGCTGTCGCGATTCATATAGTTCAACTGATGCTAAAAAAAGTTTGAATCATGTCACTATGTTATATCGATTTCCATTGTCCGAAGGTATTATTTCTTGGGGTGACGTGGCAAGAGCTGCAATTTAAAATTTGCTGCTATTTTTCAGCTGTTAAACGTATAATATTTATAATGGACATACAAATCTATAAATGAATCATGCAGCAGCACACGATTGCAAAATTTAATTGAAATTTAAAATTGCAGTTCTTGTTGCACCACCCTATATAACAAGTCTTCCTTGTGCTCCACTAATGACGAGGTGAAAACCTTTAAACCAGTAGGGTTATTCCATTATTTAAATTTGAAAAAAAAGCAGTGTTTTTTTAAACAAATTAAATAATATATAAATTTATAGCATATATACCAAGAGTTCCCCAAGTGGTCGATTTGATTTTTCTATGGGTTGATAGTTTCAAGTTTCAATATAAAAATTTAGGGGTCGACTACAACAAAAATAGACCCCCTTACTACTGCTATTTGTTTGTTACTTCAAAATATCTATAATTCCAATAGGTACCTATTTAAGAATATTCGTACTTATTTTGAATTAACATATTTATTTCACAAATGTCAACGTTATAAAAAACACTGCTCGTATTTTTTTGCTTTATTTTTCTTCAGTGCAGATTTAAATATTAAATGTTGCACAAGATAGTGCCATAATCCGTTGTCCTTTTATCTTTTTAAATCCTTAATTAGATATTATTAAAATGAAAAGTTTGATCTCTTCTTCCTGGCACTGTCTCAACTCATTGCCTAGGTAGGCTGTTGGGGTCGGCTCTTCTCGTTCTCAGGTTGTATATTCTTCGGTTCTGGGTGTCGCTTTCATCTAGGCCGTTTCTCTGCAGGATTTTAAAGCATTGAGTCATCCCAGAGTTCTTTAGTCTTCCTCTTGACGGCTGTTGAGGAAGATCCACAGACATTGCCTGATTTACAGTATGGTCTGGTGGTCTCCGTCTTATGTGCACGTACCATATCAGCTGTCGTAAAATGAAAAAGTTTGATATCTAGTGAAATATTTAAAATCGAGTACTGTACAAATTTATTAATTTGAGTAAGTAAAGTAAATGACTAGGGGGACAACAGTTTTTGGTAAAGGGGTCTGCGGCCGAAAAAAGTTTGGGAACTCTTGATATACAAGATACATTAACCATCGAATCAGACATAACAGTGAATATGGACTTCAATGACATTGTAGCTACATATTTATGGAGAAGAAAGCAAGACGTAAACTGTAGTGGTTTGTTGTGTGGCGCGAAAACATCATAATCCGAAACGGGAAGATAAACTATTTTTTTAATTGCGTATTGGGGTGTGGAGGGACGCAAGTTGCAAACTGCCTAGGAGGGCCCATCTATGCAAGTGCAGTACTGGCTGAGAGTGATTTTCCTTTTCCCGTGTCATCGGACTTTTAAGTTCGTTGTAGCTAACAGTAGCGCTACGCTCAAACAGAGATTGTTTATTGGCCTTTCCAGTTCACCGCTCCTCTTTTTTTACGTCGTCCTTTACTGTCCATGCAGTGAGACTCCGGAATCAGTTACAAACCAATATAAGACTCGCTCCGTCCTTGGCATGCTTTAAGAAGCGACTGGAAAAACTCTTAATTTCTAGTCAGTAAAATAACGTGTTTCATTCCTGATTTTTCTTTCCCTTTCTTCTCCACCATCCCTTCCTTTCCTTTTGATTGATGATATCTCACTTTATATGAAAAATAATGTTCGGGTGACTGTCCGTCTTTGTGGGGTTCGTGGGCATGTTCTCGCGTATATGTTTATGGATTTCGTGGGGATGTATAGTCATTTGAATGATTTATGCGACCACGTAACTTGCTTCATTTACTTTTGTCTGGTTGGTTGGAAGAGATTGCCGCCTGGCAATAAACCCGCCAGATTGTATTTGCAATAAAAGTGTTAAATAAATAAATAGTACAGTGTAGAACTGATTATATTTGTAAGGAGATTATTACTATCATAAAACAATAAATCTTACTCGTTTTAACACATATCAAGTATTAACTCAAAACGAGCATTTTTCTTAATGTATGAAAATATCCATATGTTTTGTCGCCTCCAAAAAAGACTAGTCTTGCAACGGCTATTGGTATTTTTCTATTTTCTCATTTTTTTTCTAACGTTCTTGAAAGGCCTATAATCAACTCATGGATCATAATACACATACACAAATAATTTCTTGAACCCTTCGCAATCGGTTTTCGTCCTGGCTACAGCACAACCATTGCACTAATCAAGATCACTGATGACATCAGTCTCGCTATGGACATTTTTTATTTATTTTACACATGACAAGAAATATACACAATTTACGAAAATACAAGTAATTTAATTTGGACAAGCAATTTTAATGAATCTGGGTTTGTTGCCTTTCATTTGTCGTGTCCCCAGCAAACTAGGCTTTTACCTCTATCTCACTGAGGACATATTCTTCTTCTTCTCAGTGTTATGTCAGGTCCCCCCAACGTTGAATATCACCTGAGAGTAGGAAGCTTTGTCCCCGGCAGCCCGAAAAAGATCCCCAACACTCCTTATACCAGTCAAACCACGTAAATTGCGGAGCCAGGAGATTTGCCTCCTGCCAACACCTCTTTGACCCTGTATTTTGCCTTGGATGATCAGATGCAGTAAGTTGAGCTTTGCTCCACTAAGTACATGACCTAAATAGGACACCTTTCGGATGAAGATCCCTTGTGTTGTTGACCATATCCGTCCAGGATATCCGTAACATTCTCCGATGCATCCACATTTCGAATGTTTCCAGTCGGTTCCTACAACCAATTTTGAGGGTCAATGATTCCACTCCATACAATAACACTGACCAAACGTGGCATTTGACTAACCGTTGTCGAAGTTTCAAGTATAGATTATCATTGCAGAATACGCTTCTTATTTTATTAAAAGCCGTAGGACATATAGCATAATTTTTTTACTCTGCTTTGTAATGCATCTAACTAATTTTGAAACATAGAACAGTTAAATGTATCGTATATGTGTATAGTTTTGGATTGGTTCAGGAGTTATTTGGATGGGCGCAGGTAACAGACAAAATTATCCAATAAGCTACTTACTGAATTGCGTCTGACTGCAGGTTTTCTGCAAGGGAGAATACTTTCACTTTAAAGACATGGTCATTAATACCAATATGAATCAATAACTGGTTGATTGGAAGAAATTATTTTAATGCAATGAATCCGGCGAATTTATTTGCATGAAAGTGTTACACATACATAACATCACGCCCTCTCCCTATCGGGATCGGCAGAAAGGGCAGAGCGTCAGACTTTCTTATCGCGACACACATCCTTCGCCTCATCTACATCCATATACCTTCTCATACAGGTTCTACAATTTCTCTTTCCTATCATACACTTGATCGAACCATACTTTTCTTGGTCCTCCTCAACACACCAGCCTTATCACTTCATTCTGTAATACATTGTCACCCCATGTATTCTTCTAAATGCACGCATTTATACAGCATTTACCTATTCAATTCTTTTCAGTCTTGTTCCACGCCCAAGACTTACACCTAGACACCAAAGTTGGTACTAAAATACTGTTGATGATTAAAAAAAAGAATTTTTTATGACATTTTTAGCTTGTGTTGCAACCCTCTATTGCCTTCTTCAATATGTCGTATCAAAGACAAGCCCGATTATCAAAAAACCTAGTCATTGCTCTAATTTTCTCATAAACTCCCAAATATTTAGTCGAATATAGAAAAAAAATAGCAGTGGCGTGTTTCAAGACGCAATATAAATTCACCCAAGACACGAACCAAACACACCTTGAACTAATTAATCCGATAAACAAACCGCCCGGCGCTGCGAGCCTCAGAGGTGCGCCGCCAGGGTGTGGTGGTATATGGTACATATTTTTTTTGTTTGGCGTTGTCATTTCTTTAATAGGTTCGGCCAAAAATATTTTATGAATGGATCTGAAATATTTCGCATATGCTAAATTCGTGTGATTTTTTTTTATATCATTAAAAAATGCTAAAAAAAGTATTATTTGACCTTTGAATTTTATACATATTTGTACAAGTACATACCATTACGCTAGCCCCTTTTGGGGTAGGTAGAAAGGACAGATCTCCTCGTGTTTTTATCGAGACCCAACGCACACACTCCGTCCACATGGACACATCTTGTCACACATCCTCTACTGTTTCCCGTACTTCTTACCTTTAAGATGTTATTTTTAGAAAATTTATAAACACAGAAACAGTTTGAAATTGTCTTCTGTCTTACAGATTTTGAAATCCTCCTGTCTGCAAACAGAAGTACAGGTGTTAAGTTCCCCATTGATTCCACGACTCTTTGTTACTTTGTTCCCTTGCACATGCGCTTTGTTCAGACCTCACTGTGTCTTGATGCAAGTATATACGTAAATAGGCACAAGAGAACCAACCCTAAAAATCACGCCATTTCCCTGTCGGAGTACTCAGAGAGCACATAGCGCCAGACTTTCCTATCTCCACACACATCCTTAACATATTCTACATCCATTCACCTTCTCATAGAACTTATACAATTTCTCTGATTTCTACATTTTATTCTTTCTAAATATAAACAAATAATATAATTCACTTGATCCAAACATACATTTATTCTCGCACGTGCCTTCCACTCATATTTGCACTATACACATACGTGTATATCTGTTTTGTTCGTCTTTCTTCATTCATTCATTCCACATGTCCAAACCATCTCATGGTGCTCTTCTACATCTTAGTTAACAAATTAGCCTTAAGTTAACATTCATCCTTTATCACTTTATTCTGTCATACATTGTCACTCCATGTACATCCTAATTCTCAAAACAGCCTTAGCCCAATTACATTGAAAAATACAAGAAATGTTAACATTAAAAAAATTATGTATATACTCGTACATGCATATATACACACAAATATAAATATACACACACACGCATATATTTAGTCTTAAATACGTTGATGAGTGATTTCTAACGCGCTCAATCTTACAAGAAAATTTTCTTTTGCTTTTGGTAATGTGATATGAAATATGTCAATATCCGAAGCAGTCCCGTTCAGGAGAGTTAAGGCCCTTCCAACAGGCATAGCGGCTGGAAGACCCGTTCTTGCGTATGTTATTGAGAACAGTTCTTGCCGGCGCAGTCTAGTGTAATTGTTAGAAATATTTAACGTTAATCTTTGTAGTAATGCTGGACAGCTCACAACTCCTCGAACGAGTTTGACAACGTATACCAGGAGACGCAGATCTCTTCTTACGCTCAAGGAGTTATACCTGAGCATGCCCAGCAGAAACTGAGTAGGATAAAGCAATGGAGACACCAAACTCACTCATATAGAGATATCGTAGATATTTTGTTGTACCTTCTCCACCATGAGCGAGTTCTGCGCCCTCACCGGGCTCCAAATGCAACGTCGTGCCAGACTCCAAAAGCTTCAAATAAGACACCGGAGAAATGTCCACATTATGTCAACCTTATTAGAAGTGTTGAACAATACAAGCTGTCCTCAGTATCTGCGTGGAAAATAAAATGTTATTTCTGATCATGGACTGTCCCTCTAATCTGGTGATATCTGAATCCTTTGTATACTACATACATCAAACGTGTCACACATCATTATAAACATCATGTTATCTGGTTGGTTGGAAAAGTACGAGGCGTATCCAGAAAGTAAGTGCACTGAGGCTCTCACGACCGGATGGATTTTATTTTTCGACATGTTGGCTACACTTCCGTGTAGCCTGACCCTTCCCCTCCGCAACGAAACCGGTTCGAGGTCAGTAAGTTGAGAAGTGTCGTCGCGACAACACGTTTCGTGAAAAATGTAAATCCAATCTCCCGCCAAGTGCGAAATACGGGGCGTCATCCGTTATCTCGTTTGGAAGGGAAAACCTCCGGTTGAGGTTTATAATGAGGTGAAAACTGCATATGGTGATAAAGCTATGAATCGTACAAGTGTGTACAAGTGATGTCGCGAGTTTAAAAACGGTCGTACGTCTGTGCATGATGATCAGAGGAGCGGAAGACCTTCAATTGTGACTGACGAAATTGTTTTGGGACTGTCAAGGCATAATTTTAATTGAATATATGCCTCAAGGGGAGACCATCAACTCTACAAGATACTGTGAGACCCTAAAAAAATTGCGGAGGGTGATTCAGAACAAGAGGAGAGGCATGCTGACAAAGGGAGTCTGCCTGCTGCACGACAATGCCAGACCACACACGGCCAACGCCACGAAGGAACTGCTCGCCTCGTTTAAATGGGATGTCTTGAACCATCCCGCGCATTCCCCTGACCTAGCACCTTCAGATTACTATCTCTTTACCTCCCTGAAGCTGCACATGGGTGGAAAAAGGTTTTCAACCGACGAGGAGGTAAAGGAGGAGGTGGAGAAGTGAACGGAGGGGTTGGCGGGAAACTACTTCGAGGAAGACATCAAAAAGTTGATACCCCGCTTCACCACCTGCAATGAGAGGAATGGCGACTATGTCGAAAAATAGCTTACATATGTACTACGGTAACCTAGTAGTATATTGGCAACAAGCCCGCTAGATTATTTAACAATGAAGTGTTAAATAAATATACATATTTATTATGAAAGACTGACAAATAAAACGAAGAACTTTAATTTTAATTCATCATTAATATACGAGTATTATACCTCAACATATTCGAATTGATGATACGTTTATGCTGGAGATTATGGCCGGGAGACAACACTGTGTTTAGTTCCTATAATCGACCATTTAGGTAAAAACACCTCTTGAGCAGACAAATAGCTCATAGTTCGCGATCGAACGGGTCGGTAATACTACCGCACGTGGACTGGTAATAACACATTTGTATACCATCCAGCACACACTAGTAAAATATAGTTACCAAATGAACTCTTTAATCGGATTAAGCAGTTTTTTTTACCATCGGTAATCGAACCTTAAACCCCTGGGTGGAAGACCAGCGTATAACTTGGCCCTGGTGGTCGCCGGAAGAGGAAAATGAATTAATTTATTGAAGTAAAATTTAGCTTACAAAAATTTTAAGGCGCCGAAAATGTTAAACGACAAACCGCTTGGTCCAGTGGTTGAGTACTCGATTTTCGAAATATGAAGAAAGGAGCTTTGAACAAGTTAGGACATGTTGAGAAATAGTTAGGAGATGTGGAGAAATTGTAAGGATGTGTGGAGAAATGTTTAGGGCATGTCGATAAATTGTTAGGACATGTGGAGAAATTGTTTGGACATGTGGAGAAATAGTTTGGACATGTTGAGAAATAGTTTGGACATGTGATGAAATAGTTAGGACATATGGAGAAATAGTTAGGACATGTGGAGAAAATGAATGACGAAACAATGATAAAACAAGTATCCTATTCAGAAGTGCAAGATATGAGTTGGAAAGGTAAAGTGCAAAATATGAGTGAAATAGGTAGATCGGAACGAAATCATTCGAAATGTAATATGAATAAAGAAGCTTTGAGATGGTTTGGACATGTGGATAGAATGAATGACTAAAAAACGACTAAGCGAATATGCAAATCGGAAGTGCAAGGTTTGCGAATAATCGGTAGACCGAGGAAAACATGGCTGAATTAAATGGACCAGATTTCAAAGGAAGGTTAAATGATCAACTACTAAGCGAGTATACAAGTCGGAAGTGCAAGGTGTGACCGAAGAAAACTTGGTTGGACCAAATGGACCAGATTTTGAAAGAAGGTAAAAATAATAAATATGAGCAATAGAAGATTGTACATGACGAGATGTATAAATGTAAAGAAGGTGAAAGTTATGTGCTTGGATAGAAAAAAAAGGAGTTCAGTTGATATAGATATTTAAGATCTAAACACATTTGAAAACAGTCAGGTATTAGGTTGGATAGTGAATGCGTATACCTTCCACGACTAACAAAGCCTTCTTTGTTCTGTTTCCATGGCGCACGGCGCAAGCCGACCCTCCACGTGGCCAGCAACTGGGTCATCTAGAGGTGCGCCCCCTCCTCTCCATAACCAGCCGCCACTGACAGCTTGTTCATTATTTTCTACAGGCAGTCCTAAATAAAAGTGCTTCGCTGTGCTTTGCATCGAAATTTCTCAAGCTTGATATATTTCTCTGACTTTTTGACCTTAAGAGATGACTTTACGTTTGCATTTTTTAAAACTTAATTGATAATCTTTTCGGTTAACTGTACTTCATTCACACATGCACATGAGAAGTGTCAAATCTAATGGTCTCAGTCACCACTTTTCTACACTTAAACTCAAATTATCTATAATTTTATGTAAAAAAATTAATCTCAATAATAATATTTTCGATTCCAAGTAAGAGCCTACGAGACGGTGTCCGTGGCCTAGGTGGTAAGACGCTTGTTTCCATATATTGTATTATACCATATATGATACAACGAAAGTGTAATACAATACAATAAGAGCGCCTTTGAGGAGTCTCATCTCTAAGCGGCACTATATAAATTGTTCTTTTATTACTATTCATTTATTTGTATGGTACACTTCGATAAATCTAAATTGGCGAATCGGACATGTTGAAGAGTGTGGCCGGGAGACAAAATTGTCTTCATCCCTAAGTATCGAGCCTTTGGATTAAAAACCAAACAGATACAGAACTCACATAACCCTTATCTTATTGTTAAATATTTCATTTTACATATATAAATATGCGAGTACATACATATTATCATGCCGTGTCCCTTAGGGTGCATTCAGGCTGAAACTATATCCATACGTTTCTATCCAATGGCACAACTTTGCCTCCTACATATTAATACAACTATTAAAGAATGCCTTTGTTTAACTTTAATGTTAAAGGAAAGCTTATGTTGACTTCGCGGCTAGGCCTCTTGGCAACCAAACCCCACCCCCCTTGCATGCAATTTTATAATGAAACCCCCTAATCTTATTGATTACGCCCTTTTATTTGTGAAGCTCCCTTGTGTCTAGCGTTGGAAAATGCATCCCCCATGAGACGGTTAGTTTAAACATAATAACACTTTATTTATTAGACAAATAAACAATATTTAAGTGTACTTTACAAACCATAGAAACATATACATTCACATCATTTCCGATCGGGGTAGGCAGATATAATAAAGCGCCAGACTTTCATATCTCGACAAATATATTTCTCATCTTCTATGCCCTTCTTTTACGCCCTTCTACGATTTCTCTGGATTTGTTTCAAAACATCATTTGCTTGATCCAACACAACTTTCCTTGATCTTCATCTGTAACGTTTTCCACTCATATTTGCATTATGTTTTGTATTTTTTTTATCCATTCGTTCTTCAAGCCCAAACCATTTCAGAGTTCTCTTCTTAATCTTGTTCAACACACCAACAAGTTCACATTCATTCTTCATTTATTTACTTCTTAAACTCTGCAACTCATCTTCAATCTCCGCTAGCATTTCCATGTCATCACTAAATAAGAGATAAAAAATCAAAAATAAATATTAATAAATCAGCCCAATTCAGAACATATACGGCGCACGAAATTACTAATGTATAGTGATTTAATAAATGCCCATAACTCGTGACGAGTAAAAATAAGGCACAATACAATGTGGATAAACAGGGTACCTGACGTTGGTGCCACCAAAAATTACTATGTAAGCCAATGTGTGATATGCATATCTTGTTGCATATGGTGCAAGGAGCTTCAGTACCTGCATCTTCTCTACGTCTTCTTTCTTTATGGGGTCCCTGATAACTAGAACAGTTCCATGCTATTTGGTTCCATTTGCTGCCGTTTGCCCCCAGTTGTGCTGAGCATTAATGCTTTTATGCGTCTCATGTAGTACGCTCTTATATCTCTTACGCTGACCACCGTGCCTACTTTTGCCCTTCGTCAGCTTGCCGAAGAGTATATTTCTTGAGAGTCTCAACTCAGGCATTCGAGCCACGAATCCAGACCAACGAAGGTGTGCACATGACACCAGAATCTCGATTCTAGAGTAGTTTTCTCAGAGGTGCCTCAGCTGACATGTTTCGAGTACCCTTATAAGAGATCCATAAATCAGAAATAGTATGATTACAGCTTTATAGACTGATGTTTTTGTTTTCAGTGTTAGATTGTGACTACCAATCGCTCTTCCACGAAGAGCTCGAAACGCCCGGGATGTAACATATTGTATAACACTGAAAAAAAAATTAATTTACAAAAAAATAAGATAAGATGAAAATGGAATAACCAATCTCCCGGTCAAAAGCAAAGATTGAGTAAATGCTGGAGAAGGACCCTCCTAAACTCAACAACATCTGGATTGAAAATATTCACCAAAGTTCACATTTAGTTCGTCAAAATGTCGAGGAAGCAGCAGAGCGACTGACTGGATGCACAGTTGCGATCACGGCGATCGCGTTCTGCAGCTTCAGAACTGCTTCGTTCTCAACAGAATGAACGCGACAGGCTGATATTGGCTGAAAGCGGTCAGTAGGAATATCAAAAGTACCTTTTTTATATAGAATTTAATTTTATATCTATGTTTATATTTCAAAATCTATCAAATCGTTTGTAAAAATGGAGATATGTTACAAGATGTATTAATTTGTCATTATTGTTAATTTTTTGTAATGTATTTACCTAAATAACGTGCTATTTATTAGAATCGAGCCTTATATTAAAGTCGATAAAATAATTAAAATTACTGAACGTCGTAACAAAGTCAATTTGTCAACTGTCATAGAAAACAGAACGTTATTCGTCAAAAATGAGAAGTTTTCAGATCTGTGTTTGTTTTTTCGTATTGGTAAGTTAGAAATAATTAACATCTACGTACTATTTATCTTCTTCCTCCACGTATATCACGTATATTGCGGAGGCAGGAAATTTGCCTCCTGTCAACACCTCTTCGACGCTCTATTTTGCCTTGGATGATCAGGTGCAGTAATTTGTACTTTGCTTCTCTAAGTACATGACCCAAGTAGAACACCTTTCGGATTTTAATATTAGTCAGCAGCTCTCTATCAACTTTGGCTCTTTGAAGAACCCTCGTGTTGCTGACCATATCCGTCCAGGGTATCCGTAGCATTCTCCGGTGCATCCACATTTAGAATGCTTCCAGTCGGTTCATACTACTTACTTTGAGGGTCCATGATTCCACTCCATGCAATAACACTGACCAAACGTAGCATTTGACTAACCGTTGTCGAAGTTTCAAGTTTAGATTATCATCGCAGAATACGCTTCTCATTTTATTAAAAGTCGCACGAGATTATTCAATTCTGTACTATTTACAACTAGATAATAATTCTTACAACTAATTATTTAGCAAGTCATGTCGACTTGTTCAGGCTAGTTGCATTCCATCATATCGGGGGTACGAAAATTAAAAAAATCTTGAGCAGTGACAAAGGTGTCGACTGTAAGAAATTCTGTTAATGCGGAATCATCGTAACCCGAGGAACGCCTTTTTCAAGTTGATGGTCACTACCCTTTTGCGCCGTACATGAACTGACGGACATAAATTTGCACACGAACCTTACTAATCGTTTTCGTGTTTGTCTCTCTGCTAAAACCTATCAGGGATAGTTTGAATAATTTGGACTTATGCTTGCGTCGTACATTTTATTTGAAGACGATAAGAATATTATCATAATCTTTATTTATTTCTTTATTATTTGAGAGAATGTTGGGTAAATCCCTCCGTCTTCTATTGCTGGGTGGAAGACACGCACCTTACCAACATGACCACGAAAGTTGACAGAGGATAGAGCACTAGCACCAACGCTACGCAGGAGAATAGGAAAACATCCCCATCTTCTGACACTCTGGACTAATTAAATTAGGGGTTTTTCATTACCACCTGTGTCAGGTGATGTGACATCACACGTACTCGAGAGTAGCGTGAGAACTGTCCACAAACGTCCTCTATATCACGTGTGACCCAAGGCGTGGAAACAGTGAACTGTGACCTTCCTGCCGACTGTCAACACTTATCGCATCTTTGATTTATTTTGAGTTGAAAAATGTTGCAAAAAATTATTATTTATGACCTTTGTTAATTTTACGAATTTGTTCATATTTTTAATACATCTGTGACTTTTGGGCGATTTATTTAAATACCACCTTGCCATGTCCTTTTTGGGATAGTCAGAGATAGCAGATCACCACTTAATTCTATCCTGAAATACATATCTCGTTTCTGCCACGTTCATAGACTTCATCATGCATTATCTTCTGTTATAAAGACTTGACACTTCCGTCTTTGACATTTGATTAATTTTATCGCGCTACATTTATCTAGGTCTTCCCTACCGTTTCGTTCTTTATATAATGTTTGTATAGATTCTTTTTGTAAATCTTTCACTCTTTATCGTTTCTACGTGACCACACCATCTCAATGCTGCATTCTTCTTCATAAGCACTGTATTTTTTTTACAATTATCTTTCTTCTTCTTCTCTCTCAATGTTCTCATTCTTTTTTCTGTCATACATAATTTTTCCACACATTCTATCCAACACTTTCATTTCTACTATATGTAACATGCATGACTTTTATCACTTTTTTCCATGTCCAAATTTCACCAAATTTTACGTATCCTGGAAGAAACGAGATATTGAACGGTGAGTTGCCAACAATGCTCATGCGGCACTAAAATAGATAAACTCTAACTAAGCAATACCTATATTTGGCAAAATTATGGTTCACAACAGCATATTCATGCCGACATTGGTGTATGGAAGTGAAACGGGAATATGGAAAATGAATGAAATTAGCCAAATTAATGCGGTAGAAATGTGTGAACTGAAAATAATGCGTGGTATGTCTATGTATGACCGAATAATAAATATAATTATTTAGAATAAAAACTGGCTTGTAATTAACACTTGCCACCCTGTGATGGATAGCGAGTGACCAGGACTTATATTTTATTTGATTATTCGACGTTTTTATACATAATAAAATGATTTTTATAGAATAATTACAAAAAATAACCTAGCAGATTTTGCATTATTTTAATTTAAAATATACATTTTTCACTGGACGCTTAGCGTTCAGCACCGTGGCTGGCGGAATTTTTTTTAGCACAGTAAGGCAAGTGTTAAGGTAAAAGGAGCACGTGGAGTTGGTTTGGGCATTTTTAACGGATGGGAGACAGAAGATTGACTACACAAATGTATAATGCAAGCACGAGTGAGAATCGTGGTAGAGAACGACAGAAAAAAATATGGTTGAATGTGATTGAAATTTTGAAAGAGTGAAAGAAGTAAGTTAACCAGAAGGAATTGTTTGAAAAGGTTGTTGAAGAAAAAAATAGTACTCTGTCGTCTCTGCATACTCCGACAAATGTTATATTATGTATGAACTCGTATGTTATATATTTATTATTTATTTATTTTATACATAACAAGAAATATACATAATTGGCGAAAAAACACCTGATAATTTAATTTGGATACACAATTTTAATGGATCTGCGTTGGTTGCTCTTCATTTATCGTGTCCCCGGTAAACTAGAATGTTGCCTGTATCTCACTGAGGACATATACTATAGTATGAAAAAATAAATCGATGCTTCTCTTCGATTTTTATTATATAAAACCCCGTTATTTAATAGATATTTTTTAAGAACTATTTTTTTTAATATCATTTCATATTATTAGATAATATTATTTTAAAGGTACTAGCGGGCTGTCACTGAAAAAGTTTCAGAAAGTTGTCACCTAATTTGCAGTCAGTCCGCCACTCTCCAGTAAACTCTGCAGACTTCCGATGATGGCCTTTTAACTCCAGTTTAATTGGAGTCAGATATAGGCTCTACACAATGATATGTTGCAGCGGTCGGCAACTTATATGCACTGAAGTGTCACTTTTTAATTTTTTTAAGCATTGGCTACTCCACGTGCCACTGACGAATCCAGGAATTTTTCATAGTGGGAGGGTTATAAGAAAAATCTATCTTCGAAAAATTTAATATTTATTTAATTACTTCATTATTATTCAAATTCCTTACGTGTTCATACGCAATATAAATTGGAGGCCCTGTTCAAAATTAAAGCGAGATTTTGCGCCGCAAAAAAAATTTTGATTTCCCCCTTCAAAAATTGATAATGTCGACCAAAAAATGAGCCGTGCAGCGAGATTTTTTTAACCCTTATCATGGCATTGTAACACAGGTGTTACACTAATTTAGGGATTTAAAAAAAAAACAGAACCTGTAACGTAATTTCAAATATGGCGACACATTCAAATACTATACATGCACTATTGTGTACAGTGGTATTATCTGGTGATAAATATTGACAACGCTACAAGCTTTCAAACGACATCGGGTCAACATGTCTGGACAGCGTGGGCGCGTTTTGTAAATTGGGGTAAATAATCTTAATATCTTATTAATCACTACATCTAGAGAAAAAATATTCAAACCATTTTATTTGTTGATAAATCAGCTATGTAAATGTTGTTCTTGTTTTAGATTATAGAATCATTTTATAGCCCTTTTTGTGTTTTATAAAAATTGATATTTTGGCAATGTAACGTGGGTGTTACATATTAAAAAAAACTCTAAGGAAAAGTTGTGATTTTTTTCCTCAATTTTCCTTCATGACTTACCATAAAACAAAGAAAAACGTTAACATTTGGATAAATTGAACTTTGCCAAGATAAGGGCTTGTTTCTCCGAAAACCTAACAATTCCGTGTAAGAAAACAAGTCGTATTCATTAGATTTTTTTTAATAAATTATTTTTATTAACGTACTGAAGAATTTCATTATTTGTCATTGTTTATGCCCTGCCCCCAAAAAACCTTCCGCGTGCCACCTAGTGGCACACGTGTCATGGGTTGCCGACAGCTGGTCTAATGGAGATAATCTGATCCCACTTTGGCATGATGCTATTTATTAATGGATATATACATAATCGTTTCTCCAAGGCCGTTACTGGGATAAATTTCGCCATTTTGGTTTCGCAACTGGGGATTTTAATACCTTTAATGCTTGTTGGATACTTTTTTTAATAAACTTTTCCAATCCACAGTATAACATAAATTAACATATCTTAACCTTTACATATCATATATAGTTTTTCAAAGAAAAATAAAAAAATGTTATTTTTAACTAAATATAGAGAAAATAATCAATAGAATTAATTTTATTGAGAATTGTTATGGTTTAACTGACCATCCTATGAGAAGTGAATTTTCAGACGGTTGACACAAGGGAGCTTTCAGACGGTTGACACAAGGGAGCTGTCAGACGGTTGACGCTGGGGATCTTTCAGACGGTTGACACAAAAGGGAGCTTCCATATGGTTGACACAAGGGAGCTGTCAGACGGTTGACACAGGGGAGCTTTCAGACGGTTGGCACAAAAGGGAGCTTTCAGACGGTTGACACAGGGGAGCTTTCAGACGGTTGACATAAGGAAGCTTTCAGACGGTTTACACAAGGAAGCTGTCAGACGGTTGACACAACGGAGCTGTCAGACGGTTTACACAAGGGAGCTTTCAGACGGTTGACACAACGGAGCTGTCAGACGGTTTACACAAGGGAGCTTTCAGACGGTTGACACAGGGGAGCTGTCAGACGGTTGACACAAGGGAACTTTCAGACGGTTGACACAGGGAAGCTTTCAGACGGTTACACAAGGGAACTTTCAGACGGTTGACACAGGGAAGCTTTCAGACGGTTGACACAAGGGAGCTTTCAGACGGTTGACACAAGGGAGATGTCAGACGGTTGACACAGGGGAGCTTTCAGACGGTTGACACAAGGAAGCTTTCAGACGGTTGACACAAGGGACCTTTCAGACGGTTGACACAAGGGAGCTTCACAAATATCAGGACAATCAATAATATATACGAAAGTTGCAAAAATGACAATATATGTATATGTATAATAATATGTTGGTGACCATGTTCAGGTATGGAAGAGAAGCTTGGACTTAGAAAAAGAGTAAACGTAATAATTTGGAGATGCGTGCATTTGTGGAGTGTATGAAATAAAACCAAATGAACACTAAATAATAAAAAAGGCAATTTTAGCAGCGGCGCCGTTTAGAGAGCAAACTTTCCTCAAGAGCCGAACCCAGATTAAAAATACCAACTCAATTTTCAAACCTAGATTAAATATTATAAAATAAATATATATTAAGTTGAGTGTAAGGATAGGAAGGCGGTAACTATTATATTAGATATAGAAACACTTATTTGGTAAGTCAACCTCAGAAAACATGATGGACTTCAATATATATTAAGTTGAGTGTAAGGATAGGAAGGCGGTAACTATTATATTAGATATAGAAACACTTATTTGGTAAGTCAACCTCAGAAAACATGATGGACTTCAATATATATTAAGTTGAGTGTAAGGATAGGAAGGCGGTAACTATTATATTAGATATAGAAACACTTATTTGGTAAGTCAACCTCAGAAAACATGATGGACTTCAATATATATTAAGTTGAGTGTAAGGATAGGAAGGCGGTAACTATTATATTAGATAGAGAAACACTTATTTGGTAAGTCAACCTCAGAAAACATGATGGACTTCAATATATATTAAGTTGAGTGTAAGGATAGGAAGGCGGTAACTATTATATTAGATATAGAAACACTTATTTGGTAAGTCAACCTCAGAAAACATGATGGACTTCAATATATATTAAGTTGAGTGTAAGGATAGGAAGGCGGTAACTATTATATTAGATATAGAAACACTTATTTGGTAAGTCAACCTCAGAAAACATGATGGACTTCAATATATATTAAGTTGAGTGTAAGGATAGGAAGGCGGTAACTATTATATTAGATATAGAAACACTTATTTGGTAAGTCAACCTCAGAAAACATGATGGACTTCAATATATATTAAGTTGAGTGTAAGGATAGGAAGGCGGTAACTATTATATTAGATAGAGAAACACTTATTTGGTAAGTCAACCTCAGAAAACATGATGGACTTCAATATATATTAAGTTGAGTGTAAGGATAGGAAGGCGGTAACTATTATATTAGATAGAGAAACACTTATTTGGTAAGTCAACCTCAGAAAACATGATGGACTTCAATATATATTAAGTTGAGTGTAAGGATAGGAAGGCGGTAACTATTATATTAGATATAGAAACACTTATTTGGTAAGTCGACCTCAGAAAACATGATGGACTTCAATATATATTAAGTTGAGTGTAAGGATAGGAAGGCGGTAACTATTATATTAGATAGAGAAACACTTATTTGGTAAGTCAACCTCAGAAAACATGATGGACTTCAATATATATTAAGTTGAGTGTAAGGATAGGAAGGCGGTAACTATTATATTAGATATAGAAACACTTATTTGGTAAGTCAACCTCAGAAAACATGATGGACTTCAATATATATTAAGTTGAGTGTAAGGATAGGAAGGCGGTAACTATTATATTAGATATAGAAACACTTATTTGGTAAGTCAACCTCAGAAAACATGATGGACTTCAATATATATTAAGTTGAGTGTAAGGATAGGAAGGCGGTAACTATTATATTAGATATAGAAACACTTATTTGGTAAGTCAACCTCAGAAAACATGATGGACTTCAATATATATTAAGTTGAGTGTAAGGATAGGAAGGCGGTAACTATTATATTAGATATAGAAACACTTATTTGGTAAGTCAACCTCAGAAAACATGATGGACTTCAATATATATTAAGTTGAGTGTAAGGATAGGAAGGCGGTAACTATTATATTAGATAGAGAAACACTTATTTGGTAAGTCAACCTCAGAAAACATGATGGACTTCAATATATATTAAGTTGAGTGTAAGGATAGGAAGGCGGTAACTATTATATTAGATATAGAAACACTTATTTGGTAAGTCAACCTCAGAAAACATGATAGACTTCAATATATATTAAGTTGAGTGTAAGGATAGGAAGGCGGTAACTATTATATTAGATATAGAAACACTTATTTGGTAAGTCAACCTCAGAAAACATGATGGACTTCAATATATATTAAGTTGAGTGTAAGGATAGGAAGGCGGTAACTATTATATTAGATATAGAAACACTTCTTTGGTAAGTCAACCTCAGAAAACATGATGGACTTCAAAGAATCCTTTGTAGAACTTCCGATATGTTAAAGTAACTCATTTGAATTTAGGTGTCTTCATGCATAATAATACATTATGATAAGACCTCCTTAAATGTAAGTGTCTTCATGCATAGTAATACATTTTGATAAGACCTCCTAAAATTTAGGTGTCTTCATGCATAGTAATACATTATGATAAGACCTCCTAAAATCATGAGAAATTAATACATCGATAGAATGAATGTTTTAAGTAGGAAAAATAAAGGTGGTTTAAGATGGTTAGGACATGTGGAAAGAATGAATAGCGAAATGATTAAGCGAGTATACAAGTCAGAACTGCAAGGTGAGCGTGAAAAGCGATAAGTCTCTATGTTATGTCTTGTTTTGTTAATCTTTCTTCATTTATTCGTTCTTCATCCCCAAACCATTTCAGAGAGCTCTTCGTCACGTTACTGAACACTTATAAATAATTATATAAATACACTTTTCAAGAATAGTTTCGGAGTCTGCTGGGTATTATAAATGAAAGTGCATTAAAATTATCCGGAACTTGCGACATGCAACCCTCAACACTAATTAGTATCCCTGATATGAGGGCATTAGTTGTCTTCGTAATCTGAAAAAACGCGAATCAAAAAAGTTTTTAATTTTTTTTCAAGATACAAGTTAAGTTTTTACGAATTTTTTTGCCCTTCGCCATGAAAATCCATAAAAAGCAAATGAGAAAAGTTATGATTAAGACATTATACATTTTATATCCCGAGAGGAACATGGCAGAAAGTTATTTAAATTTCAATTTTTGAGATTAAATTTGACTAATTCATTGATTGCCTGTCTACTTGACTTAAGTCAGACCTCCGTGGCCTTGTCGGTAGGACGCTAGTCTTATATCCAAAGGTTTGGGGTTCAATTTCCGATGGTATTGTGGCGTTCGTATGCGCGGTCAATGACCGGCGAGACGACCTTTGCATACCTTAACAATGTGAAACAGACAAGTGCAAGGTCCACACGCCAGTCATTCAACTCACTATCAATCTGAGAGCGCATTCCATGTCAAAACGAGAAAGCAACACATCTGTCGCGCCGATTCCCAAAACATAATGAATACCCACATCGTATTGTAAATGCAGAAACGAGACGTCGGTATTTATAATATTATAAATCTAAAAAAAAAGAAGTATATCAATCTTGTTAAAGAGTTCGTCTATTAACAATACTGGCAGTGCCTGTCACCGTATGGTAGTATTTCAAATGCGTGCGATTGAGAACTATGAGTTACTTGTCGACTCCAGTGGTTCTTAACCCGAAAGCTCGATTACTGAGACTTAAGATAATATTGTCCCTTGGACAAGCTGTTCAACGTGTCCGCATCATGAATTTGGATATGTTGAGATATGTAATACGGTTGGATAAAACAAGAACATTGGATGAAACAAGAATTCATCATTTAAGACATTTATTAGACTACATGATAACTAAATTGAAAAATAAATGAAAAATGCATTATTCTATCTTCTTCTTCTCAGTGTCATGTCAGGCCCCCCCAACGTTGAATATCACTTGAGAGTAGACATCTTTGTTCCCGGCAGCCCGAAAAAGATCTCCAACGTTCCTTATACCAGTACAATCACGTATATTGCGGAGACAGGAGATTAGCCTCCTGCCAACACCTCTTCGGCCTTCTATTTTGCCTTGGATGATCAGGTGCAGTAATTTGTACTTTGCTCCTCTAAGTACATTACCCAAATAGGACACCTTTCGGATTTTAATATTAGTCAGCAACTCTCTATCAACTTTGGCTCTTTGAAGAACCCTCGTGTTGCTGACCATATCCGTCCAGGGTATCCGTAGCATTCTCCGGTGCATTCACATTTTGAATGCTTCCAGTCGGTTCATACTACTTACTTTGAGGGTCCATGATTCCACTCCATGCAATAACACTGACCAAACATAGCATTTGACTAACCGTTGTTGAAGTTTCAAGTTAAGATTGTCATCGCAGAATTCGCTTCTCATTTTATTAAAAGCCGTAGGACATATACGAGTAGCATGATTTTTTTTACTCTGCTTTGTAATGCATCTAACTAATTTTGAAACATAGAACAGTTAAATATATCGTATATGTGAATAGTTTTGGATTGGTTCAGGAGTTACTCGTATTTGGATGGACGCAGGTAACAGACGAAATTATCCAATAAGCTACATACTGAATTGCGTCTGACTGCAGGTAGAATACTTTCACTTTAAAGACATGGTCATTAATACCAATATGAATCAAAAACTGGTTGATTGGAAGAAATTATTTTAATGCAATGAAGTTTCAAGTTAAGATTGTCATCGCAGAATACGCTTCTCATTTTATTAAAAGTCGCCTTTTTTTTTTTTTTTTTATTTCCAGGGGCTGGAAACTTTTGGACTTTATTAAGTATCTATTGTAGTTTACAAAGCGGTAGGTTTGTTGGTATAACAGTTTTATGAGGATTGGTCTCACGCTGTTCTGGAAACGACAATCGATTAAAAACATTTATCAAATCAAACGACCTGTTCAGTTAAATGCGTAGGCAGGTGACTCGAGTCCACGTGATACTCAATGGGGTGCTGTCCACCACTGTACTCCCTCTTGCAGTCCGCCACCCTCGTGGACCACCCCCAGTCCCCCCATTCACCCAGTCACCCAGTTAGGTGCTGTATTCTGGAAAAATATTGATCGGCCTGCGTCACCATTCCTTCTCTTCCCTCTCCCCGCACTTCTTTCTCTCGTAACACTATCACAAACTAGCAGCGCTGATACGTATTAGAAAGAGAAAATTGTTGTTTTTGTTTTACACACGATAGTCTTTTGTTTCTGTAACTATTTATTTATTTAACACTTCATTGCATTACAATTTGACTGACTTATTGTCAGATGGCAATCCTTCCCAACCAAGCAGAAAAAGTAACATAATTCAAATAATTAGTTATTTGTGCAAAGTTCATGTACAATATATGTACATAAAACAAATAAGAGTGAGATATCTTTAAAGGAAAAAAGGATGGGATGGTAGAGAGAAAAGTAAAACCGGAAAGAAATCACGTTACATTACTAACTTGAAAAGTATGGGAGTGAAAATTTGAATGAAACAAGCTATATACTGAATGAAACAAGCTATGTACTGATTCGAAGTTAAGAGGTTTTTTAAGCCGCTTTTTAAAACAACATCTAACAAAGAAAGAATAAAACAAGCCCTGCGCCCAAGATATGGTAGCTTCTTCTTCTTCCCAGTGTCATGTCAGGTCCCCTCCAACGTTGACTATCACCTGAGAGTAGGTATCTTTGTCCCCGACAGCCCGAAAAAAATCCCCAACGCTCCTTATACCAGTCTAATTACGTATATTGCGGAACCAGGAGATTTGCCTCCTGCCAACACCTCTTCGACACTCTATTTTGCCTTGGATGATCAGGTGCAGTAATTTGTAATTTGCTCCTCTAAGTATCAAACATGCCCCAAATAGGACACCTTTTGGATTTTAATATTAGTCAGCAACTCTCTATCAACTTTGGCTCTTTGAAGAACCCTTGTGTTGCTAACATATCCGGCCAGGGATATGGTAACAACACCCCTTATATAGTCATCAGCCAGTAATACCGAAAATGAAGCCCAGGAATAGTTTCATAAAAAGAGCGTCAGAACTAGCTATTTCTTCAGGTAAAGCACGTTTTATGAAGTGGAAAGAAAAAAAAAATACCTGTCGACTGGATGGAGCTTTTGGAAAAGTAGGCATCTGGAGACCAACTGACTTGTACTACTTAAATATCACTAAATATACCCCGAATAGCGTGGCTAGATGCAATGTGAATATGCAGAGATGGGAGTTTCTTAAACGAAAGTTACATTGAATGTGATTATCAATCGATTATATGTAATTATATGCAACCACGCTAATTCACATACTCAAGTCAAGATTGAAATCCTTGTTGCAAATGAGGTTCTGTATATTAATGAACCAGCTTCGGACTACATAACTGTTACATATATTCGCTCTTATTTTGATCACTTGAGAATGGTTCCATAGATCATGCAACCAGCATCCCAGATATTTTTACTGTTGAACTTGTTAAACTTTTTCATCATTCATATAAAGAGGTACCCTTCTCTGTTCATGTTTAAGGTTCTCTCATTACAAAATATGTTATCCTATCCAAAACGCACAGTTTCATCAGCATCATACATATCATCGCTCTGATTGTCGTCATCATTGCTGGGCCTCGCAGTCAAGAATCCCTTCACCATTCCAACGTCAATACAGTTGGAAGCGAAACTGCGCCGTGGAATTTTGTTTTATTTCTTTCATCTCTTCTTTAAGTGAGTGAGCCGCTGCACACCAGTAAACTCACCAGCCATGCCACTGTACTGGATCCGATGGCACACCGAAATGAAACGATCGGAGCATTCTTGTTTTAAAGAATAGATATGACAGATGTCATAGGTAGCCTTATACTCCCGAACACTAGGGAAAAAATGGCTGTGTTATTCGAGGGCAGTAGCACAGCCCGGGGTTCAAACCAGCGACCTTCCGCACGGAAGTCCAAAGCGTTACCACGCGGCCATGCACCTCCAGTCTTGAATATAGGCCTCCATACATTGATTATCATACATGACTCACAACACATGCTAGATTGTCCTAAATCGTGACTACATGCTCTGAGCATGATCTGATTGTTGCGAATGATACGGACGATCTATGTTGCTCCCTAACGTGGTACAATTGATGGTGCCAGATAGGAAATGAATATGAAATGATTTAACAGACTGGGACTTCTTTTTCTTTTGGGTACCACCGGGAATCGATCCTAAAATCTTGGGTGGTAAACCAGCGCATTTCCAACTAGACAACGGAGGTCGTCTATTAGAAGGATTGATAATATCTCAGAAAGTTTTTTAAATATGTTGACATGCAATACTTTGCATTGTCAAATTTTATTTCGGATTTTTTTTATCATTAATTTATAAATTAAATTGAGAGTTGTTATAGATGAAGAAAGGAGAGTTGAGATGGTTCAGCCACGTAGAAAGAATGAATAACGAAAGGTGTAGACACGCTAGTAAAAAGTGTGATATTTATATTAAGAGAGTATGCAAGATAAGGCTCATGGACGTGGCAGAGTCGAAAGATGTGTACTAGGATAGAACAAAGTGGAAATTTGGTTTATCTGTGAACCTCAAAGGGACACGGCGTGTTGGAGATTATGACAAATATTCCAAGTGTGAGCGATTGAAAGCGCCGATATCATTATACGAGTATATAATATAATACATATATTATAATGTGTGTAATAATGGAGGCTCTGGCAGAATGTGTGGAGGCGCGGCCGGATCTAATTAGGGGATGAATTAATTAGACTAGAACTCCTGATACTCCCAGATCCGCAATACGACTGAGTATCACTAGACGTGATAATGAAAAACTCGATTACACCAAGTTCTATACTTTTTCAATTAATACCGAGGGTGACCAATATTTTAGACGGGTCGTTATATTTATTTATTTTACTTACAGGTAAAACTCAATTACATACAAAGCTTCAAGAGAAATTCAATAACTAGAAATAAAATGCAATAACTAGAAATAAAAATTAACAAATAAGAAAATGACTGTTATGTCGAAACGATCAACTTACATTACTTACAAATCACAAAATACTTTCTATAAAAACTGTTATGTTTAAAGTGTCAGTCAATATCCGAGGCTTTATTCGAAATGGATGGCCCACATAACAAAAATGATCACTAGGCACCTTTTTGTCAGGTTGATGAGAATGTGCAACGGGGCTTTACATTATTTTCTATAAAAAAAAATCCATAATTTTACATCATTTTCTATATTTCGTTTTCATTTTCTAAAAAAAAACGAAGATGGCTAAAGAATTTTATTTTTGTATAGTTCGGAAATTCTAGGATGAGTCCTGTGACAGCTCACAAATTTGCCCCAATACAACCTTGTAACAATGTTCAGTAATTTTAATTGTTTTATCAACTTTAATATAAGCCTCAATTCTAATAAATAGCAAGTTATTTAGGTAAATACATTACATAAGGTTGTACTGGGGCAAATTTGTGAACAGCCACAGGACTCATTCTAGAATTTCCGAAGTATAGTAATACTAACTGAATGGTGGGGATTTCTAAAAATAAATAATATCTCAATTTATCAAAAAACACTTATTACCTTCGAGGGATAGACAAATAGGACATATCCCCACATTTTTCTATCCTGAAACACTACTGTTGCTTTTTCTCCATTCGTACATCATGCAATTTATTTATTATTTACTTGATTAGGTTAACCTGAATTATATAAAATGCATAATACAAAAATATATATAAATATAACGAACAAGGTTACTCATGCTTCTGTGTAAAGCGGTTCAGTTATGCCTACAAAGTTTATTAAGTAACTCAATCCTTAATTTATTCACCGAGATGTGGAATATATCGATATCGGAAAAGTTATTCAATACAGTCATTCCATATGCGAGTGGTGACGCTTTTGATATCTCAGTTCACGAATACAGCACCGAAAACAATTTTAATTCTAGATGGCGTAAATAATTGTCGGGTACATTAAACTACAATAACATTTGTCAAGTAACCAAGGGGATCTCACCATGGTCTGATATTTAGATTAAGTATAAACAGGTGCATAGATCTCTTTTAACGAGTGCCAGTCTGAGACAGGTACAAAGGATAGCACGCTCCGCGTTTAACGGGGCCCCTCGCTCATTACAAATAAAAAAATGGCTTATGTAATTCATAACACCAAGCCAAATAAATTAGATAAACTCCATTTTAAATAGAGTTTTATGCTTAAACATATTGTATTTGGGCTTTCATACCAACATAGATCTTTATGCTTAAACATATTGTATTTGGGCTTTCATACCAACATAGATCTTTATGCTTAAACATATTGTATTTGGGCTTTCATACCAACATAGATCTTTATGTTTAAACATATTGTATTTGGGCTTTCATACCAACATAGATCTTTATGCTTAAACATATTGTATTTGGGCTTTCATACCAACATAGATCTTTATGCTTAAACATATTGTGTTTGAGCTTTCATACCAACATAGATCTTTATGTTTAAACATATTGTATTTGGGCTTTCATACCAACATAGATCTTTATGCTTAAACATATTGTATTTGGGCTTTCATACCAACATAGATCTTTATGTTTAAACATATTGTATTTGGGCTTTCATACCAACATAGATCTTTATGCTTAAACATATTGTATTTGGGCTTTCATACCAACATAGATCTTTATGCTTAAACATATTGTATTTGGGCTTTCATACCAACATAGATTTACACATATAACATCGAGCGTTAGACTTTCCTATCATGACACACATCCTTAGCCTCCTCCATATTCATACACTTTCTCATACAACTTTTACGATTTCTCTAAACTTTTTACATTACCTTTTTTCGAAATATTATTCACTTGATTCAACTATACTTTCCTTAGTCTTCCTCTCATACAAAGATGTAGGTATAAATAAATAAGAAGGTCCGCACTAAGCCCCACAATTGTCCAGGCCGACCCTGCTTCTAACGCTTAGCCTAAGGCCACACCAAAGTGCTTCGCTAGGTGCTACGGGACTAATAGACTAGGTGACTTCATGCATGGCCACACCAAAGTGATTCGCACAAATGCATTTGACATTTGGGAGCGGTTGAGTCAACAAACGATGCCACTCTCAAAACTAACCAATTTGGTCACAACTTACCATCTTTATTTAATTCCTGTGCAACTTCATTCCAAAGTGATTTTATTACAGGTACATTTTTTTAATATATAATTTGCTCGATGGGTTCCACAAAGACTCCCTTTTACACACAGCTGTTATTAAACTTCAGCCATCTTGTAAAATCACTTTCGTAAAATCACTTTTCAGAACGTCTGTTCGCTAGGAGACTCACTCGTAGACTAATCGTCACGTAGCTTGGCGCGAAGTGTGCAGTGTGGCCATTGCGATAGTATGCGGTGCGTTGGTTCGCTAGGATATGTCGCCTAACTCGCAGCGTAGCTCTAAGCACCAAGCGAGGCACCTACCCGTGTGGCCGAGGCCTAAACGAGTGATATCTAAGTAGTAATGCAAAACCTTATATTATTAGCCCTTCCTTCGCCTTCATTCAAAATCTGGGCCACTTGATCCAACTATGTTTTTTTCCCAGTATCTTTGAACGCCTGGCAGTAGCACACCGCTGTGCATATTTTTTTGAAGACTTGACGGATTTAAGAAATCACTTTTCTAATACGAGGCGTATCCAGAAAGTAAGTGTACTGAGGCTCTCACAACGAGACCGGTTCGAGGTCAGTACGTTGAGAAGTGTCGACGCGACAACACGTTTCGTGAAAAATGTCAACCCAATCTCCCGCCAAGTGCGAAATTTTGTAAAAAGGCAAGAGTTTTTGAGGCGCTGCAAACTCCATGGAGATGAATTTCTCCGCTCCATCGTTACTGGAGATGAAACTTGGGTTGCACACTACACGCCTGAAACCAAAAGGCAGTCTCAACAGTGGCGTCACACCTCTTCACCCTCCGCCAAAAAGTTCAAAACCACAATTTCAGCCAAGAAAATCATGGCATCCGTGTTTTGGGACTGTCAAGGCATAATTTTAATTGAATAAATGCCTCAAGGGGAGACCATCAACTCTGCAAGATACTGCGAGACCCTAAAATTCAGAACATTCAGAACAAGAGGAGAGGCATGCTGACAAAGGGAGTCTGCCTGCTGCATGACAATGCCAGACCACACACGGCCAACGCCACGAAGGAACTGCTCGCCTCGTTTAAATGGGATGTCCTGAACCATCTCGCGCATTCCCCTGACCTAGCACCTTCAGATTACTATCTCTTTACCTTCCTGAAGCTGTGCATGGGTGGAAAAAGGTTTTCAACCGACGAGGAAGTAAAGGAGGAGGTGGAGAAGTGGACGGAGGGGTTGGCGGGAAACTACTTCGAGAAAGGCATCAAAAAGTTGAGACCCCGCTTCACCACCTGCATTGAGAGGAATGGCGACTATGTCGAAAAATAGCTTACATATAGTATGTACTACGGTAACCACGTAATTTTTTTGTTTAAATAAAAAAAATTGTAACCTACAAAAATTCAGTACACTTAGTTTCTGGATATGCCTCGTATGTACAACTCGAAATATTTAAAATCATGTTAATACCAGAATGGGACTTTTTTGTAGGACAAATTTTGAAGACAAACGTTCAACCAACGCTCAACCCCCTCCTTATTCTTTTATGGAAAAATCAATTCTAATTGATAATGAATTGTGGTCAACCTATGCCTTCAGCTAATTAATACTTTTACATATAATTAAAACACCTCATTTCATTATTTAAAAAATATTCAAAGAATATTACCCTAATTATATCTATGTTCGATCAACGTTAAAGAAAAGGGCTTAAAGATTTAATTAGGAAGTAAAATATTCACGACAATTTGTATCACAAACTGTTTTCTGAATAGCGTGTTCTACTGTTGGAACTTTTCTCCGTGATGCTTATTAAAATGAGCGCGGAATAACTGTTCAAAACAAAGAAATGCGATGCTTTAATGTTGCCAGCAGTTATGAAATTATCTCGCCGAGAAAATTTGCGAGCTAATAGCGAATTATCGAATTATTAAATGAAATTTAAATATATTTTTGCTTGACAAATAACAATCATTTCGCTAGACACTTACTTATCTAAATATAATTAACACAAAATTTACATGGTTGTCAAAAATAACAACATTAAATAAATATTTTAAAAATTCAGGTGAACGTTACGAATTATTAAAGAAATATATCTAAATATTTTGTTTGTTTCATAAGCGTCGAGTCAGAAAATAAGCTGTATTAAAAGACCTTTTTATATTTTTGGGTTAAAAATAGAGAATGAAAAAAATCATACGTAACATATAAGTAGTTTATTAAAAATATTCTTATTATTCTTTAAAACTCTTGTTTTGTTAAACATATACACCAAATGATGCCTTGTTTGTATTTTGTATTTTTACAATAATTATGATATTATTAGTGATTGTTGAAATTTGAATGTATTAATGTCAATTACATAAAACCTCATGTCGCAAATAAACGAAATAGTTTTGAAACATGTTCTTTTTAAGTATTGTAAAATAGATTTTTAATTTAAAAACCATTGTAATTGATTTGTTATAAATTATCTTTGAATAGATAGTTATTTTTCTATCTGGTAACATTAAACTTGTGCCCTGTGGCGCCCAACTCTACCGGCGGAAGTCGCCTCACCTTTAGAGGCGGAAAATACGTTTACTTAGTCTGGCGGCAGCGCGCTCGCTGCAAGGTTGTGTGAAATAAAAGCGTCGTTTTCTACTATCGACACGCGCTGTCAGTTCTCCGATATACGAAAAAACAATTTTACCGGTTTTAAAAGTGATTAAAATTGTTTATAATTACACTAAACAATTTAAAAAAATCAATCGTTTACTTAAGTATGAAAAACATTAATTAACACAAAGTTTACTTTAAGAATGTAAAAAAAAAAATGTTTTTCCAGTTTTCCAACTAGATTATGTCTGTGTATACAAAAACATTGTAAAATGTGAACAGGTGTATTATATTATTTTCCTTGTCTAATTTGTAGTTTGTTCAAGTGCAGTGGAAAGAGATAGCCGTATTTATACTCTTTTTGTGTGTGCCGTACATTTTTTCTGCAACAGGCCGGTTTTAAATTCGAATCGGGCGATTCGATTGGAGCTCTAAAAATCTGCGCAGATTCTCGTTTGATTCCAAACGGAAAAGTCTTAGGTATGTTTATGATTTTGTAATTCAAATTTATTTCTATCAGTATCGAGGATTTTCAACTCTTAGAAAAATGCCAACAATAAACGAGTTTATAACTGTACAAGTATGTTTATTATGCACTGAAGAACTCGCCATAATCCTACGCGGCACTTAACCGGTTTTTTTTTAATATTGGACACGACAAAATACGCGAGTAGAATTCCATTTTGGTATCGTAATACATTGCCAAAGGATTTTTTCTGGAGGTGATAACACTTTATTTTATGTGAGAGCTGCATATCGGTTACGCTTTATAATAAAATGCGTAGTTTATTGATTTTAAACTTCTGCAGACGTGTGCCATATTCGACAATATACAGAGAGATATTGTAGAGTTGATTTGCATACAATCACGCGCCAATAATTTGGTTGCTTGGTAACGCTCTGTGTTGCCACTCATTTTAAATACAATATTTCTGTGATTTACACTAAATAATAGTGGGCGATGCGTTGTTGAAAAATAATTTTATGGTAGCTGTAATCGAAAGAAAATTGTAAATCCATAAATTAATAACTTGTTTTATATTGTTTTATTTTAAATTTATTTATTTTCTCAAAACAGGCTTAGCCCAATTACATTGAAAAATACAAGGAATGTTAACATCAAAAATAAAGAAAAAATATACAATATAATACAAAAAAAATTATATAAAATAAAAAATAATGTATATGCATACATACTCGTATATACACACAAACATACACATATATTCAAAGTCACTTAAATACTTTGATGAGTGCTTTCTAGCGCGCTCAATCTTAGAAGAAAATTAACTTTTGCTTTTGGTAATGTGACATGAAATATGTCAATATCCGAAGCAGTCCCGTTCAAAAGAATTAAAGCCCTTCCAACAGGCATAGCGGCTGGAAGACCCGTTTTTGCGTATGTTATTGAGAACAGTTCTTGCCGGCGCAGTCTAGTGTAATTTTTAGGAACAGTTAACGCTAATCTTTGTAGTAATATACAATACATACCATCAACGCGTCTTCCTGCCGAGGTAGGTGATAATGAGAGCGTCAGCTTCTCCTACATTCATAAACAGTCTCATACAACTGTACAACTTCTCTGATTTTGTTTTCAAAATATCATATACTTGATCCAACCACACTTTCCTTGGTCTTTCTCTATTGCTTCCGCTCACATTTGCATTGTATATTTGCTAGTCTTTTTATATTTATTCGTTCTACATACCCAAACCATCTCAGAGTGATCTTTTTCATTTTATTCAACACATCAGCCTTAAGTTCACATTCCTCCCTTATCACTTTATTTCTTATTCTGTCATACATTACCACCCCACGTATTCTTCTAAGTGCACTAATTTCTTAAGTATTTATTCGACTATATAGTAGAAAATAATTGAAAAATATAATCCCACACTTGATAACAAAAATAGAATTGTTTAACTTAGTAAAAAAGTATTTCAACGTAGAAAAAAAGATGAATGTGTTTTAGTGAACAGAGAAAAATAAATATGTGCATTGCGAAGATAATTCGGTCTTACAATGTTTCATAGAATAGTGATGGAATAAAATATAATTGTTTATTTAGGGATGGTTGTTTTAAGTAGAATTAAGAAATTAATATTGAGATGGTTTAGCTGTATTATTGAGAGAATGAGTTGGGAAGGCATAGAAAATAAATGTTTGCAAAAAGGACTCAACCGACAAGACGTATTATTTCTATTATCTGAAATATTTATAACTTGTGTGTAAAAAAGAATTATCATGCTTTATTTTCGTCTTAAAAAAAATTTATAATAGTCGAAGAAAACTCAGTGTTTTTTTCATCCACCAACATAATATTTGCATTTTCATTAATAATACAAATAAAAGCAAAATTTATACGTCGCCGTTTAGAGAGGGCGCTCTACTCAAGGGCGCTCTAATTCGGGATTCGAACCCACTATTATTGTCAGATTAAAAATATTACAAATAAAATTTATATAAGAAAAGTGTAAGGATAAGAAGGTAGTGGCTGCGGTCATTTTATTAGGTACATCTCCGCATCTGCATATGTTCAGGAAATCATATTTGGCGAGAAAATTGCAGAAAACTTACTAAGGTAAGATGAACTACAAATAAATCTTTGTAGATTTTACGATATGTGATAATAACACATTCAGCTTTAGGTGTAGTGTAGTGTGAATTAATTGATTAATTTCTATAAGTTAAGTATCAATTTAAGACATTTAAAATGTAGCAAAAATGAGAAGTATGAGAAACATGAATGTGGACGAGGCGAGATCTGTGTGCGTGGTGACTTATCATGAATAGAAGAGCGTGGTGATTTGTCATCTGCCTATATCAGAAGGGACACGACGTGATTGTATATATGTGTTCGTAGAAACCGACATAAATAGATACAAAACTATCACGCCATTTCGATATCAGAGTAAGCAGAGAGAACAGAGCGCCCGAATTTCATATCATGACAAACCTTCCTTTGCCTTTTCCACACTCAAACACCTTCTCATACAACTCCTACGATTTCTCTGACTTAATCTTCATAATTCTCGATATTTAAGACACTTTTATTAATATATAATATATCGTCGTGGTTAAGGAAAAAGTCATTAATTGCATTTTAGACTTTATGGAGAAAAACGTTTTTTTCTCTATGAAATCCAAAATACTGGTTTTAATGAAAATATTTACCTAGTTTGATTTATTGTATTGGCCAACATGTTTATGTGTAGAAAAAAAAAACTGTTAAGATACTGTTTAGATGTAGAAAAAGAAGTTATAACACTTGATAATTTTTCCTCACAGATGAAATATGTGAGTAAGATCACTTAATGATTTTTTCCTTACAGATGAAATATGTGAGAAAGATCACTTAATGATTTTTTCCTTACAGATGAAATATCACTTAATGATTTTTTCCTTACAGATGAAATATGTGAGAAAGATCACTTAATGATTTTTTCCTTACAGATGAAATATCACTTAATGATTTTTTCCTTACAGATGAAATATCACTTAATGATTTTTTCCTTGCAGATGAAATATGTGAGAAAGATCACTTAATGATTTTTTCCTTACAGATGAAATATGTGAGAAAGATCACTTAATGATTTTTTCCTTACAGATGAAATATCACTTAATGATTTTTTCCTTACAGATGAAATATGTGAGAAAGATCACTTAATGATTTTTTCCTTACAGATGAAATATGTGAGAAAGATCACTTAATGATTTTTTCCTTACAGATGAAATATGTGAGAAAGATCACTTAATGATTTTTTCCTTACAGATGAAATATCACTTAATGATTTTTTCCTTACAGATGAAATATGTGAGAAAGATCACTTAATGATTTTTTCCTTACAGATGAAATATGTGAGAAAGATCACTTAATGATTTTTTCCTTACAGATGAAATATGTGAGAAAGATCACTTAATGATTTTTTACAAAGTTAATTTTAATTTTTCTCGAGAGGTTTTGAGGGTTCTGCCCAGTTAAATTAAGCATAAAATGGAACAACTTTATAAAAGAAAATAGTATTATGTAAAATAATAAGTATCACCACAATCGCTGGATGAATCACTAATAGTGTCTTTATCATCAGCTGGTAGAGATGCGTACCAGCTGGGACATTCTTCCGGCACCACTCCTGAAGAACACAATTTTAACAAATCCTTTTTTGCATTTGCGATTGGCAACATTTTGTCATACAATTTGACAAGAAGAGTGTTACCCGTATCAGCTGCTGTACTAAGTGGTCTTCCTCGCCCTCGGCCGGTTACGTTTATTGTTTTATATGCACCGTTATGTTATGTTATGCTCATATTTGTATGGAATTTGTTTTGGATTCACTTTTCATATTTCAGACATTTTATCTTTAACCAATTGACCTTTTCGCCTTCCTCATCTATTTTCCTTGGATGACAAATCCTGCAGGTTATAAAAATCGCAATAATGCAGCTCATTTACTTTATATGGATTTTTCGAAATCCTGTCTGCGGTTTTTTCTGGCGTTTTTAAAAATTCGAAACCAGCCATTCATACCAAAGACATATTTATTATTCTTTTCTTTTTCAATATTGTAGTGCATGCTATCGCATTCCATGTGTAAATGGCCGGATTCTAAAAAAATGTTCGATAACCTCTACACGAGTGAAGGTTACAGCCCAGAGCAAAACTGCAGCAACTTGCTGATTTATATTTTACCCAGAGCACGTATCAGAAAAAATACAAAATTCTTTTACATCTCTGAGCAATGACTATCGATTTCAAAAGAATTGTACCAATTTCAGTACTACCTCGCTTGCCATGTAACTCATTCTATACGAAACAGTGTGCATCTCCACGCCCTCCTTCATAAATTGCTAAGTTATAAAAGCATAACTTTCTTGCATAGTACATAGGACAGGACATCAGAGTAGGATGGTATTTGCATAGTACATAGGACTAGCATCAGATTAGGAGTAGGAGATGAAGCACACTCTTCATGTCAAAAGTAACAGTTCTGAATTTTAGATCTTGCGCCCTTTTTTGTCTGTTTCTTTTGCTGCATTCGATTCATTTCTTCGACGTAAATGGTTGTGGTGCATTTGAACGGTTTCCTCACTTTTATCACTAATGGTTTTATACTTGATGCAGACAGAACATTAGTCCTTTTTAGGTTTAAAAAAGGAATAATTATAATTGTTGCAGAATTAGTTTCTGTACGTTGATTGAGAAACGCGTTTTGAATTATTTTTCTCGGCAAGTTCCTTTATACTCATATAAGTCGTACATTTTTAAAATAGACAATTTTTTGTCAAAATACAGCTTTTTACTTGATTTTCGCACGTAGTGCGATTCCATCACAGGAAAACTTTCAATGTGTTCCTTCAATTGCCGCAAAATTATCTCAGAATGTTGATTTCCCGGAGCACTGTTTCCACGGTTGTCTTTTCCTGAAAAAAAGCCCTCAGCGATAGTGAATTCAAAAGCTTTGTTCACGGGGCCAATACTTACAGAAAGCGTTTTCTCGAAAAACTTCTGACACACTCGATGCTCAACAATATTTTCTTCTAATGTTGATTCGTTTGTGGATTCCACATTCGTTGGATTGGGCATGTAATTCGGATCGTTGGATTGGGCATGTAATCCGGATCGTTGGATTGGGCATGTAATCCGGATCGTTGGATTGGGCATGTAATTCGGATCGTTGGATTGGGCATGTAATCCGGATCGTTGGATTGGGCATGTAATCCGGATCGTTGGATTGGGCATGTAATCCGGATCGTTCGATTGGGCATGTAATCCGGATCGTTGGATTGGGCATGTAATCCGGATCACCAATCGTGTCATCAAAATCTTCATGATCACTTTATTCGGCTAACAATGCTTCTTTAGCGGGATGCTTAATTTGATACGTCGTGATGATTTTGATTTGTTTGTATTTAAAATAAAATACGTCAATTCAGGAATGCGATAAAAGTGAGAGTGAATAATCGATAAATAGTAAACAGCGATGAATGGTCAAGTGAATAATAACAAGTGCCTTTATTCATTGATAAGTAGGTATATATAGAATTTCAGAACGGGACGCGTGACTGCGTCCGCGGTATATCTCGATCTCACTCCTGCGCATGCTGAGGTGGTCGCAAGCGCTGCGGATACTACAGTGGGTAGGATATTTATTGTCGAAACGGCGAGACGGCGTGATATGTTCTCTTTCTACCTTGGAATGCGATGTAAATATTATTTGCGTGTAAACAGTGTTGACGTTTCTGGTATGTGACAATTGTACATAGAGGTTGATTCATCGGTCGTTGACCCTGCATGTTGACAATATTTAGGGACGTGGGTACCCTACACTTCTATTGCACGATGGTCCTTTTCCTAATTCATGTTAAAGGTGTTATCCATTTTGAATAATATCTGAAAGAACCCATTAATTAATATCGAGTGACAGTTTCTTGTAAAAAAATTATTTCATCATATTTTGAGATTATGTTCAATGTCTAATTAAAAAAAACATATAATTTATGTAAAAATGAACATAAATTTATTAAAATTCAATGCTTACCAATCACACGCTGTCTTTTTCTAAAAAAAAAAAGTTTAATAAAATCACCAAAACCACTTATTAAGTAAATTGCATGACAAACACACTGGCAACTTCTATCTCACACAATTCATTAATTGCACCTTCATGCGTATCGTTAGTAAGGAAGAACTCAAGTAATATAATGAGTTTTTCCATACAAACAAACAATCAATTTTTACAGTTAATGATTGTGTTAAGTGGCCTAACTTCGCGATTGGCTTAAATAATGCCGTTTTTGACTTTTTGAATGATAGAGATTTGTATATTTGATTCAAATAATGAAAAATCTCTAATTTGAGCAAAAATGGTAATTAATGACTTTTTCCTTAACAACGACGATAATTGCATTTTCATAACTTTATATTTATTGTTTATTTACTGAACTTATTATTATTTTGATTTAATTTTAAACATTTCGATTTTTGAATATCATATATGATAACTCGATTATTTTATTAAAGTTATTCGATTATCAACGTTAATTTTATTCACGCGTATAATTTATAACTGCGCTGGAATTCGATACATTTATAAATTACTTTCATGAATTTTGCAACACTATAATATAAATGTTCATTTAGAGGTTGACATTCCATCACGTCGTCGGTAATTAATTTGTGGAATTAATCATTATATATATATTCAAGTTTTCAATGAGGGCCTAATTATATTGACATTAATATCAAAATGCCGGTGTTGAAATTGATAATTCCATATTGATTTTGTATTTAAAACATCTCCAACTATTACGTTTTGAAATATATATTTCAATAAGGTTTTCTTCACTGTGGTATCCTGTTCCGAGAAAAGTCTTTCACGTTGGCTCAAAGTACATCAAATGTACCGAATATTTTTGATACAGGGATTTTGATTAGAAAAGTCTTTCACGTTGACTCAAAGTACATCAAATGTACTGAATATTTTTGATACAGGGATTTTGATTAGAAAAGTCTTTCACGTTGACTCAAAGTACATCAAATTTACTGAATATTTTTGATACAGGAATTTTGATTAGAAAAGTCTTTCACGTTGACTCAAAGTACATCAAATGTACTGAATATTTTTGATACAGGGATTTTGATTAGAAAAGTCTTTCACGTTGACTCAAAGTACATCAAATGTACTGAATATTTTTGATACAGGGATTTTGATTAGATTTTATACCAGGGTTTCGAAAATTATTTTTGAATTGTAACACCTAATAAAATTTACAAAATGTGACGTACCACCAGCACCCCTCTCAGCCCCTTCTCCGCCCCCTGCCTCTCCATAAGCCAATTTTCATAATGTTGACACCCACCCTCTTTACTCATTGTTTATGCCTGACGGAAGGGCCTTAACTCTTTTGAATGGAGCTGTTTCGGTTATTGACATATTTCATATCATATTACAAAAAACAAAAGAAAATATTCTTCTAAGATTGAGCGCGTTAGAAAGCACCCATCAACGTATTTAAGTGACTTTGAATATATGTGTATATACACATATGTACAGTACCCGGCTGTAAGTAACACACACCGGGCTTAAGAAAGAGACTGTCAGACATAATCGGCTAACTTCGGCTTTGTAGAGCGTCGTCTCTGTCATTCATACACGTGTTTCATCGCGAGAATGTTAGCGCATCGTGCGACAGAGACGATACTCTGCAAAGCCGAAGTTAGCCGATTATGGCCGACAGTCTCTTTCTTAAGCTTGATGTGTATTACTTACCGCCGGGTACTGTATATATGTGTATATACATATATGTATATACATATATGTATATACATATATGTATATACATATATGTATATACATATATGTAAATATGTATGCATATACATAATGTTTTTATTTTATATAATTTTTTTTAATACTAACATTTTTTGTGTTTTTCAATGTAATTGGGCTAAACCTGTGTTAAGAAAATAAATAAATAAATTATGCAGTTAATGCGAAAATTACTACAAAAAAAATAATGAATACATGTAGGAAATAATACCCCATATAAGGTTCAATAAACCTTATTATGCATTATTTAAGCATTGAATCCAAAGAAATTTTATATAAGCACTTATCAAATGCAATATATTTTATACAAATGGGTAATCTCAGGTTACTTCTATAAATATCGTTGGTGCAAGCCTGGTTGTTGTAAATTATGTTGAAGTTTTGCGGAACTTCAGTGTACAGCACCGTTACAAAGACTAGAATAGGTGGATGGTTTCAACTCAATCTTCGGAGATTTCGACGTGACGTCAATGAGTCTCTGTAAAGAGAAGAGATTGCTCGTGTAGAGCTTTATAGAAATAAAAAAAACAGTCTGACGTTTCAAAATACAAGAATATATTTGCTCCATTTTGCGTTCCTTATGTTGAGTCCATCGCACATCGCAAACACCTCGATCGGACAGCTTATGCTGTCAGCCTGCGCTAGCTCAACACATGTCACGCGTTTATCGTGGGCAGGGGCCGTCCGATCATATGTAGTGATAATGCGAGGATCACACAAAGGGACGTTTTATTACAATACTACAATTTTACAAGCAATAATTCTCCAGGAATGTTTACAGGTAATATACAAAAATTAAAATGTGTGACACATATCTCCGATACATTCGGTATTTTGACATTTGCTTGCTCGCGTACCACAGTTTGTAGATCGTTGCTTTATATAATTATAACTCTTACATTTTCTTACCTATTTGAAGTTCATCTTAAGAATGTAAACTAACGGAGGACTGTTCCACATTCTTAATAAATAAATAGGTTTTGATCATGGCTTCAATACACTTCCGCAATTAAAAAATGCGTTTAATTTAATCGTATATATGGTAACTCATTACTGATTTCCTCCTCAACAACGACTTTCGAATCATCTAGTATGGAATTAGTAAATACTTTGTTTCTTAAATTGATCGGTGATTAGTTAACGTGGATCGGATGTACAAAAGAAGACACATCGATGGGTCATTAACGTGTTCCCCGCGGGGAGCACAAACGCCTGTGATCTGACGACAATCCAAGTTTCAAATCACAAATACTTAAAAAAAATTACACAAAACCGGAATAAAAATTGAACTAAAATTTAAAATAATCTTTTTTCTAGCGACATCTCTGAAAACCTTATCAAATAATATATTAGTTTATGAGATATTGTTGAATAAACAGAGCGCCGAATTTTTTTGGTTTCTCAATATTTCCAGCATTAACGACCTGTCGCGCGGATCGAGTCCTGCGATGAGTCTCTCTTACGTAAATAAACATTACTAAGTCTCTCTTACGTAAATAAACATTACTAGTGCTATATGCATTTGATTGGGTGAGTGTCATGAAGCATTGATTTGATCGTAGCATTCCTTTGTTTATTTTACGTAATGTTAAGTTTATCTCCTTTATTTAATGAGTCTCCTTAAGAGTAATGACTATTATTTATTATCAGAAAATTACTTAAGTGTCATGTTTACTTGGTGTTGTAATCAAATATCAGTGGTTCTAAACAAAATATGTGTTAGAAATTAAAAAAACGCTGAAATTGTGCCGCGCACAGGATTCGTGGAAATTGATTTTTAACGCGGTGAACAGGTTAATCGGAGTGGTCAACCCAAAAAACGTGCAGTAGAAACGTTACTGACCATCAGAAATGTATCTTACTTTCTGCAGTGCGGTCAATTCGTTCACAAGATCAAGTTCACGAAGTATTACTCTACAATTTGGTCACTTAACTTCTATCCAAGTTAATGATTTGCTCGGAGTGTCGGTCCGATTGTCGGACACTTTACTCCTTCATCGGTTGTATGAAAACGGACTTTGGGAAATTAATTTTGGATTGTTTGGTGGTGAAGTTAGATAAAAATGTTGTATAGAGAGGAGGGATAGAGTTTGGTACATACAATACATTAAGGTTATAGATACATATAGGTTACATAATAATATACTTATATTTTTATATGTCACGAGCGTTGATAAATATGAATACAGAGAAAGAAAGGATAGTGATGTATACATAGACATAGATATTTCAATAATAATAAATATATTACGAAGACGGGGGTGGGGGAGAACGCTGCGACTTTAAAATAGTTGTACATATATAAATAAGGAGGTATGATAGATGCCTTATGAAGTGCGGGTATGTGCACTGGACACTATTCGGCGCCTACCGTTCCGAATAGGGGGTCGGGGGGTCGTTCGAAGCATTTGTTTGGGCCTGGGGTGAATGAGATTAGCGTTCACGTCGTAGTCCGTGAGTGAGCTGATTAGGGGGACACTTAACTTCAGTTCTGGTCGATTCCATCACCACCCACGCAAGGATATGTGTCGAGATAAGAAATTCTGATGGTCTATTATCTCTGCCTACCCCGACAGGGAGATGGCATATCATATATGTGTGTTTTATCCAGCTTTCTACAGGTATGATTCTTACTCTCAGATTGCATTCCAAGAATGGGCTTTTTACATACAATTAAACAGCCTTCTATTATGTAGGTGTCGTCTCTCCCACGTCATGAATCCTCACGACATGTGTGCCAGTGTCACTCGACTCTTACTGTGCCATGTACCTTGTATCATGTGCCATGTGCCATGTACCATGTGCCATGTGCCATGCAATGGGGCTATTGACTTTCACTTAACTTACATAACGTAACCAGATTGGCCATAATAACTCACTTTCGTCCATGAACATCGCCTTGGGGCCAAATTCCGCGTTTCATTTCCATCCGATTCGATTGAGGATTGAGAAATTTGCTTATGTCATCTTTATAACGTCTTTAATTTGTCTCTTCAGTCTGCAATCTGTAGTCTTCTGACCTCGACAATTCGGAAATGGTTATTAGGAAGTCATGTTTCATTTATCAAAGGTTTCAACGTTAACTTTTTAACACGCCTACTTACAATAGAATAATTTACTAAAAAATATTCTCTGGAATTCAAGACCTCAATATGCCTTAAGAAAGCCTCTGAATAGAAGGTAGAAACACGTGTCGAGATAAATTAAGTACAATTATTGGAATGAGAAAGTAATCTGTCAACCATCTTTGGAGTGTTGAACTATCAAAGCTATCTTCAGTATCTGCTTTATAAATTTAATTGGCTTTTTGAGCATGGATTGTCTCTCCGATCTGGTGATAGCAGAATCCTTGACAGACGACCTCGGTGGCCTAGTTAGTAAGAGCCTTGTCTCCCAACCAAGATTGCAAGTTCAATTCCCGCTGGAGCTCAGTTTTTTTTAAATGATTCCAGTCTGGTTTTCACTCGAGGCATCTTAAACATCTTTCTGATTGGTTGGAAGATATTGCCACGTTGCAATAAGCCTGCCAGGTAATAATATTCACAACAAAAGTGTAATACAATACAATTCTTTGTATACCAACGCGTCACACATTAACATATCTATTGCAGTTCACTTGGCTCGACTTTGAAACTATCTTCATGGTTCAACCAAATGTGCTGCATCCTTATCGATATCAAAGAATAAACTAAAGAAGCATTATTTATCTCAAAATATTTTATTGACGTTTCATTTTCACTCTACTTCGGTATATGGGAATGAAAAAAATAGAATCTCAGTTCGCTCGCTTCTCTCTTTTTAGTAGCCAACCGGCTTTCGTTCGAGGTGGTCGCTCCGTCCGTTTTGTGAACGTCGTCCGATGTTTTTTTTTATGTTTTCAGCAATTAAATTTCAATTATTATCACTTTTGACTTAAAATTTTAGTAATTTAAGCGATTGGCTATGAATACTCTTATTTTTCCGATTTGAAATCGCTAATTTTTACATATGTATTGATGTGTATTGAATACACATCACCGGAACGGGTGGATTTTTTTTAGCACAGGAAGGGAAAGGCTAAAAACGTGATTATGGATATCAATAATTATTATGAAACAATAGCTATTTGATTGTAAGAAATTGCTTTATAGTAATAAATCCTTCAGATGTATTTGCATGAAAGTGTAAATAAATATAAAGTTGTCAGACTGTATAAAAATGCAATTCCTTAAAATACGTATGTTAAATAATTTATTATTCTTTTTAAAAAAAAAGACTAATATTTTAGTAAATCTTACGAATCTGAGAAATAATAAAACGTCTGGGATAAAAGCGATATTCACTCCAGCAGTAATAAAATTTACTGTAAACCCAATTAGAATCTCATTTCCCGGTGTATTCTTATAGAATCATCTTATTTCCTTTTATACTTCGCAATATGAAATATTGGAGAACGCTGCACGAAGAGACTCTGTTGAAGATTTAATAATAGAGAACTTTTAATAAACCAATCTGACTCCAAGTATTTTGATATGAAGATGTTAACTTTTAATAAACCAATCTGACTTTAAGTATTTTCATATGAAGATATTAACTTTTAATAAACCAATCTGACTCCAAGTATTTTGATATGAAGATGTTAACTTTTATTAAACCAATCTGACTCTAAGTATTTTGATATGAAGATGTTAACTTTTAATAAACCAATCTGACACCAAGTATTTTCATATGAAGATGTTAACTTTTATTAAACCAATCTGAATCCAAGTATTTTGTTATGAAGATGTTAACTTTTAATAAACCAGCCTGACTCCAAGTATTTTGATATGAAGATGTTAACTTTTAATAAACCAATCTGACTCCAAGTATTTTGATATGAAGATGTTAACTTTTAATAAACCAATTTGACTTAGTATTTTGATATGAAGATGTTAACTTTTAATAAAACAATCTGACTCCAAGTATTTTGATATGAAGATGTTAACTTTTAATAAACCAATTTGACTTAGTATTTTGATATGAAGATGTTAACTTTTAAAAAACAATCTGACTCCAAGTATTTTGATATGAAGATGTTAACTTTTAATAAACCAATCTGACTTTAAGTATTTTCATATGAAGATATTAACTTTTAATAAACCAATCTGACTCCAAGTATTTTGATATGAAGATGTTAACTTTTATTAAACCAATCTGACACCAAGTATTTTTATATGAAGATGTTAACTTTTAATAAACCAATCTGACTCCAAGTATTTTGATATGAAGATGTTAACTTTTATTAAACCAATCTGACACCAAGTATTTTTATATGAAGATGTTAACTTTTAATAAACAAACTGACTCCAAGTATTTTGATATGAAGATGTTAACTTTTAATAAACCAACTGACTCCAAGTATTTTGATATGAAGATGTTAACTTTTAATAAACAATCTGACTCCAAGTATTTTGATATGAAGATGTTAACTTTTAATAAACCAATCTGACTCCAAGTATTTTGATATGACGATGTCAAAGTAAATTCATTCCCTTGTGGTATTCTGCTCTTTCAAGTCTATAATCCAAATGATAAAGATGTTCTGAAGCCGGATACTTTTAATTGCATTTTCAAAGTCTCAAATTGGATTTGAAAAAAATAATTAAAACTAAATTCAAGTGAAACGGAAATTATCTGAGTAGCTTCACCGCTTAAACAACATCTTGATACAAACATATCATCAATGCTTTCTGCCTACTGGGTAGGCAGAAAGGAGAGAGCGCCAAGCTTTCCTATCGTGACGCGCATATTTCGCCTCTTCTACATCCATGCACGATTCCTCATACGTCTTTTTACATTTCTTTCTTTCAAAATATCGTACACTTCATCTAATAATACTTTCATTGATCTTATTTTACCACGCCTTCCACTTGTAATGTATCCCTACCAATGTTAATATGCTAATCATCATATACTCTTATTCACTTCCAATAAATATTATAAGTTATCATGCAAACCAATTTTAAGCTTAGTAACCATATCTGTTCTATGTTATCTATAGCCTATAAATATAAATGTTATCAAGTGTATGTCAAACTTAACTCAATGTATTATGTTTAAATTTATCATCTGTCTGAATTATCACGAGCTGCGATATATCCAAATTCAATAAAGATTTCATATCACTAAATGGAAGTAAGCAGCGAACGATACATTCAGATAAATCGCCTGATATCGATTTGACCTTAAGGGCAACGATAACATACCCAACAAATTCCTTCTTAATTCATCTAAGGGTCGTACGTATGGTTATCTTTGCTTTAAATAGGACGTCATATCAGAGGCAGCAATAATTATTCTTAAAGCCACTACGATGTTAACATCATCGTTATTATTACTTCCACAATACTGTTAATATTATACTTCAATGTAATTCAACGATTATACACATAAAATTACACAGTTGAAATTCTAAAAGTGTTTTCGTTGCAAAAGGCCATAACACACTCACATTTGCTCTGTGTATTGGTTTTCTTAGTTTTTCTTCATTCATTTGTTCCACGTGCCTAAACCATCTTATAGTGGCTATCTTCCTCTTGTATTTCGTCCTTCCACGCTTCCAGTGACCACAATCATCTCCAAACTATCTTTTTGGTCACGAGCAATGTGCCCACAGAATCGGACGTTGTAAGCATATTGTCGACAATCGGTCATTGACTCTCAGTTTGTCGAGAACGTAGCCATAAGTACTCCGAAATACCATTAATACTCGTACATAAATAGAAACTCGTACATATCAAAGTTTTATCAACTCCAATTAATAATTCATCCTTTTTAAATTCTATCTCCTGTTCGGAGGTTGACATTCGAGGCTGCAGCTAAGAAAATATAAGCTGCCACAATGAATCGACTCCAATAAGTTCTTCAACAAGGAGATGCGTCTCTTTCCCACACTTCTGCTTTGAATTTAACCTGCAATATATAAATAAATAAATAAATGTAGGTTTATTGATAGCAACATAATATGTACATAATACATTAAAATATACTTCAAGAACACGAAAATTGCAGAGAATACATTACAGGCAGAAGCTATCAAAAGGCCTGGTCTCATCTAATAACATCCCCCCGGCCAAGATACACTCCACCAATATAAGGCGATCCGAGCCACGGGGACATCAGATGGTTTTTAGCCCACACCCTTGCATATGTAGAATAAGAAGAAGAGAAAAAAAAAACAGAAAATAAATAGATGGCAGAATATTCTAGATATCAGTTGAAGTATCCCATATTTTTCTCTATATCTATTCATCCGTTTCAAGATTACAAACTTTGTCAACTCATGAGAGTCCGTGAGACCTCCGTGGCCTGGTGGTAAGACACTTGTCTGCCGATCTGGAGGTTGCGGGTTCGATCCCCGCTGAAACCCAGATTTTTTCAAAATAGGATTCCAGTCTGGTTTTTACTTAACGCCTATAAAAACATCTTTCTGGTGGTTTGGAAGAGATTGCCACATGGCAATAAACTCGCCAGGTTAATAAAAAAATAAAAAAAGAGTCTCATTACAAACTTTGTCAACCCATGTTAGTCTCATTACAAACTTTGTCAACGCATGAAAGTCTCATTACAAACTTTGTCAACTCATGAGAGTCTCAACATTCTTCGATACCACAACATTTCAAAAGTTTATAGGTTCTTTGAAGTGACCTACTTAAGTATCCACGCGGTAGCACCATAGTTCGCATACCCTTCATTGTAAAGGGTTCGCATACCCTTCATTGTGAAGAAGCAGCTTCGTGCCATTTCCACTCCTATGTTGATATATTGAGACTGGTCCCATTGATGATTCGATCAGCATCCCAGATGTTACTATTGTTGGACTCCCTCAACAATTTCATTATTTATGCAAGAGTCACTCTTATTTGTATTTTCCTTTTCTCACAATCATACTCGTAAATGTTGCGCTTCATACATTTTTATAAATAATTTAGATAATAAATATTTTGATATAATAATATGACAATAAATTATTGTCAGTGACTAAAGCCTATATATTATTCATACATGTATATATTAACTTCTCCAGTGTCGACAACCTGTTTTGTATTCAAACACGCTTAATCTGTCCGGGCTGCATGGGTATCATTATCTTAAACTAATCAGGCGATTGTTTTGTTTTCAATTATTAATGCCAATGTTAACGAAACCTATAAAATAAAACAAATAGACGGCACGAATTATAATTCCGACATTGGAGCCAATTTGAAGTTTATTATTTTACTATTATAATCCAACTACTGAAATGCCGAATGTGTTAGAATCACATAACGGAAGATCTGCAGACGTATAGTACCCGACGGTAAGTAATACAAACCGGGCTTAACACTTGCCACCCTGTGATGGATAGCGAGTGGCCAAGACTTATATTTTATTTAATTATTCGACGTTTTAATACATGATAAAATGATTTTTATAGCTAATTACAAAAATAACCTAGCAGATATTGCATAATTTTAATTTAAAATATACATTTTCACTGGACGCTTAGCGTCCAGCACCGTGACTGGCGGATATTTTTAGCACAGTAAGGCAAGTGTTAAGAAAGAGACTGTCGGCCATAATCGGTTAACTTCGGCTTTGTAGAGCGTCGTCTTTGTCCCCAGAACGCTTGACAACAACTGACAAATCGCGATGGAACGCGTGTATGAATGACAGAGACGACGCTCTACAAAGCCGAAGTTAGTCGATTATGGCCGACAGTCTCTTTCTTTCTTAAGTCCGATGTGTATTTTTTACCCCCGGGTACTGTACTCTGTAGGTCGCCTTCCTTTTGGTGAGTTTTCTGCGGTTTCCTCACCAAATATGACCTCATGCATATGCAAATGCGGGAAAGCTCTAATTTATAAGGCCGCAGTCGCTACCTTTCCATTCTCACACTCTACACTTTTACCGTACAATTGTATTTAATTTAAATACCGATCAAACGCTGTGTACATCTTCTCCGCCGAGCTCTGCCTTATTCAAGAGTACGATATTTTGAAACAAGGAAATGTAAAAAGTCAGAAGAATCGTAGGAGCTGTATGAGAAAGTGTATGGATAAAGAAGATGTGAAATATGTGTGTCGCGATAGGAAAGTCAGGCGCTCTCTCTTTTCTACCTACTCTGATTGGAAGACGGCTTGGTGATATGTATGTAATACAATATAATTCAAAATTGAAAAGGACATTGTGCATTATTATCAATACTAATTTAATAGACATGAATAAAATGTGTAGTTTTAAAATTCAAAATGGATATTACAAGTTTGCTAAACGTTCATTGACGTGTGATGACCGCATGGTGAGTAGCAGGTCCTTGTACCAGGTACGGACCGGAGGATGGAGTCGGTTCTGCAGACTGTTAAGGCCTTCGGAGCGTAAGGCCAGGTTTGGCCTCAAGCAAACTGGTTTTTGGCGGGTTAAAACTGGAATATACTTAAATTTATATTGTATTTGTGTTATCTTCTCTTGACCGCCGTTTTATTGGCAAAGAGGACTCCGTAAAACATAATATATGAAAAAGCTCTTCGGTTGAAGCACTTTGGCAGATATTATGCTAATAAAATGCTTGAAATATGTACGTGAAAAAACAAGAAATATGTTGTTTATTGTTAAGGCGTGAACACTGTGGAGGTTTCAAGACATTATAATTGATTTTCTAAAACACTTTTTAATTAATTTAAGATGGAAAAAACGTTTTAGTAAATCAATGACTTACATGAAATATTATTTTCGACTGTACATTGGTAGAAATAAAACAGTAGATTTTATATACACAAAAAAATTGTATTAATAATATTTTTATAATAAGAATTCATACATCTCGTCTTGCGCAATCTTTTAATATTCATTCTTCTCACTTTACCTTCCTTCAAATTCTAATCTATTTAATGTAGATTTTCTATCCAATCACACAACTTTCGCCTCCTCCACAATCATGTATCTCGTCATGTACAATCTTATTTTATGTCCATTTGGTCCAGTCAGTCACTCCTTTCGAAATATGGTCCATTTGGTCCAGTCACGTTTTCCTCGGTCTAACTCTTCCACGCACACCTTGCACTTCTAACTTGTGTACAATAACCGGCGGTAAGTAATACACATTGGGTTTAAGAAAGAGACTGTCGGCTATAATCGGCTAACTTCGGATTTGTAGTGTCGTCACTGTCCCTAGAAGACTTGACAAAGATTGATAAATCACGACGGAACACTTGTATGAATGACGGAGACGACGCTTCACAGAGCTGAAGTTAGCCGATTATGGCCGACAGTTTCTTTCTTAAGCCCGATGTGTATTACTTACCGCCGGGTACTGTACTCGCTTAGTTACTCTTTCATTATTCATTCTCTTCACATGGCCAAATCAATTTGAAGCTCCTTTCTTTATCTTATTTAAAACATTCATTTTATCCACGCATTAATTTGTATTGTTTTCATTCCACCTTCTTTCATGCATTAACACTTCACAACGTTTCCTTAGTGCGCGTATCTCCACAGCATTCATTTTATTCTTATCCTTCTTCTGCTAAGTCCAAGTTTCACTTCCATACATTAAGGTGGCACTGATTCACTTTTATATATTGTCATTTTTGCTACTGTTAATATTGTGCGGGTGTTGCATCTAACATTAAGTGCTCCTTTTACCTTGTTCCCTGTTGCTATCCTTCTTACAATGCCCCTTTCAACTCGCCGATTACACGTAAACATACTGCTCAGATGACAAACTCATCAGTGAAAAAAGCTAAAGTTGTGTATTTGGATAAAAAAGTTTAGAAATCGGTTCTCTCTGCCTATCCCGCAAGAGACACGGAGTGATAATATGTATGTATTTATTTTATTTATTTATTATTACACATGACAAGAAATATACATAATTTGCGAAAAAACAACAGGTAATTTGATTTGGACATACAATTTTAATGGATCTGGGTTTGTTGCCTTTCATTTGTCGTATCCCCAGTAAACTAGGCTTTTGCCTGTATCTCACTGAGGATATTTAGCATGATAAAATAAATCGATACTTCTTTCCGATTTTTGATTACACAGAAACAAACCCCCGTTGCACGCTCTCATCAACCTGACAAACAGTGACACTCAATTACAACTGGAAAACATCATGCGAAATTAAACTCCTCACACATCATCACTCCAGAAAGACCAAAAATATTCATCCCACAATATACCGCACACAATCATAAGAACAAAAATAAAAATCAAAACCAAAACAAAAAAAAACACAGAAACACAAATACAAAAACAATCAAAATTAAAACAACAAGAAGAAACCCACACTCACGAACTCACACAAATTGTATGTATAGCAAGATTTACTCAGATCTCTCCGGAACACTGAAGCTTGTACTAAATGAAAAAAATATTGTAAAATCTTAAAACAAATATACCCCAAATTACGATACAGCACATTATGTCGAAATAATTTGGATAGTTTTAATTTAAAATAACAGATGTCGTACTATTTTCGCACTAATGTATACTCAATAAAATAAGGGGTGTGCTGGAATATGTTATTCAATAATACAATTGAAATCATTTCTACTTATCCACGTGCTGATGTGCTGAATAAATAATAGTCGCAAGTGAAGGTTTTATAGTTCTGTTATTTCTGTCTATCCCGCAAGGGACACTGAGTGATATATATATCTGTAAATAAAAATGATTTGAATTAAAGTAAATTCGTCCATATCAGAATTTGATCTAGGAACACAAAAATGTAATCGGATCAGTGAATTGGATTGTCTTTTAATACTTGTTAACGTGAAGCCCTTTGCGGAATGCTCACATTAACCCAACAATTCCCAATCCAAATTAGAAGAGAATTGAGGAACAATTTCACAGTCGATACCCACCGCCTGCGGCTTGTGGTATATTTAGATTAGGAGCTGCTGGCATCTGAGATTGTGGGTTTCCACATCCACTGAGCAAGGTCAAGGGTAGAGCTGGTTAGCAGTTGGAAATTTCCCCATGGAATCTGATGGAATATGGAATGAATTCATGGGCTGAAGACGGAAATAGTTCCCATTGACAGTATTGATTCTCCAGTCAGAGACGTCTTTTGTATTGGTGACATTTGTATTCACTCCAAGGACAACATTGATAATACCTTGCAAAATATTTTCGTTGACCTGCTTTCATATTGACTATTTGGAGTGATATTTATTTTAACTATCAAAGGTTAAGTGATATTTTGTTGCAAAATATTAAATAAAAAATAACATTTACTTGTAAACAGTGTTAAATATTATAATTGAAGCAAAATAGTGTTAAACGAAGCCAGCACCATAATAAAGTAAAACCACATACTTGATGCATGATTTTCTGAGAACAATATAGAGTAACATATATGACAATATCACAATCTGCAAAAACGTTACTTCACAGCAGTATTTTAGTACCAACTTTGATATATAGGAGAGGACGTAAGAAAGGACTAAAAGATAACCGCATTAATGCTGTAGAAATGCGTGCACTTAGAAGAATACATGGGGTGACAATGTATGACAGAATACGGAATAAAGTGATGAGAGATGGATGTGTTTAATAATAATAAAATAATTTATAATATTGTATATAGGGTGTACCGCCATTTAGAAAACACATTCTCTTCAACATATATACTCGTACACATATAAATTGAGTGTAAGAATAGGAAAGTAGTGGTTGCAGCCATTAGGTTAGAAACATCCCCGCTTCTGCATATGTTTGGGACAAAATATATCGTAAGAAAATAGTAGAAAACTTACCAAGGGAAGATGAACTACACAGAAGATATGTGAAAGTAACACATTCGGCTTTAGGTGTAGTGTAATGTATAGTGAACATTATGAGGTGTTCATATAATATCATGAAATTTGATAAGACCTCTCAAATAGGGTTGTCTTTAACCCTTCCTTCCCTGTGATGTGTAACTAGTACACATTGCTTTTAAAAACTTTAATATCTCTATAAATATAATAAATACTGGATTCAGATTTTAGGTATTCCTTCGTAATACATTTACACATTGAATGACAAAAACAAAAATTAGGACTTATCGGCCACATTAGAGATATTTTGTGAAAATCGGGAATAAATTCTCCAATACAATCCAACGTGTGCCAGTGTGTGACGTAGGTATATTCATTTTTAAAAAACCGCTATGGGTAAGGAAGCGACGCTATTCACGTCTCACTCTGACTCTACTTCGCTATATGTGAACGCAAGAAATAGAATCTCAGGTTTGTGAACGTCGCCCGATGTTTTTTTTTCATGTTTTCAGCAATTAAATTTCAATTATTATCACTTTTGACTTCAAATTTAATTAATTTAAGCGATTGGCTATGAATATTCTTATTTTTTCGATTTTAAATTGCTCATTTTTACATGTGTATTGATGTGTATTGAATACACAGCACCGGAACGTGCGGATTTTTTTAACACAGGAAGGGAAAGGTTAAGTACTTCCTAAGCTGTACACTCTAAATAAGATTAAGAATAGCACTCAGATATGGTTTGGGCATGAGGAACGATTTAATGAAAAAATATTTCAAGTGTGAGTGAAAAGTGTTGTAGAGGAAGACTAAGGAAAGTATAGATGGGTCGAGTGGATGATATTTTTGAAAAAAAGGAAATGTGATAAGTCAGAACTTATCACAGCGTTTTTGGACGTAATCTGCTTACATATTTACCCACTTCACATGTACAGTACAAGTATGTGCGGATAGTGCCAGCGGGTGGCTTATGGTGATCGAGTTCACTGCGGGGGATAAATCCATGTAACATAACATAGAAATATTTATCGCCAATATAAAGAGATTACACCCATTTCTGATGTGTTATGGCTATCGGGTAGGTTGTAAATGAAAATCACTTGGTTATGTTCGAAGATTTTCACGGATGTTTATTAATTTATTTAACACTTTTATTACAATACAATCTGGCGGGCTTATTGCCAGGCGGCAATCTCTTCCAACCAACCAGACAAAAGTAAATGAAGCAAGTTACGTGGTCGCATAAATCATTCAAATGACTATCCATCCCCACGAAATCCATAAACATATACGTGAGCACATGCCCACGAGCCCCACAAAGACGGACAGTCACCCGAAAATTATTTTTCATATAAAGTGAGATATCATCAATCAAAAGGAAAGGAAGGGATGGTGGAGAGGAAAGGAAAAATCAGGAATGAAACACGTTATTTTACTGACTAGAAACTAAGAGTTTTTTCAGTCGCTTCTTAAAGCACGCCAAGGACGGAGCGAGTCTTATATTGGTTTGTAACTGATTCCAGAGTCTCACTGCATGGACAGTAAAGGACGACGTAAAGAAAGAGGAGCGGTGAACTGGAAAGGCAATGTTTCCCATTAATTTAAAGTGTTTTTCGGATTTACAATAATGACCGACGTTTCGAAAGCGCTAGAACCTTTATCTTCAGTGCGAGATTTGGTTATGTTTTTGACTATGTCTAAATTCATTGTTTCGCACACAAAATTATATTATAAAACAATGAATTTATAAACATTATAGAGACGCAAAGCCATGAGCAAAAACAAAAAAGTAATAAATAATCAAAACATGCAAAAGATTCATACCTCTTAAATATTTTTCCTTTGTGTCAATATAAAGTATGTTACCACACACAATTCCGATGTGTGTGGTCTATAGTAACATGACGCCAGTTTTACCTATGTACTGTTCTAGTAACAAACCGGGATCATTGCGCCTGAAGAGAGTCTCGGATGGAAACACATGTAGCGCGGATTAATGTAATTAGTAGAATAATAAAATAATTTACAGTTAAATATTCTAAATAACCAATTATCAATCTGTAAATTACTTTAAAATTGTTTTGAGAATCAAGAACAACGCGGAAGAACAACGAGATGGAATAACTGGGAGAGAGGGACTTCAACTGGACTAGTAGAGGGTCCATGACTGACTCGCCTGCATCCCTAATGTGTAAGTGTGCGAAAATATGAAATATGCACAACTTAAGGAGTGCCTAAACGTGTATAAATTTAATGAGAAATTGATTATTTTGTATCCTCTATAGTACAGTCTACAATTTTTACCAGCCCACCATCAGATACAGGGAATAATAATTTTTACAATTTTTACCAGCCCACCATCAGATACAGGGAATAATATTAAACAGAATTTCTGATTAGATTCGAGTATATGTATACTATATTCACGACATTGCCTAACAATACGTTGGCCTAACTATAAGAATACGTAACTCCGTATGAGTAACTTTACAGGAGACATCAAAAACGTCACAGTTTGTTCTATGTAAACATAAATATTGTTTTTTTAAATATATCTGATTGATAAAGACATTGTTTTTTTTTATCAATCAGATATATTTAAAAAAAAACAATGTTTAAGTTTACATAGGACAAACTGTGACGTTTGTGCTCTCTCCTGTAAAGTTACTCGTATGGAGTTACGTGTTCTTATAGTTAGGCCAACGAATATGAGTTTAATTCTGACTGATATTTTTTTTATGGACGAAACGAACTAACTATTGTAGTATCAGAGCTCTTTGTGTAACATACGAAATTCGCGCAAATAAGTAAAATGAAAAAAAAAATGAGAACATGGTCTGGGTTGTATTCCACTCACCGAATGTGATTAATTATCGCCTTGTACTGTGCCAAGAGCACACACGTATCGTGTTACAGCTGGTGTTACTCTCCGGCACAGGGTATTTGCCTAGTGCCTAGTGTTGTCTTATTGGATTGTATTGTATTGTGTTATAATATGTTATACACCAACAGTCGGGCAGATATACGAGTCTTATGTACACAAAGCAACGCGTAACTAACTTGACATCGGTGTTATTTGTTTACACTTGAATACACATTTCCGTTGCAAAGCTACGTTGTGCTCCTATATTAGACCAGGCGTTAGAAGGAATTGAGTGCGCATAGTATGAGGACCGCATTTTCTCAATTGATATAGATTCAGGAGAGCCCAAAGATTAATAATTTGAATGGTGCCAGCTCATTTTATGGTCCGTTTGCTTTTTATTTATTCGAGCATTCATTCACTTTATTCGAGCATTCATTCCTCGTGTCTTCATTCTGCATAGTAGCATAATGCTTAAAAATACATTATTGTACGAAAAGACGGAAATATAGTTCTGGAGGCGTGAATTTCGGGCGTTTTTTCAGACTAAATAAAAAAAAACAAAAAATATTTTTTACAATTTGTTTATTGATGATTTGAGAATGTACTAAAAAAATTGAAAATTCAAGATGTTATCAGCTGTATCTTGTCGTAAAAAAGATGGTAAGCTGGTCGACATGATTGGAACTTTTTCGTAAATCAAAAACAAATTCATTTTTTTACCCTTTTCCAAGGTAGGGATGATACAAAAACATTTATCAAAGTTTCATACCAAATTTATTGGCAATCGGTTGGATAGAACTTGAGATTTTATGTCGACCAGGTCGAAAAAAGTAGTTTCGAGAAAAACATGTTTAAAATTTCGAGATTATTGTCCGAGTCATACCGGTGCGGCGTAATTGCTGCCTCATTTATAGCTAACATACAACTTCGTAAATATTGAGAATTTTAAAATTTCCTTTTGAGAACATATTTTTAAAGGTCTAAATTTTAAAAATTCGAAAAAAAAAACAATTTTGACAAATTTCTAGAGTAGAATACCCCATGAAGTAAAGGTGACTAGCCATCTCACAGTGGCCTTATACTATACAATACTTATATCTTGTTCATTCTTTTTGTGTTGAATAGCGTTTTCATAGGGATACACGCTGGATTTATTAATTTGTATATAAACCCCGAATTCATGACATAAGTATTTTGAAGAACGTAGCCGGGAGGCAATATTGTTTTCGACTCCAGTATTCGAGCTTTCTGGTTAAATATTATTGGATTAAGTACTCACAGTTAGCCATCGTACGTTTTAGAAATACTACCACACGTGGATAGACAACAACACTCGCACATGCCTAGCGCGTGTGAATATTGTTACCAGACGAAATCTTGAACTAGACTAGTACCATTTTTTAAATTTATTTATTGTATTACATTTTTGTTGTATACAGTACAACCTGGCGGGTTTATTGCTATGTGCCGATATCTTCCAACCAATCAGAAGTATGTTGAAGACGCCTTAAGTGAAAAAACGACTGGATTTTTTTTTGTTAAAATCTGGGTTTCAACGGTTTAGGAGCGTCTGTTCCTTAAGGGAGAGATGATGAGGATGATTGTTGATAAATAAAAACTTGACGAAATCGGAATATGTAAAGAGGAATTTTATTGACAAACGTCGGTATTTATAATGTTTTTTGAACGTGTGCGGGAATGCGCACGAGATATATCGCTGTCTCGTCTTTGCGCTTTCAATATGTTTATTGTCGCGCGTAGGTATCCTTTTGTTTTGAGAGACAGCGCGAAAGATGTGTTGCCCTCTCCTTTCCTCATGGAATGCGGTCTTCACTGGTAGCGAGTTGAATGACCGACCGCGTGGACTTTGGCATTGTTTGTCTCGCATTGTGAAGGTGGGCAAAGGTCGTCTCGTGGGTTCAGTGACAGCGCATACGGTCGCCACAACGGGAATCGAATACGCTACTTCAGAATTAAATACCACTTTTACCAACTAAGCGACGGTGGCCGTTAATTTTATAAAACTATTTATATTATATTAAGATCCCTTATATATGTAAATAATATCCCAATTCTAAGCTCATTTGTGCCAAGTATTGTGTTTAATTTTATTTACTGGCTGAGTAACAAACATCAGGGATATTTCAATTGGTTGAAGATGCTTCGTTCGCCAAGGAATTGGCACATGTATTATATGTAATATTAACGAATAACAATTAAAAAAACTTAATTATGTGTTGAGTAGATCAAAGAGAAAGGTTATTTGTTTGAGAAGACGAAAATAGCACATATAAAAATCTGTAATACAGTATTCCCTCTTTATCTGCGGTTTCGCTTTCCTTGGTTTCAGTCACCCGCGGTCAACTGCGTTTCGTAAATATTAAATGGAAAATTCCAACGTACCATCAGGTCAACAGTGGCTTAAAGCTACGTCAGTCACCTCTATTTATCACTATGATCATCGCATTATCACAAGAATAAGAGTCACTAAAAAACAGTACAATAAGACATAATTTGTTTTATTAAACACTTTTTATTCCACTTTATGTAACGGTATAACCCTACCGGTGTCAAGGTATACACACCTAATCACCAAGGGAGCACAAACAAGTTTTGTTTGTGCTCCCCTGGTGCATACTTATAACATGTAGGGTTATACCGTTATATAAAGCGGTGTTTGACTGAACAAATTACTATAATGTAATTTAGGTTATTCCACTTTACATAACGGTGTAGGAATACCTACCCAGATAAATAAATAAATAAATAATTGTCAAAATGAATAAGTGAATTGTTAAAACACAAATAAATTAAATTAATTATTGTTAATAATAAACATACAGGGTCATTGACCGATCAAGTATTCATAGATAGCTACACGTCAAGAACGGCGACAATGTTAACTATTTTTATAGTACCCGCGATTTGTCCAGTCATCTCCAAATATAAATAATTAACCTACCGCCAGTCCATGCGCCAGAGCGAGATAGAATATGTATCGCGAACTGGTTCATTCATTGGTATAAATTGTCCGCACTCTGAGAAATAAACATATTCGTATTGTCATTCAGTCAACTGTCAAGACTTTGTTATTTATTTACCTGCTGTCCACTTATCGATTTATATCCGCATTCCTGAGTCTATATTTATTGAATATAAATCAAGATCATCATGACTTATATCAAGATAAGCAATCCGCTATATTGATGACTCTGTACGAGAAGTAACGCAAGATCAACTAAAACGAGGAGCGATGTCGATATCAAAATCATCAGCACGTCCTAATAGGACACACGCTACATTGATAACGACCATCGTTACAACGGTATAACCCTATTGGTTTCAAGTCTTTCCCCTCATCATCAAGAGAGAACTAATAATACTAGCTTGTGCTCTTCTGACGATGAGGTGAAAACCTTGAAACCGGTAGGGTTATATCTTTACATGAAGTGGAATAAAGAGTGTTTGACTTCACAAATTACAATGTCTTTAAATTTCCACAATGTTAATGCCTTAACTATAAATAATATAGTACAATAAGATATTTTGAGAGAGAGAGAGGTGGAGATGGAAAAATACACCATTATCATATAACTTAAATTATAGTATTGGATGTTAACATAAGTTGTGTCCGTTTTTTTTTCAATTTAAAAATGAACACCAAAAGTAAAACAAAATGGTAAAGGTTATACGTCATTCGAAAGAAAATGTTCTGCTCTACAAGATATTGTGTTTGCTTTTACGTTACATATATTATTTTATTTGATCACAAGCCTTCAAAATGGAATGTCAAGTAGACGAAAGTGAACATTTTCGACACCTCCTGTTCGCGTTCAATCGAGGGAATAAAGCTGCCAAAGCTGCTCGCGATATTTGTGAAGTGTACGGTGAAGATGCTATGAATGAAATGACAGCTCGTAGATGGTTTTTGCGTTTCAAAGACGGTAATTTCGACCTGAAAGACATGGAGCGTTCCGGACGACCAGTGGACTTCGATGAGGATCGCTTAAATCATATTATTCATGAAGATCCTTTTCAAACCACCGTAGAATTGGCTGAAGAGATGAATTGTAGTCACATGACTGTGAGTTATTCAAGAATTAAAAAAATTTGAATTAAAAAAACCGCTCAATTTGAAAGACAACAATTTCTTTGACTTTTTAACATGACTTTCTTTCGAAATATTATACACTTGATCCGACCATATCCTTGATCTTCCTCTACCACGTTATCTATTCACATTTACACTGTATATTTGTTTTGTTAGTCTTTTATCATTCATTCGTTTTACATGCCCAAACTGTCTCAGAGTGCTCTTCTTCATCTTACTCAACATATCAGCCTTAATTTCATACTCATCTTTAATCTCTTCATTCCGTAAGTAAGTCATAATTGTTGTTGCTAATCTCTAGCAGTGTCCTATTTCTTTTACTTTACGTATAATGTATATGTAGTATTTATTTATTTATTGAACACTTTCATTGCAAATAAAATTTGGTGAACTTATTGCCAGGCGGCAATCTCTTCCAACCAACTAGAGAAAAGTAAATTAAGTAAGTTACGTGGTCGCATAAATCATTTAAATGACTTTCCATCCCCACAAACATATGCCCACGAGCCCCACAAAGGCGGACAATCACCCGAACATTATTTTTCATATAAAGTGAGATATCATCAAGCAAAAGGAAAGGAAGGGATGGTAGAGAGGAAAGGAAAAGAAAAATCAGGAATGAAACGCGTTATTTTACTGACCAGAAATTGAGAGTATTTTCAGTCAATTCTTAAAGCTTCTCTCATGTATGTGGACTGAAAAATATCTGATGTCCTCACAGTCGGTCTTGCCCTTTATTGGTGGTTGTGTATGTCGACAGGGGGGATATAATTAGATGAGCTCAGGCCTTTGGATAGCCTCTCTCTCAAATTTATTTTCTTATTGTTTATCTTGAAATATATATGATATGCAATTTGAAAGACAGTGAAATAAGAGTAGTGACAGGAAACTACGTGAACGGAGCACTTAATGTTAAACACAACAATCGCGCAATATCAACAGTAGTAAAAATGATAATATAATGACATTGTGTTGGTGCCCACCTTGAGTATGGAAGTGAAACATGTTCCCCGCGGATAAAGAGGGACAACTATATTTTAAACAAAAATTTAATGAACAATTAAAAAAATCTGTACTTGTTATATAAACACAGTAAAGCGATAGCACTAGTTACACATCACGTGTTAAAAACATTAAACATGGGATATATTCGTATTACATGCTTTTTCATTATGTTTTTTTCTCCATAAAAGCAATTTAAGTTCTTCATGTTTAATTAGGTAATTTTAAAATAGTTTAAAGGTGAGTCATAGAGATTAACGTTGAAAAGTATTTTTCCTTTGATCTAAACTGGGCTATCTCCTGACCTCAAATATATTTTAAGTGTTTTCTTTCAAATAATTTCGTTAAAGAAAATATCTTGAAAATCTTAAAAAAAAAACAGAATCTATTGTGAAACCAGACTTAAATAAAAATGGGTGCCAACGGAATCGAACTTGAAACCATCTTCTTGGAAATAGAGGCATCTTTCCAACAAGGTCACTGAAGGCATTGAGGACGTCGGAATTTTCCATATGGCTAAGTCTGTCAGATTGTGTTGTGTACAATGCGATAAGATTTTCAATGATAACATCATATTTTGTCCTTTCATTTATGTTTCCTGAAGGAAGAAGTGTTACGGTGGTTTGGATTTGTGGAGAGAATGTATAACGTAAGAATGACTAAGCGAGCATAGTAAATATGTCAAAAATAAGGGATGCGCTGAAGATGTATGCCGAGGAAAACTTGGCTGGATTAAGGGTATTAGATTTTCAAAAATATTTTGATTTTCGCTGTTTCGTGCAAGGAGCACGAGCTCATACTACGAGAATAATACGACTGCATCATTGTAACACTGACACCAAATTAATTGGCTAAATTTAAGCACCCAGTCATTGCGCATCTCATTAACAATACGTCTTAATCCACCTCGGTCTTCAAAATTGGGGTCAGGAGTAAACGGACAACGGTCAGCAATCCGCCACACCATCTGTTCTGATAATGCGGCCTTGTTTCCTGCTGCAACCAGTCACCTGTCTTGTCCTGGCCCGTGTCTGCTAATTCATTTCAATGATAATAGATTATCCTCGCGTACTTGTGTATGTGTTTCTGCGCCGCCACTACAGGTTGTATGCCTGACTCATCGGTGTGGCGTGGATATGTCATACACACAATAACATACTCGCAACATACTTGTGGTGACATTCCTTCTTACGAGTACAACAGGATTCATTCATGCATTCGTGCGGTATCCTACAAGACTCATACTGGTGAGTAGGACATAATGAGCAAAACAACTTTTTATATAGCGCCGTTAAGAGAGCACTAATCTCAAGGGCGCTCTTACCGGGATACGGTCTCACTATTGTTGGTTGATTAAAAACATAATGTTACAAAATAAATAATTATTATATAAGTTGAGTGTAAGGATATGAAGTTGGTGGCTGCGAAAAAAGCCCATGAATCGGGTCCTTGGGTATAGAACCACTGGAGTTGGCATTAACAAATTTTTGTCACCGTACATATGGTAACATACTCGTAAGTGTACGCATTTCTACAGGATTTATTCTGCTCTTTTAATATCACGTTTTACTCTTATGTACTCGTATCAAAGTTAGTGGTAAAATATTGTGGAATCTTGGCAGATTTTGATACTGACCGATTCGAGTACATGTTTTAGTGCCCATTGATTTTGTTTCCTATCGCTACACGTATTTCAATATCCTTCTACATTGCACTTCCGTTATTTATTTATATCAACTGTACAATGCACTTTACAACAAGCCAATATTAAAAAAATACAGGAAATGACTTTTTCATAAAAGATAATCCTGAAGCAAAAATAACAATATAAAGGGCCTTTCAAATTGAGCGGTTTTTTCATTCAATTTTTTTTACTTCTTGAATAAAACACACAATTTTGCTTTGGTTTCAAGAAACTTTTTATTGGTCATTGAAGTATAATGCACATACGAGGTTTAAACACAAAAAACCAATAACCGCTAAATGTCCACCTCTTTCTTGCATCTGCACAGATGTCCACTCTTTTGTCAACATTTTCGATGACAGTTTGGCATAATTAGTCCCGGGACTTATTGCTCGAAGTGTTATATGATATACTCGTAGATATTAATTCGCTTGTAAGGTACATTGTACCATTGTTGAATAAATATTTTTGTAAGTTACATTGAACCATTGTTGAATAAATATTGTTGTAAGGTACATTGTACCATTGTGGAATAAATATTGTCGTAAGGTATATTGTACTATTGTTGAATAAACATTGTTGTAAGGTATATTGTACTATTGTTGAATAAATATTGTTGTAAGGTACATTGAACCATTGTTGAATAAATATTGTTGTAAGGTACATTGTATCATTGTTGAATAAATATTGTTGTAAGGTACATTGTACCATTGTTGGATAAATCAATAAATACATTATAATAGAAAACCTTAAACATGTCAGGTCGGCTACTCAAACAGTTCAATTCTATTCAAGCTAAAATAAGTTATAGATCACTTTATCACTTTGAAGTTATTCCCATGACCAGTGCCCCATTTATATAGACGGCGCCCCTAGACAGTATGCAACATGCGCCCCCTGAAACTCCCTCTTCAAAACGTTTTACCGTTTCGAATGACGATATACGAGTAGTTCGCACAACACAACAAATCACTACATTTTACGTCTTTCGTCTACGCGAATACATCTACGGTGTCATGTAAGTTCTTATTCACTCTTATGTCTGATTCTATTGATAATATAACTGGTGCGTTTTGTTTTCGAGTAGATTTTAAATATGTTTTTGTGTTCACCACAGGTTTATTTTAGGTTCACAACCAGTTTCGAAGACCACCGTCTTCATCATCAGGTGAAGATAAACTAAATTGTTAAAATATATTCTGTACAAGTGTAAATAATATAATATATGAGAGATGAGGTAGGGGAAGAGAAGTGGGGAGATATGTGATACAATGGTGAATGGGGTGGGGAAAAAATGTGAATGTGAATCTTTAAGACAGGGGGGGATTTTAAATTGGAAACATATTAAGCAGAGGTCTATTAAGAAAATTGGTTTGGTTGTTGATGATATTTAAACTTAATTTTATAGATTTTTTAATCTCGAGAATTTCCAAATTGTCAAGTTGCAATCCCCCTCGGTTTATGTGTAGAATCCGCAAACCACGATTAATATCGAACGAATGTTTGTTTTCAATTAGGTGGTTAGCGAACTCTAAAAAATTATTGTTGTTGTCGAAACTGGTTGTGGACCTAAAATAAACCTGTGGTGAACACAACACATATAAAATAAGTTTTTATTTACTTATTTTTCCTTTTATGTAAAACATGGCACCACAAAGTGAAACTATAGTCTTTTCGATTCAAGAAAAAATGTTTTTAATCGTTTCAAGAATGCAAAACCTGCAGCATTGAATAGTCGTGGTTATAATTAGATTTTAAATATGAACTTAAGTGAACGCATTCTTCCATTAACACTTGCCTTACTGTGCTTAAAAAAAATTCGCTTACCACTGTGCTGGACGCTAAGCGTCCAGTTCAAAATGTATGTTTTAAATTAAAATTATGCAAAATCTGCTAGGTGAATTTTTGTAATTAGCTATAAAAATCGTTTTATTATGCATTAAAACGTCAAATAGTATAAAATAAGTCCAAAAAATGAAAAAAATAAGTATATTTAGAGAAATGAAATAAAATATGGGTCCTGCTCACTCGCTATCCATTACAGGCCAGCAAATGTTAATTATTTATCTATCTTGTCCTTCTACATATTTTTATTACGTATTTTTAAATCTTTGAACGTCCCCTTTGTCTTCGCGCTCCTACGCAAAAGCCTAGGTTTGTTTGTTAGGAAACGCGACTCTGTCTATGACTATGCCATAACTCGTGCTGAACTCAAGACATGGCTATGCAGACGGCAGACGTCTCGAGTCCAGGTGTTTGGCAATTTTCAATAGGAATCATGATGTCCGTTAAAGTCGTGACAGTCGAAGGTTTTGTTGACTTTGTGAAGCTCAATCTACATCTGTACTATAACTATTATACATAGGTATTGTAACATATAACCGGTGGAGATATTCCATACAATTTCTAATTCGATACATTTTTTACTATCGAGAGTACTAAATTTTCATTTGAATTGATCGAAAGGCGAATTGTAAAGCACAAATACGAAATCTTCTGTGATAGTATCTATAGCCTAGTGATAACATTCTTAACTTCCACCCGGGGGTTTTGGGCTCGATTCCTGATAGTACCCAAAAGAAACAGTAGGGAGCCAGTTGTAAAAAAGTTTGCAAAATATTTGCTGTTGTCACCAACGATTAGGAAAGGAGAAGACGAGCCTAAACGACTGGACATGTACGCCCTAAATAATGAATGTTAAAATATTCAGCTGTGAGAATTTTTATCAAGTTATAAATAGTATGTAGGTTTTAACTATTTATAAGAAACTGAATATTAAGATTATTAAAATTTAAGTGATACGTGCTTCGAAATTTCACTCCATAAGCTAGTAAACGTCTTCTTATAGTGTCACATGACACAATTAGACCCTTTTCATGCTAAACCGCCTGTCCGCTACGCAACGATAGACAAGGATTCTTCTCAAACACCCATAAAACCCCACTGTCCTCCTTTTTGGTCGTTTTCTGTGCAGTGTCGTGACACTGCACAGATCGTGATCTGGTAGGTCATCGACGTTTTTTACGTCGGAATAGCGTTTCACCCACTTACTTACAAATGTCTTCGATTTTCTCATGTATTAAGCAGCGGCTCCGTATGACATTTTGGGTCCTTTCGGATGTGTACACAGAAACACGGCTTCGTAACGTGATGCGTACGCGGCACTCATGGTGAAATATGTTCTTGTGTAACCAAGATCGAACGACAACTGAGTTTTTCTATACAAAGCACCTTGGGGGAAGGGCCCTGCAACCTGCTCGCGTTTGAATCTACCCTCTAACGGTTTCCAGGGGGGAAAATGTAGCCGTATACGCTCTTGTCAAACAGACTGTAGGTATATAGGCTTTGACAAATATTTGTGTTATAGATTACTTTATTAAATAAAATTAATAATAAAAAAATCAGAACACAGCTTTTTTTATCTACTTTGCACGGATTTCTCCTGCTACACAACGAGGGTCTGCTTCTAGCGTTAGCTTATTCGTTAGGAATAATATCAGCTAGGCGGTACCGAGAATATATCAACAGTGTCATTCAGTTGGTTCAATATCTCTATACCACGCGTGACTGAGTGTTTAACCATGATATTCGTCCTGTAAGTTGGTATGTAGAACAGAGGGTGATTCCTTGCACGGCTATATTTATTGGGTACATATAAACTTAGTGCTTCTAGAATCGTGGGACAGTTAAAGGAACCTTGGAAAACCTTTATTAGGAATATCACAATGTATTCTTGCCTTCTTGTTTCGATGCTTCTATAGTTACACACCATGAGAAGTTCGGCATGGTGGGCATATTTTGTGTAATCGCCCTTTGTTCTGTACCATAGATATTTGAGATTTTTTTTGTATTTGTTCTATATTTTTTTTATATTTGAACTAATGTGAAGCCCAAACCGTACATGCATATTCTAATTTGTTTCTAATTAGATATTTATATAAGTTCCGGATAATATCGGTGCTGTTAAATTCTCTTGATATTGTCATTATAAAACCGAGTAGTTTGTAACAGTCCGATATCAAACGTGAGACATGGTTAACGAACGTGAGTTCGACATCAAACGTTACGCCCAAATCTTTGAATTCAGAAACTCTGTTTAGTGCCACTCCTTATATAGTATACTGATGGTGGATTGGTGAAAATGATCGACTATAAGATACACAGATACATTTATTAATGTTGAATAGAAGATGATTTTGCTCACTCCAGGAGACTAGGGAGTCTAGGTCCTGTTATAACTGTACACAGTCGTGAGGTGAATTGATCTTTTTGAAAATTGTCAAGTCGTCAGCAAACAATAAACATGTCGAGTGACTTCCACCCTTTCGGTACACAGCAACCTGTGAAGTTTCTTCAACTGGGCAGTTATTCAATCTAGATTGCCTCCATCAATAATGCCATAAAGACCGTCTTACCAACTGGACCACCTTCTGAGATACTCGTAATAAATATGTATTTTAATCGGCTTACATTGCAGCAGTTGTGGTATGCAATAATTGATTGTTGATTACTTTTATCTTTCATTACTCGCCCATATATGTTATTACGTTTACCTTTCACAAATAATACAAATAAACTTTTTATATGTTTAACTAACTGAAATAATTATACAATACCATACAACAAGTTTCTCGAAGATAGCATTCAAGTATTCTAAGTCAGCAGTGAGCTCTTTTGCACGTGGGCAGGCAGTGTTAACAATTCTTCCTATTTGCTATTGTCGCATATTGACCACATTGTTGGGAAGGTGACACACGCCGATATGTGGTCACTAGTCATTCCTTATCACTAGGTGAGATGAGTACCCAATTACTGACCGCAAATAGCATCATAACCGCGAGGTATTCCACATGCCCTCCCTCGCCAGTGCCTCTTGCAAAAAAAATTTGAAGTGTGCCGAATTGTGGGACACGATTTGTGTCGTGTTTTTTAAGTTATTTTGTGACTATTAAGTTTTAAGTGGAAAATAATAACATTTGTTTTGTAATTTAAGTGAAAATAATAACACGTGATACTATTTTTTTAACATTTCATAATACAGCGAAACAACGCGTCTTCTATCGGCTCTTCTTGACGTACTATTAATGGGGCGTGGTCGACATGTTATCTCTCTATTCACTTTTTTACTTGTTTAGGCGGAAACATTTAGGAACTAAAAAGTATTTTGTGGAGGTAAATTCTTTTGTTTTGTGGAGTCATAAATAAGATAATTGTAAAAGATTTGAAAACGAAGGTAGCGAAATTAAAAGGTTATGAAAAGAAGTGTTATAAAAAGTGTGTGCGATGTATGGGTTAATTCATAAAAACTGGAGCAGATTGATGAGTTCTGTTATCTGGGCAGTATGTTAACGTGTGATGGGTGAGTTGAAAGAGGTATTGAAAGAAGGGTAGCGACAAGGAACAAGGGAAACGAATCACTTAATGTTATATACAACAACCGTAGCTCAAAAAATAAAAATAAATAACAAACGTTAACAACTAGCAGCACGTCGGCAGTTTGTGAACAATGTTGTCTGTTGAACTAGCTCATTAAAAATATTCTGCGAGAGAGCTATATAGGTATAGTAGTCGTCTCGTTATCGCGTGGTAGTGAAATATGATTAATTTGTGTGTCACTCGACCCACACATATTTTGTATTGTTTTTTTTTTTTAATAAAAACCTACCCTTATATGGTAGGCCAATACAGAAACCTACCCTTATATGGTAGGCCAATACAGAAAAATAAAACCTTTTAAAAGTTCTCATGTAAAATCACAAACACAAACAACTTTGTTTTTTTCTAGACGATAATTACAAATTAACTGACAGATTGAAAACGTCGTCAACATTTTGTCCAATAAAGTCTGCACTTATTGAATTTGTGACAAAAGAACTAAGGCTTATTAAGGTAAAGTCAATACTTTTCTTGGGGAGATAAACAGCTCATAGCCCATAGCCCACAGCCCTTAGCACTCTCGGCACCTCTCTCCTCGTCTCATCTCGGGACTGATTATGTTTGGTTACCCTTGTCTGTTTATTAGCACTTGACCAAGGGTGGCTGTACGTCTAAACTGGGACTTTTCCTGAGACCAGACGTCCACTTTAAATGACGAATTTTTATGTTGTAGTTCGTCTTATTTTTCATAAACTATACATCTATGGGAAGCTAATAATGTTAGACTCGCTCCGTCATTGGCATGTTTTAAAAAAAATCTGAAAAACTCTTAATTTCATGTCAGTAATATATGGGAACGTATTTCATTACTGATTTTTATTTCCTCTCACCATCCCTTCCTTTTCCCTTTATTGATGAACATTATTTTTTTATTATATAACATATAAAGTTCATGATTTTTGTATATCGTAGGTGAATAATGATGTCAATATGTTTTGCGAATTATTTACAATGAAGTGTTAAATAAATTTCTTACCTCGTCGAAAAATTTCAGCGTCTTTCCAATAATGGATTAGCGTTACGCTCAAACAGAGATTGTCTATCGGCCTTTCCAGTTCACCGCTCCTCTTTCTTTACGTCGTCCTTTACTGTCCATGCAGTGAGACTCTGGAATCAGTTACAAACCAATATACTTTGTCCAGACACGCTTTGTCCTTGGCATGCTTTAAGAAGCGACTGAAAAAACTCTTAATTTCTAGTCAGTAAAATAACGTGTTTCATTCCCGCTAGCACTAATCCATGATTGGAAAAACGCTGACAATTCTCGGCGAGATAAGAGGGGGCGGCTAGACAGTTAAGGATATTATACAATAGAGACCGTATGTGAATTTGGCGTCTATTTCTAACATTCAACCAGTTCAATGCCTTCTGGTATGAAGTTATATGATCGTACTTACGTAGGTTGAAAATGAATCTTAAACACACATTTTGAAGACGCTGTTTTTTTTTCCAGCTGTTCCTCTGTAACATCCAAGTAACATACGTCCGCATAGTCCAGAATCGGAAAGAACAGAGATTGTACGAGTAAAATTTTGGTTTTGGTTGAAAGGAATCTTTGCAACACTTTAAGGGAATGAAGGCTGAAGAACATCCTTCGGCTTACCTCATTTATTTGATCTCGCCATGAGAGAGTGTTATCTATTAGCACTCCTAGGTTTTTAACAGTTTTATGTAATGGTATGATAGAGCCATCAAGTAATATTGGATGAAGTAAGTCAGTGTTGAATTTACCGAGAAGCTGAGGGCTGCCAATGAGGATCGCTTGAGACTTCTTAGGATTTATGAGTAAGCCATGCTCCCCATGATTTATGAGTAAGCCATGATTTATTGTCGATAGTAAAAAAAACTAATAAATAACGTCAAATGAGGCTCCCCTAGTGTTTATACTGAGATTAGCACGTGCCTCAGACACTCACTTATTATTACCAATGCTCATTTTTTTTATTTCTCCATCTCAAAAATACTGTTAATCGATTTTGACCTCAAACACAATTATCATGTTTTATGAAAGATTAAAAATCGAACTTTTTATTTATTACTATTTATTTTCTCTTTCGTTACATACAGCTTAACCTGCGCATGTTTATCATATAGCCATGTGGGAATATTTTCCAATCAACCAGAAATAAAAATAAAATGACATTTTGTGAAGCGCCGTTTAGAGAGGAAACTTTCCTTGAGAGCGCTCTTAATCTGGCTAGAAACTGTTATTATTGACAGGTTAAATAATACATATGATAAAAAAAAGATTTAAAAAATCTCATTTGATAAAATTGGATACCAATGGAAATTGACCCCGCAATCCCCGATCTCGAAGACAGGGGTTATTTTTTTTATCCACTTTGCACGGATTTCTCCTGTTACACAGAGTCTGCTTCTAGCGTTAGCTTATTCGTTAGGAATAATATCAGCCAGGATTCTTCTCATACTGCTAGATGGTACCGAGAATATATCAACAGTGTCATTCAGTTGGTTCAATATCTCTATACCACGCGTGACTGAGTGTTTATACTAAATAAACCTAAGCCACGAACGTCGTATCTATTTGTATATATTTTTTTCATGCTGGAATATCTAAAATAGTCAATGCTATTCATTCAAAAATATCCTTACAATTTAGTTTTAAGAAAATATCTATAATTGATTATTACTTATTAACATTGTCTTATTTTTTTTGTCTATGATTCATGTAAATATTTATAATTTTTGTGACAAGATTTATTTATATTCATGCGCACTTAAAAAATATTTGAGTATTACTCATGTAACTTTTTAAATGGTCGATAAAAGACCGTACATTGTGATAAATTAAATACAGTCTGACAAATTCAATGTCAAGCTAACTGTCTCTTGCATCCCACCACTACCGGGGTTTAATGACATCGCCTAAACCAAAGGTTCCCAAAGTGGTCTATATAGACCCCCAAGGGTCGATTTCGACTTGCAGGGGGTCTATGTCAGTGAGAAAAGAAAATGGGGGTTCACGTGAACGGATCCCATTTAGGCAGATCATCATCAATATTTAGGCATTTCGTAAATGTTTTACTATATTACACCTAACACAGATTGTGTGTACATATACGTAAATATTACAAGAAGAACTGATTAGAATAAGTACAAACGAAGAACTTAAGGTGCAGTTCAGAAAGGGGTATCAGCAGTTCTGGCTTCAGAAAGATACTCCTGTTGCTTATCCTGCATTATGGACTATTGCAAAATGTTTTTGTAAGCTTTTCCATCTTCATACCTCGTGGAAAGAGGTTTTAGGGTGATTGACAATCTTCTTACGAAAAAAAGAAATCGAGTGCAAATCATTGAACCTCCACGTTCATTAACAGTATTATTTGTGTATTAATTTTATGTAAGAATTTTACTAGGTTTTGATTTGTTTCGTTCCAAAGCCAAATATTTACTTGAATTTTGTGTCTTTTCAATAAAGATGTGAATAAAAATTGTACATGGTTTTATTTTTTTACAATTGTCCACTCTACAAAAAAAACCTTATCAAAGTTAACAGCACTGTGTCAACTGTCAAAAGTGCATTTGAAGTTAATAAGTTTAGGAAAATTCAATATTAGGCAAGCAGGGGGTCTACGGAAAACAAAAAAATCTGCAAGTGGTCTACGAGGCGAAAAAGTTTGGGAAACTATGACCTAAACCATAGTGAAAAAATACATAACATAAATATACAAGAGTAAACTAGAACTAGAGAACAAAGCGATTCTTTCAAAATACATTAATACAGTCAATGAATTAGAACGAATCTCGTGTTATATCGGTACGCTCGGCATATTACACGACACTATATTACACGACACTATATCAGGGTCTCAAATCTTCGCTGTCACTATACACTGAAATTGTAATGTGACTGAAATATTAGAAATTGGGTCTGGTACAAATAAAAATCAGTTCTGATAAAATATTTTGATATAATCATTATCAAAGATGTAACACATATAATTAGTGTGGGATGGATGACGTTTAGATCAATGACGGGAGTTCTATGTGATCTGAAAATGCCAGTAAAGTTAAAAGGAAAAGTATACCAAACGATTGTCAGACCCGCACTCCTCTATGGCTCCGAATGCTGGACGATGTATAGCTCTTACTACAGACAACTAGAAAATGCTGAAATGCGCATGCTAAGATGGTCAGCTGGTGTGTCCCTAAGAGACAAAATAAAAAACTCACGCATTCGTGGAAGCCAAGGTGTTACAGACATCAACAATAAGATGGAGGAGAGACGATTGAGATGGTATGGGCACGTTGGACGCAGAGCACCCGATCACATTGTGAACCAGGTAATCTCCATGGATCTTCCTCGAATAACAACCAGAGGAAGACCAAAGAATTCATGGGTGGTGCAAAAAGATAACCTGATGCAGAGGCACGGCCTGGGGGACGTAGTCCGGAACAGAAGAGCTTACAACCTGAGGACGAGGAGAGCTGACCCCAACAGTCTTCGAAAACAGTGAGTTGGGATGGAGCCAGGGAGAAGAAGATTTAATCATTATCAAAATAACGAAAGATCAATGTTCTGAAATGGAGATTGTTTTATTCTACTTTGAGTGTTCACAACCCGTGAACAATATTGTGCTGAATACGTTCATTGAAAATACAGAATATTTTGTAATATGTTTCATCAAACACTGTTTATTCCACAGTTCTAGTGCAATAAACGTAAAAATGAAGAAACAGTGTTTGATAAAACAAATTACAATGTCTTTAAACCTCCACAATGTTAATGCATTAACTATAAATAATATACAGAATATGTTCTTGAAGTACAAACACAGTCAAGTCTCGCTATCAAGATTTGAAATACCACCACATCGATCGAATGGGACTATTCAAGTGATGCATTTATTCCATTACAAACTTTTTTAACAACTGCAAACGGAGGAAGAGAAGTTTGTAATGAGTGTTGTCATATTGGATATCCGTCAAAAGTTAATTTTCATATTATAAAAGTCGGCTACGCATCATTTAGTGGACATTTAAATAATATATCATCAAACATTTCCTCGCTCAGACCACATTCGCACATGTTGGAATTCAAAATATTAATCTTTGTTAAATAATATTATAAGTACAGGGTTGTGCAAATATCGTGTCATCTGGTTTGGTTTATACTAATACTTTGGTTAGCGTCGTCACCATTGTCAGTACTACCATTAACTTTCAATAAAGTGGTTTCAAGTGTTTTCAAGTGCGCCTTTCAGAGAGTCTATTGACTAAACGATGATTTGTAAATTGTCCTTTTATTATAAGTTTGGGACTGTTGAAATCTGATGGTCGTGTCGCAAAAAACGTGAGATTTGTCCACACAATTTCCTCACGTTCTTGTGGTGTGTATTTTTTCACGAAAAATTTCGCTATATCATACACTGCTATACAACTATGAAGAAAATGTCTTCACTGTTCAGCGTCCTAAATATGTAGTTCAGTTGTTCGATCCCACCACCAAACACTGTTTTACGGGACAAAATAAATCCCCATCCAGCGCGATCTACACTAGATGATCGAAATTTTCATCATGTAGTTATGAAAAAGGCCCAAAGGGACGCCTCCCCCGGTGGTGGCACACCTGAGTGTGTAAAGAATAATAGCAACAATGGACTTAAGGTCAGCCTAGCAAGTTGCCAGTACTTTCACTGAAAATTTCAAATGCAGCAAAACTGTCCTTTGACACCACTAGACTGGAGTAACTAATGGGTCCGAAGATGAACCGGTGTAAGGCTGAGTTGAGATTCCTTCGGAAATTGTTGTAGCGATAATCAACGCAGTATCACACAATTTAATCCGCAGATTGATCCAGATGGCCGTAAAAATCACAAAAAGGCTAAGATTTAGGCTAACCGTTAATCTTCTTTAACCCTTCCTTCCCTGTGATGTGTAACTAGTACACATTGCTTCTAAACACCTTTAATATCTCTATAAATATAGTAAATACTGGGTTCAGATTTTAGGAATTCCTCCGTAATATATTTACGCGTTGAATGAAAAAATAATATTAATAATAATTAGCACTTATCGGCCACATCAGAGATATTTTGTGAAAATCGGGAATAAATTCACCAATACAATCAAACGTGTGCCAGTGTATGACGTAGGTATATTTATTCTTAAAAAACCGCTATGGGTGAGGAAGCGACGCTATTTACGTCTCACTCTACTTCGGTATATGGGAACGCAAGAAATAGAATCTCAGTTCGCTCGCTTCTCTCGCTTCAGTAGCTTTCGGGCATCCATTTGAGGTGGTCTCTTCGCCCGTTTTGTGAACGTCGGCCGATGTTTTTTTCATGTTTACAGCAATTACATTTCAATTATTATCACTTTTGACTTCAAATTTAATTAATTTAAGCGATTGGCTATGAATATTCTTATTTTAAATTGCTCATTTTTACATGTGTATTGATGTGTATTGAATACACACTACCGGAACGCGCGGATTTTTTTTAGCACAGGAAGGGAACGATTAAGGGTAAACTTTTAGAATCTTTCAAATGGAATGGAAATCCATTTTATAGTTTCCGAGATTAGCGCAAACATACTGACAGACATATTATAGTATAAATAGGCCAAAGCCCGTACGACGGTTTTCGCCAAAGAAAGAATTACGAGAATTGAATTTTGAATACAAGAGAGCAAGATAAGAATACTTGGATTCTCTCCGAAAGTAATTCGAAATTTGAATATCGGTGGGGCTGTGATACTGAACGAATTTTAAATACCTAGCTAACAATTTTTGAACCGATGTAAAAAGGGACGATGTATAAATGATATACGAGTATATAAACAAATTTTACATTTATGAATACATATTTTCATAAATGTAGAATTTGTTTTAATTCCGCGAATATTTCACGGGTTGCAACTAGTGCTACTTATTTTAAGTAAAGATAATAACTGCTTTACTGATATTATTATATGCCAGATAAGAAAATAAACAACGTCTTATTTCATTAATAAGCTTAGCAAAGAACCAAATGAAAAGAATTTGAATAAAGCATGGGACACCTTCTCATTAGCATGCGAATGTGTTGCAAACACCACATTACACACTCCGCTAAACAGGTTCCAAGAACCACACATTGGGAAGGAAGTTGACGTTGTCCAAGCCATCTTATGATAGTTGTATATATCTTGGGTAGCTTCTCTGATAACTACACAGAAGAGTATTTCCATTGTTGATGTACTCCTAGCAGCCAGATGAATGTGCCATTACCTTAAGTTATTTTTGTGATATATTATTTGTTTTTTGCTATAGTTACAATGTTTGATATAATAAAAATGTGCGGATGAAAGAGAACTATTGTTTGAGATGAATGCTATATTAGATTATTGTAGAATTATGAAAGGAATCTTGAGGTGGTTTTATCACGTTGAGAGAATGAGTTGCGAAAGACTTGCGAAACAAATATATTTGTCTTGAATGTGTATATTTCAAACAACTCTGCTATACTGTTGTCTTCAAAATTATGTTATGACAGATTTCATTTTAAAAGAAATCTGCAATCTTTTTCAAAACGAAAATAACATTTGACCCACATTGAGTTACATTTTTTTAATTAACGATTAATTCGTATGATGCGCGGTTTCGGAGAATTTTTGAATAACACTCCAGAACTGTTGTAAAACGGTGCTGGAAGATAAAGACATGAAAAATGTATATATTTTCAAAAAAGAAAAAAAAATCTAAAAATTTTACTCCTATAGGTCACTTTAAACATAACAATGCCGCCCCGACATATCAACTGACGGCTGAATGCTAGAAGTATACAATCTTCACTCGCGACTGTTATGTATTTAACACTGTTTCAGGACTTGAATAAAAATAAGTTATTTGAATTTTGTAATTGGATTAGATATTACTGCGTGCACCTCATTTAATTAACAAAACTGAAAAAAATAGTGCGACATCTGCTATTACAAATCAGAACTATCTAAATTAATATCAACAATAATGTGCCATTTGGGTGACATTTCGTTTTAGATTTTACGAGTTTTTTTCTTCAGTATTTATGATAACTTCAGAGCGTTCCGGATAGGTCTGGATAATAATTATTATAATTCAATAAACTGTATATAATCCGCCGTTACTGTCTCGCAAGCCTAATGTCTGTCACTAAAGACTCCTGCTCTAACTGTCGTCGATTTTCTTCTCCGAACCGGCGGTTGATTTGCCAGAACCCGCACCGAACCGGTTCAGTTGCGCACCGTTGACGACAGATCGTTATCTGCATTCTCATCGGTACGGTTGGGTTGCCATCTTTGATATGGTTCAGCTATTTTTAACCTCTCTCTGTAAAACTCCCGTCCACGTTTCATTCGAAAACCCCACAGTTAACTCCTAAGTTACTCATATCGTGCATAACAATCAGTAGTCGAGTGGAGATTTAATAAACACGCAGGTTTTTTGTTCATTTTATATTCTTGTTCATTATAAAATCAATGCACGGAGAAATAAATCATTGTTAATACGAGCAGTACGCTATTTGATATCAATACAGGAGTGCGTCAGGGATGTAGACTATAGCGTTTATTTTTTTTACTTAATAATTAAAGAAAGTTTAAATATATTTTTCTTCTCCGACATTACTTCAACGTGACTGACACGGAAACTGCTGTGTAATGTACATATTCTCCAGTACTCATGGCATTTGACTGCTTGGAAAACTTGTGTTAAAAGTAGACTTCTAGCATCTGGTCACTCCAAGGCAAATGTGATCGACGTCTGCTCCTACGACACCCCACATTGCTAGTGATCATAAGTCTTTCTATACCCTCCTTGCGATAAATGTGAGTACATACTCTCGATAGCTTCTCTGATATGTTAAGTTCTTCTATGATATGCAACAACTCAGTTCACGCTTCTTCTTCAGTTATTCATGAACTCAGCTGAGTGGAGTGTTGATATCACCGAAGGTCCGGTCATAATATTGACTATATCAATGCAACGTAATGGGATCTTTCTCGGACTATTCTTCTAAAGAATACGAACCATAATCAATCTATCTAACGTATCATACCTCTCGGAGTTACATGGCCAAAGAATAAAATAAAAACATTTAATTTTTAATTTTTATGGGATATACTACTTAAAGGAAAGTAACCAATGAATACACACAAAACAGATTAATTAATTATTGAAATCCCGATTACTAGTGTTCATCTCATGCACAGTTCAGTCATGAATATAGATTAGTCTTCTTATTTTCGTGTCAAAGGTACTTTACTACTTCCGCCCAGAATTCTGCCACCTAGGTAGCACTGTGCGTTCCATCAATTCCTCTTCGATGCATGAATACTACATTAAATGTCGCTAGGACAGCTCCTCACCGCAGATACAGAGAGTCAACCATCACGTAACATTTCCCATTTTTTAAAGTTGTCCTTGATTTTCCCAATTCCTGTTCGAAACCTGTTAGGCGATTTATAGGTTCAACAGGAGAAGTCAGTGCCAAGTGTCAATTCTACAGGAAAACTTCACCCGATGTTCCTCTCCACTCGTTGATCTTAGCAATAGATGTTGTTCGTTTTCGAGTAACCCTAATGATACTGCCTGGATTTCAATCAAGGAGCTAAGGCTGGTGGTGATGCAAAGGATGTCTAGGGTAATTCAATTAATTTTAAGCAGGTTATTGAAAATTCTCTAATTATGTTATTGGAATATGCCCCAGAATGTCCGAGTGTATATCTTCTATCTGGTAGCAGCAGTAAAAGACATCCTCACCACTTTTCAGAATAGACTTTTCACCTTTGATTATATGACTTTATTGTCCAGGTTTGTGATGCATAAAGACATGTGAAGAAAATCAAGAAAACCTTTAGTTAAACTCGAGATTTACCTATCTTTCCAACCATTGTCAAGTTAGGACATCGCACTTGTGTCCATTTCGTCTGGTCTTCTTATTGTATTTCGTTTTCGCATTTCCTCTCATGTTCTATTCGAGATCCAAGATGGACAAAGTCATGAACTTTTTAAATACTGTGCAGCGATTGTTATTCTGATGTTGATCGTTTCTGTTGACAATATTTTGTTAACTAGGTTTTATAGTAAAATTAAATCAAAATCATTCGCTGTAAGTTTAAAGGTTATTATGTAATTAAGTCTTTGGTCTGACTGAACGAAAGGTCTTTGCATTTTTCGAAAATTTTCCTTTTCTCTTGAATCGATAATGTTTTTCTTTGCTGAGACATTATTTGAAGGGATTCAACGGAAAATTAAAAGAAATGAAAAAAAATGTAAATTGACACACGAAATACACGACAATTGAAATTGTATGTACACGACCGACACGTTTAAAACACAAGCATATATTGACCTGCCTATACAGTCTGCCTGCCTCTGATTCGCTAAATTTCCCACCATTTGCATCGTATTACACGACTCGTGTAACCTTGACCATGAGAGCTGCAGGTGCACACGTGTTTATAAATAGAAACAACATATTTCTGCTTCCTAATATTCATTCCAAATATTTTAAATCATCGCGCATTTAATTAAACATGTTTATAAATTTATTTGCATTTTAAATATTTCAAACGTAAATTGCGGGAAATAAAAACGTAAAAGCGGGTACTAAATGTACTAAAATAAAACGGGCTTGTAAAAATTGAACGCAAAAAGTGGGAAAACGTGAATTTTGGGCACGTAAAAACGGGGTTTCACTTTATATAGTTGTGTTTTGGTAGATCTCAATACATTTTATGCATTTTTTAATACCTAATTGTTACTGTGATATATAAAGGACACTTAAGTGTCAATTGTTACTGTGATATATAAAGGACACTTAAGTGCCAATTGTTACTGTGATATATAAAGGACACTTAAGTGCCAATTATTTTGTAAATAAGTCAATTAATAAATACTTAACCACTGAATTCAACTAAATATTAGTGGAATTCCATAATAATGAGTACTTAATTGTTTTTCATAATTAGATCCCGCTTATTATTATAGTTTTGACACTCAAGTATCGTTTATTTTGTCAATAATTAAAAAAATGATATCATTAAACTTTCAATATAAATCATTTGACATCCTTAGTGAAATATTGGCAATGTATTACAATCAACTAGATACAGTTTAAAAAATAAAGATATTAAAGCTGATGTGTTGAGGATGACGAAGAAGAGCACTGTGAGATGGTTTGAGTACGTGGAACGAAAGAATGACATAGAAGTGGAATACGTAGTAGAGGAAGACCAAGGAAAATATGGTCGTAGAAATCGTAGGAGCTGTAAGGTGTATTGATTTAGAAGAGGCGAAAGAAGGCTCTTCTATCTGCTTACACCGACAGGGAAACGACGTGCTATATTTTTGTACTTAATGAACAAATATTTTTGATGGATTATTTATAGTTAAGGCATTAACGTTGTGGAGGTTTAAAGACATTGTAATTTATTTTATCAAACACTGTTTATTCCACTTTTTGTAACGGTATAACCCTACCGGTTTCAAGGCTTTCACCTCATCATCAGGAGAGCACAAATAATACCAGTTGTTTGTTGGTGCTCCCCCGATGATGTTGGTGCTCTCCTTATCCTGAGGGAGGCATGGGACGACCTCGGCCGAGGTCGTCCCATGCCTCCCTCAGCCCCCAGTCCCTAACCCGAATGTCCCCAACCGTTAGAAGCGTGTATCTCGGTACCAGTTTGAACAGAATTCAGTCTTGTTTATGCTCTTCTGATGATGTGGTGTGCACCTTGAAACCGGTAGGGTTATACCGGTACAAAAAGTAGAATAAACAGTGTTTGATAAAATACAATATTTTTGATGCGTAACTAACGAAAATTATGCCCGAACCTTTTGGGTAATTTGTGGGGGTCGACTTTGCATATTGTGCTAGAACCTAAATTATAAAAGGATCTATTTTAAAACTTCCCCATTACTCATTTATATTAAATTTAGGGAATGTTTTCTCTACTCCAATGTTCCCTCCCGCTAATGTGCTGTTGAGGGTTTTCCGATCGTTTTATTTTCATAAAGTTGTTGTTTTCAAATTGTACTTCGAATATTATCGTTTACGTTGTATAAAAGGTTTCACGACCGTTAGTCAACCGATAATGGAAGAGTTAAGAGAGATATCGAACGGCGTGAAGCGAGAGGAAACAAAGTCAATGGGGCATTAAATCATATATATTCGAATCGGACAATATCAAAATCTACTAAGATGATAGTCCACAGTATTTGAGTACCTACTTTGATGTATGGGAGTGAAATGTAGACGTGGAAAAAGACTGATAGGGGCCGAAAAAATGTATAAACGCGTGCATTAAGAATACATGGGAGGACAATGTTTGACAGAATGAAATGATAAAGTATGAATGTGAATTTAATGCTAGTGTGTTGAGTAAGATATATGTTATGATAAAAGAGTGCTCTGAAGATGGTTTGAATATGTACGAGTAGATCGAATAAATAAAGACTAACAAAACTATTTATTTAGTGCAAATGTGAGTGGAAAACATGTGACAATAATGACGTGTCGAGATAGATACGTTAGACGTTCTGTCCTCTCTGTTTTTCCCGACAGGGAAATGCCGTGATGGTATGATCTTAATCTAAGATACGAGTATACATATACAATACCATAGATTTTGTTAATCTACTCGTATATATCGAAATTACTCTTAATCTAAGATACGAGTATATAGTCGTACATATACAATACCATAGATTTTATATTTTTATTAGAAACTGCTGAAATGCGCATGCTAAGATGGTCAGCTGGTGTGTCCCTAAGAGACAAAATAAAAAGCTCACGCATTCGTGGAAGCCTACGTGTTACAGACATCAACAGCAAGATGGAGGAGAGGCGATTGAGATGGTATGGACACGTTGGACGCAGAGCACACCCGATCACATTGTGAACCAGTCAATCACCATGGATCTTCCTCGAATAACAACCAGAGGAAGACCAAAGAATTCATGGGTGATGCAAAAAGATAACCTAATGCAGAGGCACGGCCTGGGGGACGTAGTCCGGGACAGAAGAGCATACAACTCGAGGACGAAGATAGCTGACCCCAACAGTCTTCGCAGACAGGGAGTTGGGATGGAGCCAGGGAGAAGATTGTAATTTTACAAAGATCATTTTTATGCAGTTGCGAAACGAAAAAAGTTTTGGAAGTGAGCTATACATTCAAGCTGATTTTATTTTGCTGAATACATACTATCCCGACACACATATTTCATCTCTTCTACAACCAAACAACTGCTACGATTTTTCTGGCTTAAAAAGATATTTTTTTACTGTCATAAAATACCACAAGGACCCCCCTTGAAAGCCCAAACGCCCCTCTAATAATGGTGTACACCTCGTCGGAAGTCGATATCGCCTCTATTGGTAATTGCTACTCTAAATGATGTCAGATTTAATACAATGAAAATATCACTATTTTGATTTGTTATTTTGGACGGGTATAAGCTACTACGAGTATATCAAGTAACATTTTGGACGGGTATAAGCTACTACGAGTATATCAAGTAACACTTTGGACGGGTATAAGATACTACGAGTATATCAAGTAACATTTTGGACGGGTATAAGCTACTACGAGTATATCAAGTAACATTTTGGACGGGTATAAGCTACTACGAGTATATCAAGTAACATTTTGGACGGGTATAAGCTACTACGAGTATATCAAGTAACATTTTGGATGGGTATAAGCTACTACGAGTATATCAAGTAACATTTTGGACGGGTATAAGCTACTACGAATATATCAAGTGACATTTTGGACGGGTATAAGCTACTACGAGTATATCAAGTAACATTTTGGACGTGTATAAGCTACTACGAATATATCAAGTAACATTTTGGACGGGTATAAGCTACTACGAGTATATCAAGTAACATTTTGGACGGGTATAAGCTACTACGAGTATATCAAGTAACTATGTAAATAAATACAACTAAATCTTTGACAATAAATTACTCTGTTATTCTATTAATCATATTAATCCGTGCTACTCGTGTTTCTACCTCCTATCCTGAAGTTCTCGAGGAGGACCTCGGGGACAAAGGTGGAAACACATGTTGCAAGGATTCAAGTGATCAGTGAAATTAGAAAGAAATTTATTGTAAAAGATTTAATTGTCTTTATTATTTACTAAGATATATTTTACAATAGATTTAAAATAATTTCGATATATAGATCAAAACTACATATATACACACCATCACGTAATTTCCCTGTCGGGATAAGCAGAGAGGACAGAACGCTCAACTTTTATACTCAAATGTAGAGTTCCACGAAGTTGAAACCGATATTTTTGATAAACAAACTAACGCAGTTAACGCATAGGCACATACTTTCTTTTTGCTTATGAATCACATTTTATTGTTTTTTTTTGCTTAGAAAAAACGAGTATTTTGTAAAATTAAAAAATACATTATGTCGATTTTTGTGTTGAAATAAATGGTTTTCTGTATTTTTTTTATGGATTATGCTTCAGAATTTGATATGAAATATTGCCTCATACTTAGTTAAATTTCTGATTTTTTCCCGTTAGCTGCGTTTTTGCTTATGACGGCAGAATAGTTTAAAACTCATTCCTAGAAACGATTGTAACGGCCACTGTCTTTGGAAAGTGATCCAAGTAGTTAATTTAAACTTAATTCAAATTAAATATTCGAATCATTTTATAAGATACTTATTTCAGATAAGACTGCACTCATTTCCGATCTTCGAGTATCATTATCTTTGATCATCTGACTTTAAAATGGATGATCCGATGACAGAATCTGCCGCAATTACCGATGATCTTGATATGGATCTCGCGACTGAGCATTAGACTATGGTGTACCTAGACCTTTTCCATATCCGGTACATAAATGAAAGATTGAACTCCTTAATTCAGCTAAGAAAAAACTGAATCACTTCACAGAGAAGCATGACTTTGCATTTGGAGCCCGCTGGGGGCACAAGGATCCCTCTGTAATGTACAAAAGGCTTATGGATGTAGAAGTGGCGAAAGATGTGTTTCGAGAATAGAAAGTCTGGCGATTTGTCTTCTCGGCCTACCCTGACTATGATGTACAAGGAGAACAAATATTTTTGACGGGCAAATGTTCATGCAATATTTATTTATTTATTTAATTACTGACACAACAGTGTCTTTTTATACAAATTAACATAACATATGACAAGTTATACAAGTACTTAAAATTATTGACAAATAATACAAAACTTTATCTTAAACTAACATGAAGATACAAAAAGCAGTAGTAATAATAAATTACAGTCATTGTTTTAAAATTATTTAATAATTATATGTATATTTAAGTACAATATATGTTATGTATGTATACCACAAAAAATTACCAAACTTCACCAAGCAGACTTACGTAATTGTCGAAGACTTATTTTATAGAGGTAAAGAACTCAGATTTGTTTTTAGTGGAATAACGCATACATAGAACAAATATTGGAGTTTTTGAGAATTTTGTGGGAATTTTATGGATAGATATTGAGATATAGAAAACACATGGCCTCATTAGTAGAACGAGATGCTAGTTCCTTTGCAGAATTAAAACCTTCCTACATGTGGATGCAGGGTTACTCAACTCCAGAGGCAAAGTATTGTCCTTAATGTTTTGTTTATATCACGTTATTTATATTAATAAAGGAGAGCACAAAGTTAGTAGCTATTTCTAAATATTGTTGTGATATTCTGGCGAATATATATATATATATATATATATATATATATATATATAATATATATATATATATATATATATATATAATATATATATATATATATATATATATATATATATATATATATATATATATATATATATATATATATATATATATATATATATATATACATATATATATATATATTATATATATATATATATATATATATATATATATATATATATATATATATATATATATATATATATATATATATATATATATATATATATATATATATATATATATATATATATATATATATATATATATATATATATATATATATTTATACAATATTAAAAATATCTAAATTGTTGCAAAACTCGTTTCCCGGTCTTTGCATACGAATTATAGAGGTGTTGATTTTATAAGTAGTATAGCAATTTTCGGTATAAAAGGGATTCGGTATAAGCTGTCTTGGGGATCTAGTGGGAATACGAATTGAAATGCTTGCGAGTAAGTGAGGTGCATCAATCACCGAGTGGATGATTTTGTATAGCAGTACTATATCGGCTGTTTTTCTTCTGTCACACAGCTTCAAGTGTTTCATTGCATTTAATAAGTCGGAATAATTTCTTTGTTCGTGTGGTATTCCAAGTTTAAAATTTATGAATCTTAGAAATTTGTTTTGTACACGTTCTAAAGTTTGTGCATGGGCGGCGTAATGAGGAGACCATATTGATGAGTTGTACTCAAGGTGGGCTACGTACCAAAGAGCAGTACAGCAGTTTTAATGTTTGAAAATCCGAGAAATATTGGGCAGTTCTGAATGTATGCGAGTGGAACTAATGCCTAAACATGCCTGAATCTCACAATAAGTCACATGACGATCTTGCAATATCAGTTCACGCACAGCATCGATGTTTTCTGGCACAACAACCGATTTTGGACAACTTTCACGAAATTCGTCTTGGAGCGAACTACGACCACGATTGAATTCGGAAAACCAGCGAAACACAGTGGCCCTGGATGGTGCTTCATCACCAAAAGTCGAAGCGAGTTGATCGGCACACTGCTGTTGAGTTAGTCCACGTCGAAAATCATACAAAATCATCGCACGAAAATGTTCACGATTTAATTTTGTTTTTGGCCGAGATGAATTTTTCAAGTCACTGTAAACAACACAAATATCACTCGTATGACAAAGCTTTCTGAGCACGTATACCATTAAAAACGTCAAACTTTACGATGCTGATGTCAGATTTGATCGGATTATCTACACTGGTGTTGCCATATCTCAAAACTTAAGTAGCAACCCTCGTATGTTATGATGTATAATTTACATACATTTACTAATAACGTTACATTTACTAATATAAGGGATTTCATACAATGTAATTGTACGTCAAAAATGGTAGTCTTTCCTATTCCGACACACATCTTTCGCCTCTACATCTATACAGCTTCTACGATTCTTCTATTTATATTTTCTTCGTTCAAAATATCGTATACTTGATTCAATCATACTTTCTTTGGTATTCTTTTACTACGCCTTCCACTCGGATATGCTCATCTGCATAAGTATTTCTTCAATCGTTCGTTCCACGTGCCCAAACCATCATAGAGTGGTCTTCATCTTGCTCAACACATCAGTAGCTTGTATGTAATTGGGTTTAATTGTTGTGTAAGTAAACGTAATAAAATAAATAAAAAACGTACTGTTAAGTCTGTCGATTCTCTTACTGTTCTTGTGTCTGTCTCAAGTGTTGTCTGGTGCGGTACCCAGTAAAGCAGTAAAGCAGTTAGCAACTCTGCAACGCTCCAGCGGTCCCGTTACTCTGCCGGTACCGACCGAGACAACAGTATGTACACGCTTGCCTTAGAGTCGACCGTGGAACGTCTTCGGTATTCATTATGGCTGACAACGGAGTCTCTTTAAGATGTTGAAACGCCCCTCCTTGTAATAAAATACACAAATGGCGATTTTATCGCGATACGAGGGCAATCTCTACCAACTAGACGAATTAAGTTAGCGCAAATTGCTGGGTAAAATGTTTAAACGTTGTTTTATAAAGGAATAAAAACTCTTCCCTGGATGGGACTGAAACTTGGACGTTAAAAATTCTGAAAAGAGCCGAATAAATAAAGTAGATATGTGTGCATTTAGAAGAACACGTGGAGTGACAATGTTTGACAATATGGTAGGGACTAATTGGTGATGAATGTGAACTTGAGGCTGTATTGAGTGAGATGAAGACGAACACTGAGGTGGATTGGGCACGTGGAACGAATGAATGAAGAAACACTGAAAAAAAATATATACGTTGCAAATGTGAGGGGAGAGCAAGGTAGAAAATACTAAGGAAAGTGTGGTTAAAACAGGCGTATAATATATTTTGAAAGTAAGAAATGTACAAAGCAGAGAAATCGTACGAGCTGTATGAGAAGGTGTGTGGATGTAGGAGAGGTGAAAGGTGGATGTTACGATATAAATATCTGTTGCTCCATCATCTGTGTCTTCCCCGACATGGAGACGGTGTTGTGGTATATTTGAATAGAAGCTTTAGAATCAATGACCAAATTAATGGTAATTTTAAAGAGGAAAGTTTAAATTTTTTTCCCTTCTTTTTGGCATCAGATCCATGAATACTTGAACCGACCCTGTAATAGAGTACTTGAGCGAATCCATCCATGGAAGTCAAGGGCAAATTCGTGCCTAACCTGTGACGACTTCGTGCAGTGTCTTCCGTGGTTCTGTGCATAGCTTGGTATATCTCCGGGAGACCTCTGAAGGAGACAGTGGAGGGGAAATGTATGATGCCCATTGTGGAGCGAGTATACTGCTGGGAACACCTCACGAAGAAGTACAGACCTAGTGCAAACACTACTCCGATTGAAGAGGCTGATAATCTCCAATCAATGTAGCGGTAAATCTATTGTGATGTTTTGGGAGAAATTTTTTGATAACAAATGCGATTGTTAGGATTTTTTAATAAGTAAAATAAGGCTGTCCATTGTATTGTATTATAGTACAGCATTAAGTGTTTTCGTTGTGTACAGTACAGCATTAAGTATTTTTATTTTTTTATTTTAACTATTTAATTTCAACAATGAAACATAAAATGTCAATGCGAAGAAAAACACCAAACCATGGTTTAATGACGATGTACGACAGCTCGCAGAGGATAAAAAGAAAAGTTACTTGACTTATAGAAGCAACCCATCTAGAGAAGACTACGCCAAATATGTAACTGTCCGAAACAGGATAAACTCCGAAATCAAAGATAAAAGAAGAATATTGGAGAAAGCTCACCAAAGATATGGAGCGTGATCTCTATGGTGCCCAAAAGAAAGTATGGAAGATGCAAAGTGATAAAAAGAAACCAATAAATGAATACGTTCAAACTAACAAGATTTCTATAGCAGAATGGGAAAAGTATTTTAGAGACCTGTTTAACAACACATCTCCACCAGCAACTCCAGATATAATAATTAACAAACCCACAGCATTGGAGGAGAGTGAAATTAGACAAGGAATGAAAAAACTCAAAAATAGAAAAGCTCCTGGAAGTGATAATAAACCAAACGAACTTATAAAATATGGCGGCGAAGAACTAGCGAAAAATCTCCACAATTTTTACAACTTAATCTTTGAAACTACAACAATATCAGATGAATGGAGGGTAAGTCTAACGATTCCCATCTTCAAAAAAGGACAAAAATCTGATCCTGGTAACTATAGAGGAATATCTCTTTTAAGCGCATTTCTCAAGCTCTTTACCAACATCCTAAGAGTAAAATTAGAAGAATAAATTGAAAATAGAGATGACCAGCAAGGATTCCGAAGAAACAGATCTACTACAGATGCTATATTCATACTGCGGCAAATTAAAGAAAAGTCTTTGGAATACACTACCTACTCAATACATCAGCCTTAAGTTCACATACATCCTTAATGACTTCATTCCGTATTCTGTCATACATTGTCACCTCACATATTCTTCTTATTGCACGCATCTCTACAGTATCTATTCGGTTCCTTTTATTATTTTTCCACGTCCATATTTCACTCGCATACATCAAAGTTGGTCTTAAAATAATGTTCTGGTCTATAATCATAGCAGATTGTTAAGTAATATAGCATTGTATTACATTTTCGTTGTATATAGTACAACCTGGTGGGATTATTGCCATGTGGCAATATCTTCCAATCAACCAGAAATATGTAAAAAAGGCCTTAAGTGAAAACCAGACGGGAATCCTTTTTTTTTATTTGGATATCAACAGGAATCGAACTCGCTACTTCCAGACTAGGAGAAAAGCGTTTTATCAACTAGGCCACGGAGGGGGGAAATAATAGTTTGTTTAATTAATATTTTATGCCATATTTTCCTTTTCAGTTAATTAACCATAACGTGCCATTTATTTTTTGTAAAATGGCGAAGATTGAAATTTAATTTTATTCACGGCCTTAATTATACCTCAAATAAATTATGCCTCAAATAATTAAGTAACATAAATTACCTTTTTATTATATCCTGCCGTCCTATTGCATATTTTCTTTCAGCTTGAGAAGGTAAACCTTGAAAAGGGAAAAGATCTCACGCTTTCTGGCCCATGCCCCGGGGCGTCGCCTCTTGTTTCAATTATGAAACCATGGATTTATCTCTGTTTTCCATTTTCCAGATGGATAATACGGTCTTGATTAAAATCCTAAATCAAAGAAGCATAAAAATATTTCTCAATGATTATTGAATATTGAAAAGAATCACTAAAAATAATTAATTAAAATAAAAAATAATTCAATTGTCGCAGTAATATTAGTAATAATAAAATAACAGTTTATTATTAAGCACCATTTAGAAAGTACACTCTCTTCGTTATTGACTTCTATCTGAGGGTTTCAGGTTCGACTCCCGATGGTAGCAAATAATGTTGCCAATACGTTCAATAAGGGTGTGGGCTGAAAAACATCCGGTGTCACCCTGGCTGGGCTCGCCCTATATTGGTGGGGTGTATCTTGGCCGAGGGGATGTCATTAAATGAACCCAGACCTTTTGATAGCTTCCGTCTTTAATGTATTCTCTGCAATTCATGTGTTTTTGAAATGTTATTTTAATATAATATGTACATACTATGTTGCTGTCAATAAACCTATATTTATTTATTCAATGACGAATCGCGAGATTCGTGCCTAATCCAAAAGGTTCTTAAAACCGAAAGCTCAATTACTAGGCCCCAAGACAATATTGTCTTCCGACAACACTTTTTAATATGTCTGTATACACTGATTCGGATATAACCCTGGATTCGGGCTCATTATTAATGTGTTAAAAAATATAAAAATAAGAAGGTGGTGGCTCCGATCATTATATAAGGTGCTTTGCCGCATCTGCATATGTTTCAGAAAAAATGTTTGATAAGAAAACTGCAGAAAACTTACCAAGGAAATACGAACTACAAAGAAACCTTTGTAAATCTTCCGATATGTTATAGTAAACCATTCGGCTTTAGGTGTAATGAAATGTAGGTGTGTAGTGTTCATATATAATCATGATAATTTTGATAAGACCTCCCAAAAAAAGGGTTGTCTTCAAGAGCCTAATTGAATTATTCTATATTGAAGTTGATCAATTTACAAGCTTCTTTTATATATACTAGGCGTATCCAGAAAGTAAGTGTACTGAGGCTCTCACGACCGGATGGATTTTATTTTCGACATGTTGGCTACACTTCCGTGTAGCCTGACCCTTCCCCTCCGCAACGAGACCAGTTCGAGGTCAGTACGTTGAGAAGTGTCGACGCGACAACACGTTTCGTGCAAAATGTCAATCCAATCTCCCGCCAAGTGCGATATAAATAATGCCGGGCAAGAGTTTTTGAGGTGCTGCAAACTCCATGGAGATGAATTTCTTCGCTCCATCGTTACTGGAGATGAAACTTGGGTTGCACACTACACGCCTGAAACCAAAAGGCAGTCTCAACAGTGGCGTCACACCTCTTCACCCTCCGCCAAAAAGTTCAAAACCACAATTTCAGCCAAGAAAATCATGGCATCCGTGTTTTGGGACTGTCAAGGCATAATTTTAATTGAATATATGCCTCAAGGGGAGACCATCAACTCTGCAAGACACTGTGAGACCCTAAAAAAATTGCGGAGGGCGATTCAGAACAAGAGGAGAGGCATGCTGACAAAGGGAGTCAGCCTGCTGCACGACAATGCCAGACCACACACGGCCAACGCCACGAAAGAACTGCTCGCCTCGTTTAAATGGGATGTCCTGAACCATCCCGCGCATTCCCCTGACCTAGCACCTTCAGATTACTATCTCTTTACCTCCCTGAAGCTGCACATGGGTGGAAAAAGGTTTTCAACCGACGAGGAGGTAAAGGAGGAGGTGGATAAGTGGACGGAGGGGTTGGCGGGAAACTACTTCGAGGAAGGCATCAAAAAGTTGATACCCCGCTTCACCACCTGCATTGAGAAGAATGGCGACTATGTCGAAAAATAGCTTACATATGTACTACGGTAACCACGTAATTTTTCTGTTTAAATAAAATAAATTGTAACCTACAAAAATTCAGTACACTTACTTTCTGGATATGCCTCGTATTATTCACAATAAACCATTTAAAATTTAAATCGTTTTAATGGACAGAGGAACCGTAGAGAAGAAATATGTTACATAATGCTAAATACCCTCCATACTGTGGTTATAGATACTCGTACTTGACTAGGCAAGGCCTGAGACAAAGTGTTATAATTCCTTAGTTACAAATTTCATATATATATATTTGTTTTAAATACTAAACGAGTCAGGTGAAATATGCACACTCTGTATTAAGCTCCTTACACACGCTTTAATCCCACTAGTTCAGGGGTCGGCTGACTACGAGGTAATGTTTTCTTGGAGGGCTGCTGGATGCTGTGGTATTGGTCGGTCTGTTAAAAGTTGAACTACCAACATACATAATTTATTACAATTTCTTATTGGAAAGCTTCAGCAAATATCCTTCAGATTATATTAACTCTGAAGTGGGTCCAACACTTACACATAATCGCCCTGAAACTCCTAAAATGCCAGAGGATTTGAGCAAATATTTAAGGGAGGTTCTCCGAACTTCGAACCTTTTCGATATATGGTAACCATCCAAGTTCAAGGATGTGGCTCCTGAATACTCAATCGTTATGTTTTGTTCAATCAACGGCAGTAGTTGAATGTTCAAGTTCAGACAGTGGCTTATCTCCATTTGGTTAATATCTTTTTATATTCTACAAAACCGATCATGGATTAGCGCTGCGCTCGGACAGAGATTATTTATTGGCATTCCTAGTTCACCCCTCTTCTTTTTTTACGTCGTCCTTTACTGTCTATGCACTGAGACTCTGGAACCTGTAACAAACCAATTTAAAACTCGCTCCGTCCTTGGCATGCTTTAAAAAGCGACTGAAAAACTCTTAATTTCTAGTCAGTAATATGATATAACTTGTTACATTCCCGATCTTCCTTTCTTCTTCACCATCCTTTCCTTCTCATTTGATTGATAATGTCTCACTTTTACTTTAATATGTTTATGTACATTAATTTCATAAATATGAATAATCTTTTGAATGTTTTTTGCAACGTTTTATTTACGATGAAGTGTTTTAAATAAATAAATATACTTTCTTATTCTGGAGGATTGTAAACTTAAGTTATTGTTGATTAAATTGATCTTTTGAAATGAGATGTATGAGAATATAGTGGATGTTTATGCATCATATTTTGAAAGATATATGTGTTATGTATCCTGTGTTTTGGAAATTGTTGATATTTATCTGTTATTTTTAATATTTACTGTAATACTTGTATGTAAACTACACTTATGGTAAGTGTTATTTATTTTGTTAAGCAATAAATACTCTATGTACCTTTATTATAAGTATTGTCTTGTATCATATTATGATTAGTACGCTTTCATTGTAAACAATACAACATGGCGGGTTTATTGCCATGTAATCTTTTCCAACCAACTAAAGAGGTGTTAAACAAGCCTAAAGAGAAAACCAAACTGGAACTCATCTTTTTTTATTTATTTATTTAACACTTTTATTGCAAATACAATCTGGCGGGCTTATTGCCAGGCGGCAATCTCTTCCAACCAACCAGACAAAAGTAAATGAAGCAAGTTACGTGGTCACATAAATCATTCAAATGACAATTCATCCTCACGAAATCCATAAACATATACGTGAGCACATGCCCACGAACCCCACAAAGACGGACAGTCACACGAACATTCTTTTTCATATAAAGTGAAATATCATCAATCAAAAGGAAAGTGAGTGATGGTGGAGAGGAAAGGAAAAGAAAAATCAGGAATGAAACACGTTATTTTACTGACTAGAAATTAAGAGGTTTTTCAGTAGCTTCTTAAAGCATGCCAAGGACGGAGCGAGTCTTATATTGGTTTTTAACTGATTCCAGAGTCTCACTGCATGGACGACGTAAAGAAAGAGGAGCTGTGAACTGGAAAGGCCAACAGACAATCTCTATTTGAGCGTAGCCCTAATCCATGTTTGGAAAGACGCTGAAAATTCTCGGCGAGATAAGAGGGTGCGGCGGGACAGTTAAGGATATTATGCAATAGAGAAAGTATGTGAATTTGGTGTCTATTTCTAATATTCAACCAGTTCAATGCCTTTTTTATATTGGTACCAACTATAATCGTGCCCGCAATCCCAGAGTTTGGAAGGCTGACATCTAATCATGTGATGTGGACCACGGAGCTCATGTACCGAAGCAATATATTTCAGCAGGATTTGGAGTGCTTGGCCAAAGAATACTTTCAAATCTTCAACAACTTTTTAGCCTATCAATTTTTTATCGGAAAAACATTGTAGTTTATGAAAGTTTAACTGGATATTTGTGTGATAAGGCATTTATTATGTTTTTCTTCAGAAATATGATATTCTGAGTTTTGAACGAAAGGGGTGAAAAATGAAACAGTTTCCTTAGTTTTATACAGGTTGTATTTTTTAAGGAGATACTCAACTTATTCCTTTTTTGAGAGATAAATGAAATATGCAATGATAAGCACGAAAAATTAAAGGTGGATTTATCAAAAATGAAAATGATGCGTTTGCAAAACTGCGTAAAAATATAAAAAAAATCTTTTGTGAGACAGAAAAAAAGTGTATAAGTTACCGATGCGTCCGGAGTTTGGAAGACCTTTCGCAAATATTTGAGTATGGCTCATCGAACTCAACCTTTTCTCTTATCTGGTCCCGGCTTGTGTTGGCGCGTTTTAAGCATTAATCCAAGATCAAGGGTGCGGCTCCAGAATTATCAATAGCTTTTTTCACAATAGTTTTTTTAGGGACGGAAAATCTGGTTGTCTAAGATATGTGATCTGGATAAACGAAAACATGCATATCGACAGCAAAGTTCGAATATACAAGACCCTTGTCAGGCCGCTCGTGACTTATACTGTTAAAACATAGTCGGCACAATTAGAACAGAGCCTTTGTATCGGACGTATGCGTCATCATAAAACAATTGAGTATTTGTTCCTAATTGTTTTCTTGTTTGATAGATTTTGCTTATAATTTGATGTTTGTTTGGTTTTTGTATGTATTTTTATGTTTGTTTGGGTCCGCGCTGCGTCGCGACCGCAACGGAAATGAGACTTATGGATGGTCGTCGTGAGACTAGATCGCTGGCCAGCCGGCCTCTGCATTGCGCAAAACTCCCGAAAATTGTGGTATTTTGCGAGGTGTGAGCGCATGCAGTTGCGGTAAATGGCGCTTACGATGAGCGATCGGCCGTTTATAAGAAGGGTCAAAACCAAATAAAATAACTTCTCAGTTCACCCTGCCTACTGTGTTTTACTTGCGATAATCTAGTACCTGCCTAAGAGGAATCTCTTCACCCCGATACCTTTTCACCGATCTACGCCTCTGAACGTGAGCGGAATTCTCCGAGCATTGCGCAGCAGCCATCCACCTATGATACAGTTATTTGTACCGGTGCCGTACAGCCTTTTTCTGAGATGAAAATATTACGAACCATTGAAGGAAAATCTCTCAGATATAGTGCTAAAAGCTCTTACATTCAACAGTTGAAACAGGCATAGTAGTCGGTACTGGTGTGACCATGTGAATATGATGGGCAGAGACAGAATCCCGTACATAGCTACACACGAGATCCCCGCAGTACACCGCATACTAGCAAAAACACCTAAAAAGTGGAGAAACAGGTGGTGCTCTCTCTCTTAAGAATGACTTTCTCAACAACGAATCCAAGATCTAAATAAAAAAAAATAAAGAAAAGTAAAAAAGACACACTTGAAGAACGCCTCGGGATAGAAGACAGAAACACTCGTCGGGGTGTAAGTAAGTAAATTAATTAGTTATTATTTCATAACTCCAGGGTTCATCAGCTATTAGTAAATATTTTTTTACGCTTAGACAAAAAAAACTGTTCAGTAGAAAACCAATATAGGTACCTGTACGAGTATATTCATTGAATTTAGTATACATGTTTTTATACTCGTATATAGGTAAACTTAACTAAAGCATTTCATTCCCTGAGTTAGATGTTATGTTTGCACGTTGGGGTTAAAAATATAAAGAAAATGTTAAGTTACATTTTATGCCTTATGACTTTTAAAAATTGTGTTTTCAAATGCGCACCTGTATGTGCATAGTTGCGAAACTATCGATGACCGGTACAGTTAAGCCACTGAAACTGTCTATATTCGTAAGTAGATATTTTCCCAAGGCATTCGCGCCTCTGATTGGCAACATTTCCTCTAGAGAATTTTGATAAAGGATGTTCCCAGTGGGGTCTTGTGACCCCCTGCGTCTGTGAACTTAAAGGCTAACGGACGCTCACACTGTTGGCTCCCTATTATTAAGCACAATCACTCATTATTCTGTGATATTACTCCTATGTATTGTAGTTAAATTGAGTGACTAAGCGAAACTAAAGAGTCCTTTACACATTATAATAAAAATTATATAAAAAAGATAACGTATTAATATCTTCTAAAACATCTTACATCGAGGGTTGGCGTTAGGTCGGATGCCTTTGTCTTGTTGGACATATCATTGTTTTAGCTAGAGCCGATCTGTCGCCAGTCGTCGTTCTTGGTGTGGGCTTAAGACCAGCATCAATTAAGTCACTCGATATTGTTAATCCGACCCCCAACCACGGAGGAGTTTATTCATCATGTATATTCATCAACAAAATGTTTGAAAAAATAATAAAAAAATATTAGTAAATACTCGTACCACTACCCTCAGATTAGTCAGTAACTTTTGATAAATTAAATAATAAAGTTTACCCTATAAGTTATTTTTCCTAATTGTTTTAAGCAAATCGATTACGTCCAAATCAATCTACCACTGAATAATCTGTGGAATGTTGAGAAAACTTCTGAGTTTCGTTCAAAGTTTTTCGTTATTGGAAGTGCGTAGCCGGCAATCCTAACATTTCAGTTTCCAAACTAAATTATTTGCGCTATTCGGACAAGTCTATCCAATTAGGAAGAAAGTGCGATCCTTCAAAGGAATGATTCTCTCTCTCTCTCTTTCAGCATTTGTTCTTTTCAAGTTCTTTTATGAGGATTATTGAAACCACCCCCTTTCGAGTCAAAGGAAATCGTTTTTAGTTTTATTACAATTAAACACTTTTCATTATTTGTTGTTTCTTCAATGTCATGCATCTACGTTGACAATGATGCGTTACTGTTTTATTCATTCTCGACCTCTATGGCCTAATTGATAAAATTATTGAATTCCACCCGGGAGTATCAGATTCGGTTTCCAATGGTAACCAAAATGATTGAATTATACACGGGAGTATCAGATTCGGTTTCCAATGGTAACCAAAATGATTGAATTATACCCGGGAGTATCAGATTCGGTTTCCAATGGTAACCAAAATGATTGAATTATACACGGCAGTATCAGATTCGGTTTCCAATGGTAACCAAAATGATTGAATTATACCCGGGAGTATCAGATTCGGTTTCCAATGGTAACCAAAATGATTGAATTATACACGGGAGTATCAGATTCGGTTTCCAATGGTAACCAAAATGATTGAATTATACCCGGGAGTATCAGATTCGGTTTCCAATGGTAACCAAAATGATTGAATTATACCCGGGAGTATCAGATTCGGTTTCCAATGGTAACCAAAATGATTGAATTATACCCGGGAGTATCAGATTCGGTTTCCAATGGTAACCAAAATGATTGAATTATACACGGGAGTATCAGATTCGGTTTCCAATGGTAACCAAAATGATTGAATTATACCCGGGAGTATCAGATTCGGTTTCCAATGGTAACCAAAATGATTGAATTATACACGGGAGTATCAGATTCGGTTTCCAATGGTAACCAAAAGGAGTTAGTTATACTCGTATATGATAAAGAATACTTGATTCGCAAAAAATCATATAAATAAAACGTGAATTAAGGCGCACAATATCACCAATACAGAACAACACTGAAAGACAATCAATCAACATAAATACAAAATTAAATAACCAAAAAGCGATTAACCCTTCCTCTCCTGTGGTGTGTAACTAGTACACACTGCTACTAAAAACTTTAATATCTCTATAAATATTGTATAATAAATACTGGCTTCAAATTTTAGGTATTCCTCCGTAATACATTAACGCATTGAATGAAAAAATAAAATTAAGAATTATTAGCACTTATCGGCCACATCAGAGATATTTTGTGAAAATCGGACTCACATATCTCGCCTCTTCCACATTCATACACATCATACAGCTCTTACAATTTACCTTTATTCATATTTTACCTCTGTCAAAATATCATTCACTTCATCAAACCATACTTTTTTGGTCTCCCTCTACCACGTCTTTTACTCACTTTATTATGAAAATACAAAACAAAAATATTATAAATAATACAATATATTAGTAGTTTCACTGTTTTTTCATATGGTAACAAGTTAAATACATGTACACGTACACATGCGTGTACTTAGAAGAATATATGGGGGGAGGGGGATATATAACAGAATACGGAATTAAGTGATTTGGGGTGAATGTGGACTTAAGGCTGATGTGTTGAGTAAGCTGAAGATGAGAACTTGGAGATGGTTTGGGCACGTAGAAGGAATGAAAAAATAGAAAGACTGTCAAAACAAACATACAGTACTAATGTGAGTGGACCGACGAAAGTATGGTTGGATCAAATATATGATATTTTGATGGAAGGAAATGTAAAAGTCAGAGAAATCGTAGAAGTTGGAAGGTTTATGGATGGTAGAAGATACGATATATATGTGCTGTGATATGAAAGTCTGGGGTTTTTTGCCTACCTTTACAGGGAATCAGCGTTATGGAATGTATGTATGTTTTATTATATTTGTTTTGAATATTCACTGTTTTATTTTTCATATCTAACTAAGCTACATTGAGTTAATTTCATCATACAAACCGGTTGTAATTGGATAGTTGATGAAGACCGCCATAACTTTTACTTTATACACCATAAGTAGACTTGAAGATCGGATGTTCTTTTTCCATTCATGGACCAATGATAGTTTGTCTGCTCAGCACCTCGCGCCTAGCATTTGACACTTACTCGGCTCCAACTCCTCGCTCTAAACTCCATGAGAAATTAATTTCATGGTAAAGTCACGATGGACAGCTTCGTTTATTAGTCACGCGCTAAAGGGCTGTCTAATGGAAGCTGCGAATTAAATTTATGGAATAAAAATGCTGAAATCTATAAGATGTCGTTTACTTGACGCGACATATTGAACGAGTTAATCGTGCTAAATAATTGGTATTAAAATAATTATTTGTAAGAATTGTTATCTAGTTATAAGTAGGTGCTAACTATTAAGATTATTAGAAATTAAATTACATGTAGGAAAATAAAATGAAGTTAGTTCATAGTTATAATATATAAAGTAAGCCTTTGGTAAATGTCCGTGATTGATTGGTTATAGTCAACAACAGTGTATTTTTCGTCATTTTAGCGTGTTTTTTTTGTTACTGCATCTACGTGTATATCCGTTATTGCGTTAAATATTTAATGGATCGATTATCTCTATTTTTGGTTAATGTCCATTTTGTCGAATTTTTCATTTGAATAGATTAGCCCCAAATATAGAATAGCCTCAAAGTGGTTGAGATATGAGTGGTGTGTGCAGCTTTAGGAAGCACTTGCAGACAACCCTGATTGTAAAGACTAGGGAGATTAATGTTCGAATGTCGATATTGTTTTCTGTAAAATTCAATCAAATCGCAGCAACACCAACCACATAAATACGTTGACTATTTAGTCGTTTAACAAAGCACACGTAGGTGATGGTTTTTTAAAGATTAGATAATTTCTTAATATATTATATAATATTGGCATATGAGTCTTTAGGAAGGACGTTATATTATACTCAAACTATATATTAAGATCATTTAAGACTGATGCAGGAAGATTATTTTGTAAGTAATGAACTATTTCGTGTACAACAACCATTGTTGACACAATATGTATTGAAAAAGCCACTTATAATTGCATATGCATTAAAAAAAAGAGCATAAGATAAATAAACACAAGTAATTATAAGGTTCAATATAATAGGAAATAAATGAATTATTTAATTAATTACAATTCAAAATAAATTGGCATCGTCCCCTTTTACACCGGTTCGTTCAGTATAATTTCAATCTGTTTCGAAGTATTCCTCTCTCGCTGTCTTGTATTCAAAATTCAATTCTCGTATTCTTTCTTTGATGACAACCGTACGGGTTTTGGCCTATTTATTACATAATTATGTTACACAACTTATATTTAAGCACTAAGTTGAGCTCATTAAAAATGACATTCGTAAAATACTCGTAATATTCTTCGAAAATCGTTGCAATGCAATATTGTATACTTATTAGATCTATAATTATTTTTATAACATTAACTTAATATTGTAAAACAAGGTTTGCCTGTAAAACTTTTGCTTAAAGTCGTGGTTTGTCTGCATACTAGACAAACTGGATATTGGACTTTCTCGCATCCAACGGAGTGTTTGACCACAACTGTCCGTCAGTCATGTTCACTCAGCAAGTACTTACGAGTAGTGTACTCGTACTTGGATCGCTATGACTTGCTAAGGCCGGAGTGGCTGACACCTGCTAAATACGAGTAATGACCGCGAATCAACGGGATTAACGTGTCATTGTACTAAATTTCGCTATTTTAATAGGTTGTCCAGAAAGTAATTTCATATTTTCAGGTAAAATTTCAAACGCTAAAATACACCAAATGATCGCGGACGGTAGATTTCGATATGTTCAGTATCTCAGCTATCTCTCGTGTCGTAGAACGTTGGTTATTATAGATTTAGACGTAGTCAGTGATTATCGGCGTTACAGAGCGGACACCATTTTCAGTATCTCAGCAATCTGTCGTGTCGTAGAACGTTGGTTATTATAGATTTAGACGTAGTCAGTGATTATCAGCCTTACAGAGCGGACATTATTTTCAGTATCTCAGCAATCTGTCGTGTCGTAGAACGTTGATTATTATAGATTTAGACGTAGTCAGTGATTATCGGCGTTACAGAGCGGACACCATTTTCAGTATCTCAGCAATCTGTCGTGTCGTAGAACGTTGGTTATTATAGATTTAGACGTAGTCAGTGATTATCGGCCTTACATAGCGGACATCATTTTCAGTATCTCAGCAATCTGTCGTGTCGTAGAATGTTGGTTATTATAGATTTAGACGTAGTCAATGATTATCGGCCTTACAGAGCGGACATTATTTTTAGTATCTCAGCAATCTGTCGTGTCGTAGAACGTTGGTTATTATAGATTTAGACGTAGTCAGTAATTATCGGCCTTATAGAGCTGACATCATTTTCATTATCTCAGCAATCTCTCGTGTCATAGAACGTTGATTATTATAGAATTAAACGTAGACAGAGATTATCGGCTTTGCAGAGCGGACATCGTTTTCAGTATCTCAGCAATATGTCGTGTCGTATAACGTTGGTAATTGTAGATTTAGACGTAGTCAGTGATTATCGGCCTTACAGAGCGGACGTCATTTTCAGTATCTCAGCAATATGTCGCGTCGTAAAACGCTATTATTATAGATTTAGACGTAGACAGTGATTATCGGCCTTACAGAGCGGACATCATTGTCACTATCTCAGCAATATGTCGTGTTGTAGAACGCTGGTTATTATAGATTTAGACGTAGACAGTGATTATCGGCCTTACAGAGCGGACATCATTTTCAGTATCTCAACATTTCTCGTGATCATAAAGATACGAGTATATCTTATTTTCAAGCGGTCAAAAATCAATTTTTAAAACAACCAACGTTGACAGACATGTTTTCAACCGCATCCAAACAAGATGATGGCGAATTACACGCCTCCTTACAAATGTTTCCTTGTTTTTTTCTAAATCGGGAAAATTGCATACTATTGGAGAATAACTGATTCTTCCTGCTGTTAGCGAGGTCATGCGTACTGTATTGCACGTGCAAGCGTCTGATATTGCAATAACAGAGATCAACAGCAAATTGATCTAACTGACACTAAAGAGCAATCTATATTCAATGTATTGAAAGAGTTTTTTGAAGAAAAGGAAATTCCTTTGAATAATATCATGTCAGTTGCTACTGATGGTGCTCCTGCTATGGTGGGGTGCTATCGCGGCGTTATTTCTTTATTGAAAGAGCCCGTGCCAAATATATTCGCAGTGCATTGTGTGATTCATCTACAACATTTGTTATAGTTGCGAAAAACCTCAGTGACCGCCTGCATTGCTTTTTACAATACGTAATTATAGCAGTTAACAAAATCAGAAGCCATGCACTCAATGATAGATTGTTTGGACAGCTTTATAATGAAAACGACGAAGACTTCAATCGATTGCTTCTCCACACAGGAGTAAGTCGGTTGTCAAAGGGTTCAAGTGTAAATCGATTTTATAATCTCTTTGACTTAGTTGTACAGTTTTTGGAGAACAAAGATGATTAATTATGAGAAAACTTATAGAAATTTAAATGCGACATAGCATATTTGACAGATTTACGAGTATATACTCGTAGCAAATTTAATGCTTCTAATTTACAGCTGCAAAGAGATGAGCTGAATTTGATCCAAAGGAAGACTGTTATTTCTTCGTTTGTGTTGAAACTAGTATTGTATACTACCTTGATCAAAAAGTTTTAGGACCGGCCATCGTGTGGCGCTGTCAGTCACCCGATTTGAATCCTTTTTTTTTGTTAGGTTACCACATCTATCATTGACACTTCCCTCCAAATTTCAGCGTCATAGCTTGACATTTGTAAAAGTTACGCTGTACTGAGTACATCTACCTTTGTGCGTGTTTTCTATTTTTTACAAGTTTAAAAATGGCATCAACTGTGCATCAACGAGTTTGCATTAAATTTTGTGTGAAAAACGCATTTAACGGTCCGCAGACCTTGGAAATGTTGGAGAAGTGTTTTTCGGTGGCACGAACGCTTCAGAAGTGGTCGTGAGTCGGTTGAGGATGACGAACGCAATGGCAGTCAAAAACCGATGAAAACATCGATAAAATCAAGGAAATGTTGGCCGAAAACCGCAAATTGGCCATCAGAGAGCTGGCAGAGGACTTGAACATCGCTTATGGATCCGCTCAAAACATTTTGGTTAGTGATTTGGGCCTCAGACGTGTCGTTGCAAAACTGGTGCCGAAACACCTCAATTTCACGCAAAAAAAGGACCGCGTTGAAATCGCGAAAGACATAATTTCCATGAGTTTTTGACCAAAAACAACACGAATACTATCCAGCAGCCTTCGAATTCACCTGATCTGCTTCCCTGCGACTTTTTCCTGTTCAACCGACTTAAAAAGCCGCTTCGCGGAACGCGTTACAGCACCTGAGAGGATGTCATGAAAAAATCGAAGACGGCTCTGATGGACATACCGAAAATTGAGTACCAGCGGTGTTTCGAGGATTGGATCAAGCGCTGGCGTAAGTGCGTTGCAGTCGATGGGGAGTACTTTGAAGGGGCCCATATCGATTTTGATGAATAAACTTGTATTTTCGATTTTATGAATAAAGTCCTAAAACTTTTTGATCAAGGTAGTATGATAAACGTAATTTAGGATGTGAAGACTTTTATCAATTTTCGAATCTTTTATCAGTGGAAAAATGTGACGATGACATTTTGATTTATTGTCAACATTTGGAGGCACTCCATATCGATTTTAACAATCAATTTAAAGATATTCTTACAATGAAGATTCCCGATTGGATATTAAACCCATTCTCAAATACTGAAGAATCGGAATTGCACTTAGAAGATGAATTGATTGAAATATCGAGCAACGAAGAGTTAAAATTGAAATTCAATCACGGATACCAATAGTTCTGGTTACAAAAGCAGATGCGCACACTTAATCCTGGACTATAGGCTGTGGAAAGAAAATTGTTGATTGCATTTATGTATCACACTTGGTAGAACGCGGTTTTAGTGCAGTCGCAAGTGTTTTTGCTAAAAAAAGGAACCGACTGGAAATAGTTGACCGCTGAGATTTGCGGATGCTGCTGACAATAATAGAGCCAAATATAGAAACATTAATGGCAAAACACCAGGTTATTCCTTCGCATTAAACATTTATTTTATTTATTTTAATTAATTTGATAAATACCTTTATAATTTATTTTTCAAATTGTTTTATTTCCAAAATACCTTTTTGAAAAAATGACTCTCATAGTTTCATAATTTTTTTGCTGAAATTTTATTTCAAATAACAAACTGCAAAACATGAATAAATTGGTGGCAGTACACCAGGTTCATCCTTCTCATTAGGATTATTTAAGTACGAGTATCAGCGTATCTTCTATAGATATGTACATAAAAAAATGTTCACAACATTTTTCTGTTTGATTTAATTAAAAAAAATTAAATTTCCAGGGTAGCCTTGTGTATTTTTTTTGTTGAAAAAGGGGTAGGGGGCCAAATAAGTTTGGGAACCTATGGTCTAAACCATCTCAAGATTTATTTCTTAAACTTTCAACATTCTTATAAGCAACATACTTTCACATGTTGAAGAATTTAATTTTGGTTATGCACACATAAAATTGAATGTATCATTTGTCAAAGCATTAAAATGGTTTTCTTTAACCCTTCCTTCCCGGTGATGTGTAACTAGTGCACATTGCTTCTAAAAACTTTAATATCTATAAATATAATAAATACTGGGTTCAGATTTCAGATATTCCTCCGTAATACATTTACGCATTGAATGAAAAAATATTAATTATTATTATTTGCACTTATCGGCCACATCAGAGATATTTTGTGAAAATCGGGAATAAATTCACCGATACAATCAAACGTGTGCCAGTGTGTGTCGTATGTAGGTATATTCATTCTAAAAAAAACCGCTATGTATGAGGAAGCTACGTTATTCACGTCTCACTCTCACTCTACTTCGGTATATGGGAACGCAAGAAATATAATCGTTTAGTTTCTTCCTTCAAGGTATAACATACACCGTTCCGCCCCCTCAGTAGCTTACGGGCTTTCATGTGAAATGGTCTTTTCGCACGTTTTGTGAACGACGACCGATGTTTTTTTCATGTTTCCTGTAATTAAATTACAATTATTGTCACTTTTGACTTCAATTTTAATTAATGTAAGCGATTGGCTATAAATATTCTTATTTTTCCAATTTTAAATCGCTCATTTTTACATGTGTATTGAATACACATCACCGGAACGGGCGGATTTTTTTAGCACAGGAAGGGAAAGGTTGAAAGCACATTTATATTATTCAAAGGTATTATTTGTAAATAAAAATGTATATATTCAAGATCCTATTGCTTTTTTGCCACGGATTTATTTTTTACGCTCCCTTTAACAAAGCACCTGATACAATTCCGGCTACGAGATGCCCGCCCGAGAGTGGGGTCGACACCCGCGCTGTTGTACTCGCCCACGACACAATGCGATTTAAAAATCGATTTAGTATCGGAGAATGAAAGAAAACTCGACATGATTTCGTAAATCGGCTAATGTACACTGTTTGAGTAGAGACCTTCTCAAACTATGGGTGAACAATGAAACATGGGAGCAAGTTGAGGGATTCTGCTATTTGGATAGTATTTTCTTAGATTGTGGCAGGGTTAGGAGGGATATCGAATGGCGTGTAGTGATAGGAAACCGAGTCAATTGCGCACTTAAACATATACTCGTATAGAGCCGTGTCAAAACCTGTTAACACTTGCCTTACTGTGCTAAACAATTCCGCCAGCCACTGTGCTGGACACTCAGCATCCAGTGAAAAATGTATGTTTTAAATTAAAATAATGCAAAATCTGCTAGGTTATTTTTTGTAATTACCTTTAAAATTATTTTATTATGTAAGTCCTGGTCACTCACTATCCATCATAGGGTGTTAAAATGATAGTCAAAAATAATATTTTGGTGCCACCTTTAATGTATGGGAGTGAAACGTGGACGTGGAAAAAGAGTGAAAGGGGCTGAATAAATGCTTTAGAAATACGCGTATTGAGAAGAATACACGGAACGAATATGTATGATATAATACGGAATGAAGTGATAAGGGATGAATGTGAACTTAAGGGTGATGTGTTATGCAAGAGTACACCCAAAGGGTTGGAACATGTTTTTTTTTCTTTTTTATCCACTTTGCACGGATTTATCATGTTACACAAAGAGGGTCTGATTCTAGCATAAGCTTATTCGTTAGGAATAATATCAGCCAGGATTCTTCTCATACTGCTAGACGGTACCGAGAATATATCAACAGTGTCATTCAGTTGGTTCATTATCTCTATACCACGCGTGACTGAATGTTTAATCATGATATTCGTCCCGTATAGGTAAGTTGATATGTAGAACAGAGTGTGATTCCTTGCACGGCTATAACTTAGTGCTTCTAGAATCGCGGGACAATTAAAGCAACTTTGAAAACCTTAAGTAGGAATATCGCAATGGATTCTTGCCTTCTTGTTTCGAGGCTTCTATAGTTACACACCGTGAGAAGTTCGACATGGTGAGCATATTTTGGGTAATCGCCCTTTGTTCTTTACCATAGATATCTGAGGATTTTTTGTATTTGTTCTATATTGTTTTTATATTTGAGCTGATGAGGAGGCCAAACTGTAGATGCATATTGTAATTTGGTTCTAATTAGATAATTATATAAATTTCGGGAGATATCGGTACTGTTAAATTCTCTTGATATTCTCATTATAAAACCGAGTAGTTTGCAACAGTCCGATATCAAACGTGAGAGATGGTTAACAAACGTGAGTCTGACATCAAAGGTGAATTCAGAAACTCTGTTTAATGCCACTCGACGAATGAATGAAGGATGTTGAACGAATGAATGAAGAAATATTAACACAACATATGGATAATGTGAGTGGATGGCGTTGGATCAAGTGAGTGATATTCTGAAAGAAGGAAACGTAGAAGGTCAGAGATATTGTAGAAGTTGTATGGATGAAGAAGAGATTAAGGATATACTCATATACATAATCTGTAACATTATTCTTCTGTTAAGATGACCATGTCGACAATGGTATATTTATCATTTATAATAGGAGAGTATGCATGACGAGGTGAATGGAATGTCAGAAGCGAAAAATGTGTCAGGATAGAAGAAGATATTTATTTATTTTACATATGACAAAAAATATACGTAATTTGTGAAAAAACAGCAGGTAATTTAATTTGGACACACAGTTTTAATGGATCTGGGTTTGTTGCCTTTCATTTGTCGTGTCCCCAGTAAACTAGGCTTTTACTTGTATCTCACTGAGGACAGATAATGAAAAAATAAATCGATACTTCTTTCCGATTTTGAATTATATGAAACCCCGTTGCACATTGTCATCAACCTGACAAACAGTGACACTCAATTACAACTGGAAACATCACGCGAAATCAAACTCTTCACACTTGATCACTCCAGACAGACCATAACAATTATCCCACAAAATACAGCACACAATCATAAAAGACATGGTGCCTATCCGAAAGAGATAGACGAAGACTAGAGGCTTTTGAGATGTGGTCCTATAGAAGACTATTAGGAATTTCCTGGAGAGACCGCATCACAAATGAAGAGGTTCTCCAACGAATCGAAGGAGGAAGGCACCTGCTCAGGATCCTGTCCGAAAGGCGTGCAAGATGGATTGGTCTTATAATACGACAAGAGGGCCTCTTGCATGCCATAATGGAGGGTATGACCGAGGGGACAAACTCTAGGGGACGCCCACGCCGAGAGTACTTGGAGGACCTGTTGGTGGACGTGCGCTGCTCAACATATACATACTTAAAGAGAGCCGCACAGGACAGGGGGGAATGGAGGAGAAGAGTTGAAATTGCTGCAAACCAGTCTTAGGACTGCAACCACGGAAGAAGGAATCATAAAAACAAAAATATAAATATAAAACAACAGGAAACACCACACTCAAGAGCTCACACAAACCCTTTCCACAAGTCATTCCTCTTGCAAGATATCTGATGTTTACTTCAATAAAAACAAACGTGTGATAATGACGATGATGAATAGAAAATACACAACTTCCATACGTTCTTGTGATGTGTAAATTGTTCATAATTAATTTCGCGGAACTAAGTAATTCCTATATATTGTAATTCCAATCCCATATTTCACCAATTATAAATTTCGAGAAAAGTTTTATCCATTACTGTGAGTTAGCCGGTCTTACAACGCTGTGTCTATCTTTTGTAACCTAATTGATTTGTAATTATTTTATATGATATAGGAGTTAGTACGTCCTAGGACATTGTGATCAATAATAGAGTTCACATACATTCCTGTTCGACATTTATTTGCAATTTTTTTTTCGTTTGTTTATTTTTATTGTTTCTTTTATTTTTAAATGAACCCTGATGAATTTATTGCTGTTTTAAAATATAAGCAAAATTGAAAGTTCATTTTAATATATTACTCGTGCCATACATTTTTTCTGTTTTTACATATGTTTATCTGTTTTGATTGTGTTTCAAGTTATGATATTTTTCACTTTTGTTGTTGATTTTCATTTTAGTAATATTGTAATGTATCCATACCAACTCTGTTATCCACATCCAATAAATATTATAAAGTAATCATGTAACATATTCATACCAATGTTAAGCTTATCAATGTTAACCATATCATGTACTATGTTATCTACATCCAATAAATATTAGTGTTATCACGTGGATGCCAAACTTAACTCAATGTATTATGTTTGAATTTATTATCTTGTTGGAATTATCATGAACTGTTTACTATCCAAATTCAATAAATATTTGATATCACTAAATGGAAGTAAACAGCGAACGAGACATTCCAAATTGTTGCCTGATATCGACTTGACCTTACAAAGGGCACCGATAAATACCCGACCAAATTCTTTCTTTTATCTAAGGGTCGGGGGTACGTTATCAGAAGGCGCTTCGCTTTAAATAGGACGTCATATCAGAGGCAGTATCATTATTATTAAAGCCACCTCGATGTTAACATCATCGTTATTATTAATTCCACAATACTGTTAATATTATACTTTGATGTAATTGAACGATTATACAAATAAAGTTACACAGTTCAAATTCTAAAAGTGTTTTCGTTGCAAAAGGCCATAACAATATTATGTGTTTTGAGGTTTGTTTACTGCTTTCATTTCAATTTTGTTTTTTTAATGTTTTAAAACGTTTTTGAAATTTGTTTTTTTTTTTGTGTACGCTGCCTAATTAATTATTCATTTTAAAGAATTTTAAAATACCGAATAAACTTATAAAACAGTGACTTGTTTGTAAAAATATTGGATTTGCTTTTAAATGACCATATTCTATGAAAACATTATCATATGCTCTCTCATTATAATTGTATCTTCGATATACTCGTACGTACGGAAAAATTAACGCTCGTGGAAAAGTTCAATTGTAGATACGAGAACAGCATCACAAAAGGGTATGTAGACTCGCTTGGAAGGCGAATAAATACGCAAGCTCAATGCAACGCGTATTTTACCTACAATGCCTGACTAGATTTTGTAACTAATAAATAAATAAATACATGTCTAAAATGCATGTATGTTGTATGTACGAATACAACTTAAACTCATTCTAAAATATGTAGCGTATGAGATCCGACTCTAAATACAACTCACGATAAGAAATAAGTATTCAGTATTTAAGTCGAACTATGAATTTGGACGCAGGCCTCGAATTCAATCGAAGGAGTTTTTTTAATTGCTAAACAATACATCTGACACCGTGTCTCCTCGTTCAAAGAGTAAACTACAAGAAAAAAATGGCATTAAGAAATAAAAGATATTATCGGTAATTGCATAATATATGACTTGCCTGACCTCACTGGAGGACGGACGACAGTGAGCGATGGAGTAACGCCATCTTCACACAACTGTTTTTATTGTGACTTTTTTTCATTTAATTTCTCAATCCATTAGCGATCGTTGGCGCGTATAATGGATTCATTTCATCTGCAGAGATTGTTTATTTTTTATTTAAGATATGGCCAATAGGATGGAGGGATTTTAATGAAATGTTTAACATTTAGGAATACATTTTTTCGTATCAAGATAATATAATGTTATTTGTAATTTTCTCCACAATCATAAATAAATTGTAAAAGAGATGAGAAGATAACAATCTGAGAAGGAATTATGCAGAATCTCAAGTCATGATGATACAAAAATATGTGAGGAAAAGTAAATAAAATAAACTGATGAGCAAAAGGAAATATTATGTTAAACCACGAGGAATTCTGCTACGCTATTAAGGTAGTATTTTTTCAGATGATGGAAGAGTTAAGAGTGATATTGAATGACGTGTAGCGATAGGAAACAAAGTCAATGGGACACAAAAACATATTTATTTACTTAACACTTTTATTGCAAATAAAATCTGGCGGGATTATTGTCAGGCTGCAATTTCTTCCAGCCAGCCAGACAAAATTAAATGAAGCGAGTTACGTGGTCGCATACATCATTCAAATGACTATCCATCCCCACGAAATCAAATAAACACATACGTGAGCATATGCCCACGGACCCCACAAAGACGGATAATCACCCGAACATTATTTTCCATGTAAGGTGAGATATAATCAATCAAAAGAAAAGGAAGGGATGGTGGAGAGGAAAGGAAAAGAAAAATCAGGAATGAAACACGTTATTTTACTGACTAGAAATTAAGAGTTTTTTCAGTCGCTTCTTAAAGCATGCCAAGGACGGAGCGAGTCTTATATTGGTTTGTAACTGATTCCAGAGTCTCATTGCATGGATAGTAAAGGACGACGTAAAAAAAGAGGAGCGGTGAACTGGAAATTCCAATAGACAATCTCTGTTTGAGCGTAGCGCTTATCCATGATTGGAAAGACGTTGAAAATTTTCGACGAGATGAGAGGGGAGGGGGGGGGCGGTCAGTTAAGGATATTATACAATAGAAATATTATTTGAATTTGGCGTCTTTTGCTAACATTCAACCAGTTCAATGCCTTCAATTCCATATTCTGTGATACATTATCACCCCATATATTATTATTCTTAAACATGTAAATACGATTTAACTTTACGCCTAATTTTTTTGTTCTTCTATTCGACTATTATTTTATAGTTTTATCACCACTGCGTGTTACTAATGGGAATATTTCCTTGTTCCAGGTATGTGACTGAAAACATTTCCTTGTTCCAGGTATGTGACTGGAAACATTTCCTTGTTCCAGGTATGTGACTGAAAACATTTCCGTGTTCCAGGTATGTGAATGAAAACGTTTCCTTGTTCCAGGTATGTGACTGAAAACAACAAGAACATCTAAAATCTCAGTTTCACTGGAAATCATTTATTTGACATTGAGGTAATGGTTGCGCGTGTATTTCTGTGTGTGGCCAAAATATATCATCGATTATTACACAATAATATTTATAGTGCGCACTCTTATGATATATTTTACTGCTAGTCTTTTTAGTAAGGATGCTGAATCAAAGCTGTTAGAACTTCAATGTGTGATCTAAAAACCATTTATTAATATTTTATTGTTGTCACAAAGCAAGTGGCGTGCGTAGTTTTAGGAATCACTCGAAGACAACCCTTTTTGGGTGGTCTTATCAAAGTTTATGATTATATATGAACGATCGATCGATCAATCGTTACTGAGCCTCGTAGTTGAGGATCCCCCCGCCATTCCAACGTCAATTCCTGTTTGTTTTTTAAGTGAGTAGGCCGTTGCACACCAGCAAACTCACCGACCACACCGCTGTACTGGATCCGATGGCTCATCAAAGTGAGACGATCGGAGCACATCGACATGTTTTTTTTCCTCTATTTGAAAGAGTATATATGACCGAAGTCATATGTATCTTTATACTCCTGAATACTTAGCGGAAAATATATATATATATATATATATATATATATATATATATATATATATATATATATATATATATATATATATATATATATATATATATATATATATATATATATATATATATATATATATATATATATATATATATATATATATATATATATATATATATATATATATATATATATATATATATATATATATTATATATATATATATATATATATATATATTATATATATATATATATATATATTATATATATATATATATATATATATATATATATATTATATATATATATATATATATATATATATAATATATATATATATATATATAATATATATATATATATATATATATATATATATATATATATATATATATATATATATATATATATATATATATATATATATATATATATATATATATATATATATAAATATATATATATATATATATATATATATATATATATATATATATATATTATATATATATATATATATATATATATATATATATATATATATATATATATAATATATATATATATATATATATTATATATATATATATTATATATATATATATTATATATATATATATATATATATATATATATATATATATATATATATATATAATATATATATATATATATATATATATATATATATATATATATATATATATATATATATAATATATATATATATATATATATATATATATATATATATAATATATATATATATATATATATATATATATATATATATATATATATATATATATATATATATATATATATATATATTATATATATATATATATATATATATATATATTATATATATATATATATATATTTATATATATATATATATATATATATATATATATATATATTATATATATATATACACTACACTA